>MEHQ01002178.1:1611377-1788877 GCA_008828725.1 Saccharina japonica
GTATGTTGTTGGAGGTGAGAGCAGAGGTGGTAAAATAGTGGTACTCAAATCGTACTGTATTTCACGGGGGGAGATGTTTCAAGACCAGATCTCCTCGGAAGTTGGCGTATTATGCATTTATGGGAAGCTAGGGATGCCGGCCGCAGAATCCTGTAAGCGTTTTCCGCAACTCTTGGTCGTTCTTGAGATACTTGGGTCTAAAGATGGGCAGCCGTACCCACCTTCCCACCTCTGCCTCATGTGCAACTTTATCGTTTCGGCTACAAGTAGCATCGTTGGAAAGCTAAAGTCCTCGGCTTTCCGTCGGTTGTAAGTACTGCTTTGTAGCGCCCCTGTGTGCGGCTGAGTAAGCGCAAGTTAGTCCAAACGCAGATAGCTTCCTCGAAAAAAGAGCGGAAAAAAATGGCCACAAACACAATAATTCCGAGAAAATGAATAAAAAAAGTAAATCCGCCGGGCCTGGATACTATGGGCCTCCGTAATAATTGGTTGATGGTTTACTGTGTACCAGACGAATAAAACTAACCCTAACCCTAACCAAATCTACAATAGTTAATAGTCAGCAATTAGGGGTGTACGTCGTCTCGTATGTGCACGGCCTGCGTCAACCACAGATAGTGTCTCGAATACGTGGCAATCTCTATCGGCGGACTGGTTCCTCGCTTCCAAAAGCGATATTACATGATGCAGTGGTCGCTTTTCTCGCCTCCAAAAGCAGTGTTATACGGTGCATGCAGAGGTCGTTTTTCCCACCTTCAAAAGCGATATTGTACGGTGCAGCGGACGCTTTCTCACCTCCAAAAGCGACACCGTGCCGTTCACATCCCCGACCGCCACGAGCTTGCCCCCCGCTTGAACGTTGCCCTGCACCGATATGGAGCTCAAAGGCGCGTCTCCCACCTGCACCACCGGAATGGATCATAGATTATTGATTATTGATAATTGATAATTGATAATTGAGCATTGATAATTGATAATTGACGATTGATAATTGATAATTGATACTTGATCATTGATAATTGATAATTGATCATTGATAATTGATCATTGATCATTGATCATTGATCAGTGATCATTGATCATTGATCATTGATCATTGATCATTGATCATTGATCATTGATCATTGATAATTGATCACTGATAATTTATAATTGATCATTTATACCTGGAAAAAAAAATTGATAATTGAATATAATTGATAATTGATAATTGATATTTGATAGTTTATCATTCACATTCGTGACCACTACCAGCCTGGCTTTTCTCGGTTTGAATGTTACCCTGTACCTAAATACAGGTCATGGGAGCGTCTCCTACCTGCACCACCGTTATTGATAAGTGCTATTATTCGATAATTGAAAATTGATAGTAGAAGATTGACGGATGGTAATTGATAAAATCATGATTATAATTGATGATTGACAGTTGCTGACCCTAAAATGAGGCGTACCTTGTGGCTGTAAGCCACTTCATTCTGGCGGTAGAAGTAGTCCCAGATGTCGACCACGCCGTCCATCCTGGTCACGAAGAACACCCCCGCCCGAGTAGGGCTGAAGCACCCGCTTGTCAAGTACGCGCTGTGGTACTAAGGGTTTAAGAGTTACCGTGGGTGCATTCAGCGTGCGACAATGGTGACCCAAATGTGTATCCTTGTTAGTAATGTTATAATAATAGTACACGATGAAAGTGAGCGGCTGTATATACATATGGCTACAAATATCGAACTTGGTATTGACTTGTTGCTGCACTAAAACTATCCTGTTAGTAACACCAATAACCATCAACAATGCTACTAATAGGCTACTAATAGGCTACTACTAGGCTACTGCTAGGCTACTAATAGGCTACTGCTAGGCTACTAATAGGCTGCTAATAGGCTACTAATAGGCTACTAATAGGCTACTACTAGGCTACTACTAGGCTACTACTAGGCTACTACTAGGCTACTAATAGGCTACTAATAGGCTACTAGTAGGCTACTAATAGGCTACTACTAGGCTACTACTAGGCTACTAAAAGGCTACAAATCGGCGACTAATAGGCTACTAATAGGCTACTAATAGGCTACTAATCGGCGACTAATAGGATACCCGTCTTTCTGGGCGCGCCAAGGTCTTTTTAGGCCTAATTATACTAGTTTTAGTGCAGGGATGGTGTACGGTAGGGAGATCAGTCACAACCGTGGTCTCCTCTTAGTATATAGTATATGTGATCACCGCGGTTGTCATACTGGGAGTCTAGATAATTATCCGCCCAAATTATGGGTCGTCCAATCACCGACGGCCATGAAGTATACATGTCATTCACGGCCTAGCAAACCGCCTTTACAATACAATACAAACCCTAATACCACACTACTGTGCCAGGTATTGAGCTGTTTCTTGCAGGACTACTGCTGTAAAAGCCTCCTACTAATAACACCAATTACCATACATACATATTATGCATTGGTTGTCAAAATGAGAGCCTTGAGGCATGAGATACTCCGCCCAAAGTCTGGCAGTCCAGTCACGGACGGCCATGACGTAATATATTGGATGCCATTCATGGCCTACGAAGCGTTTACAATACAGCAGTGCAAACCCTTATATCATACCAGTACCAGTACCAGTACCATGTATCAAGCTGTTTCTTGCACTACTACTACTACTAGTACTGTAAAGAGATACTATTTTTGCAACAGGAAGCACCATACAAACCACACCTACCTTCGTCGTCATGATGGGAGTCTTAAGGTCCTCCGCCCAAATTCTGGCCGTCCAGTCGCCGACGGTCATGAAGTACTTGTTCTGCGTGGGATTGCGTTGGATGCTGTAGATCGGCCCGTGATGCTTGCCCGGCCCCATGTCAAAGACGCTGATGCCGTTGTTCTGCTTTCGGTTACGGAGGTTCACCTATACACAGCAGTACCACGATTGATTTCGGGATAAAAAAGCACCACGGTGGGATCGATTTTGGAATTATAACAAGCACAACGGGGTTGGTTTTGGGATTAAAAGCAGCGAGACGGGATTCGTTTTGGGATTAAAATAAGCACACCACGGGCTAGATTTCGGGATAAAAAGCAGCGCGACGGGATTGATTATGGGATTAAAAATAGCACCACGGGATTGATTTTAGGATGGAAACAGCACGACGGGATTGATTTTAAGGACGAACAACAGCACGACGGGATTAATTTTGGGATGAAAAACAGCATGACGGGATTGAGCTGCACGAAAACATCATCGGATTTTACCTTGCGTTACCCCACACCCCACGTCCAAATGCCTCCGAGGGAGAACCTTGTACCATATGATCACTGTTAAGCCTGGACCTCAGGTTTACCCAAGAGCAAGCTAAGCGCCAGCATTCTCATACCTGCAGCACGAGTAACTACTAATTTTCCCGCTTTTTAACCCTACTATTGCGTACTCAATCCCAATAGTCCTCCAGAAATTACAGACTGTTACGTCAACCTAACCTCCATTTGAACAACCTGTTATCGGATTATTTGCCAAACTAATTTGTTTCCCATCCGACAATGTATGCAGTACTCTGTTAATTGTTGATAGTACGAGCTTCTACTGTGGCCGTTCACTCAGAAACATTCCTTAAAAAGAACAAAACCAGTATGGATAATCTTTAAATGTTGCGCCCGTGCCGTACAACTCCTTGCATTGCATCATACATTGCAACCATTGTAACTCGGGCACCAGCCATTGTATCATACCATCCCCCAATCATGCAGTGGCCGTTACTACTACTGCTGTAACCGTCACTTTTTTCATCAATATTTCCCTGGTGTATAATTGGTATATATACTCTTACTCTTATTACCTGCAGAACTATTCCCTGCTCCGTCCCTACGAGGTACTTGGTCGGCCCCGCCTCCTGATTGTACTCCATGGAACTCCCACCGAGCACCATACCGCCACCCTTAGAATCTGTCGCCAGCTGCAGGGTGTCCGTGGGCTCCCCCAGCCGACGGGTGTCCCACCACATCATCTGGCCGTCCGTTGATACCGATGCGCACTGGTTACCTGTATCACAAAAAAAAAAAAAACGAAAATATTTTTTAACAAATGCAAAGCTGAGTATCAACTACTATATCGTAGGTTTAACTCACAAACACCATATTGTAAAATGAAACATAGAACAAGCGCGCCCAATGAGCGTGTCTAACGTACCTCGCAGCTTGCAAAGTACACTAGTTGAATTTCAACCGTTCAATCGGTAGTACTCACAGCTCAACCGTTCAATCGGTAGTACTCACAACTGACGACGTATTCTGTAATTTTTTACAAAAAAAGGCAAACCAGTAAATCAACCCCTGTTTCGGCACTACTATTAATAGGGTTTTTGAGTGACCAACATTGAAGCTCATGTCGCACACTGTGAGTGGCAAACACACAGTAATAGTAACATAATGGAGACGCGTGTAACGATAGTGTATATAGCGCCTACTGCACGCCTTCTGAGGGCCCTCATTTAACCCTTATAGGACTGGAGTCCCGTTTTGGGGACAAATTACTTCTAATTAGAGTGGATTGTCCCCAAAACGGGTCTGCAGTCCTGAAAGGGTTAAGGAGCTTTATACTATTAGTAAGTCAAAAATAAGTCACACGAAAAAAAATAGTATGTCAATAGCAAGTCACGCGAAAAAACTGATTTATTTCGAAAGCTAACGGTGCAACCCGATGAAAAATTCCAAAGCCTATACAAAGTATAGGTATATCACGGAAATATATCGAAATGCACTCGTACGCATACACTATACACTATATACGGGCACTATATATTGCCATTCCAACGATATTGAGTGAAATGAGCACACTGATAGTCATACTAATAGTCAGTCATAAATGTTACTTGGCGCTTGGTATGACCAAAAAGTGTCACTGGGACAACCACTATCGTGACACGCCTCCATAATTACAAAACAAATATATATAGATATAGATATATAATAATAACTACCGTAACGAATGACGCATTGCTGCTCCCAATGCACTACCTGGTACTTAACAGTTAATTTATGTTTTTCGTGGTTGTTCCCGCCCGTCCACCACTGGTTAGGTCGGGTACCCCTACTATATATACCCACTTCACCTGTCTTCGAGAAAATGCAGGAGAAAAAAAAAAGTATTTCTGCTCCCTGTGCACTATCCGGCACATCATTTCCTCTTTAGGATGGCTATTCCACACACTCCCCGTCATCAGCCACTCTTTAGCTCAGGCGCCTATTGTTACTACCTACCTGACTTGGAGCAAATTCAGAAAACGAGCGACTTGTGTCTGCTCTATACAACAGTATATGGGCTACGTTCTCTCCGTCACGCCGGAAAACAAATGAAGGAATTCGACGCTTTTTGTCATCCATATGCAAGAAAGTTCGCCTCACAAGCGGCTCTTAGCATCATGTATAGGATGCAGCTCACCCTTCGTGCGACTCGCCGAACATCTCACGGCGCTTCGCGTTTGGTGCTACTAGCAATGTCTGCCTGGTCGGTGACAACCCGACGTGCACCGTCCCGGCATTGTAGGGCTGCGAGGGTCTACGGTCATAAGACTACTGCCATGTATGACATGAGTACCCCCCTGTAATGAGCGCCCCAATGATGGAGGTGTCTCTATTAGGAGGAGGAACGGTGCTCCGTCTCGAAAGGGGTGCGTGGTCAATGGCCAAATTACGAAGGCAAGCAACAAATGAGTAAGCCCCCCTTCCCCCCTCCTCCCCCCGCCTCCATTCGACACCATGTACCACCATTGGTAGTTGGGTGTTGGGTCGGGTACCTACTATCGAAATACCAGCACTAAATACCTGTCTTAGAAGAGATCCAGAAAACATCGTAGACGGGGTCGTGGTGGCTCTTCTCTATGAGCGAGGTCTCTAAAGGCACCGCGTGTCCGACGGTGGCGCCAGGCTTTCGAAGGTCGAAGAAGTTAATCAGACCGTTGTAAGATCCGCCCACGAGGTTATCCGTGCTCTGTTGGCGTTAAGGAAACAAAGCACAACCCATGATAGCAAAAAGGGTGTGTTACATAGAAAAAAACAGGTGCATCATGATAACCGCCGAGGTGGTGCTTGAAAGGGTAGCACCCGGCGTTCACAGGTCGAAGAAGTTAATGGGCCCGTTGTGAAACCACCGAAGAGGTGATCCGTTCTTTGTTGACGGTATGTAAACAGCACACAACTCATGATTACGTGATTAACTAAAGGGGCGTGATAGATAGAAAGCAACAGGTGCACCATCGTGTATGACTGGGCTAGTGCCTAAAGGGACCACGCCTCCGACGGTAACACCAGGCATATACTGGTGTTGAATTGTTTAGTTCGTTGGGCTACTGGTAAAAGGTTAACCAATCGTCTACCCAAACTAAGCCTTAGAACACAGATCGAAGAAGTTGTTGAGCTCGCGTTGTAATACCCGCCCACGAGGTTATCCGTGCTCTGTTGACAGGAAGGAAACATAACACAATACATGAGTACATGATTACAAGAGGCGTTTCAGATAGCAAAAATATCAGGTATATCATCATATCATACCCACTGAGCCAGTCTCTAAAGGGGGCATGTGTCCGGCGGTAGCACGGCAGTTACTGTAGGCACGTCCGGTAATTTGCGGAGTTTTGTGTATTTGCGCCTGACTGGTGCGTTTGAGGCTCGACATGCGATTTTCAATGTGTACCAGTAGATGATGTTACTTCGGTTACCGTAGCTGGCTTACTTCGCTACCCATCCACTGTAACATCATCTACATGGCTGGAAAGGCGCGTGCCATTTGCCTCATAAGGGTAGCACCTTATTGTGATAAATGTATCACGCTCCTTACCTGAGGCGCTCTACACATCACTCAACAACCAACTCTCATAAAAGTTGTAAGCTACGACCGATACCCGATCCTGTCACGCAACTACCCTAGGTATCTCACGAATTTCGTTGGAAAGCACTATGGTAAAGTATCACAACACAGTAAAGTATGCCCAATCACATCGGACCCAAAGAAACTGGGCGGCTCTTCAGTAAATAATCGCTGTCTACTGTATGACAAACGTTCGAACCCAAAAGTTTCGGGGTACCCCAACACCTACCGTACCACTGCTCGAAAGTCTTATAACACACGATACCAGCTCTAACACTAGCATTGGAGCAGAAACAACGGTCCGTCTTGGAGACATTTTACAGTGGAAAACCCGGGCATAATAATACCTTCGGATTAAAACGTAGACAGCACAGTGGACTTGGCGGCGTCAGCGCCACGTCCGGCGTGTTGGGATTCATCGTGTCCCACACGTACGACTGCACCGGCATCCGCGCGTTCATGAACCGTGGGTCTTGGAAGTTAAGGATGCTGCAACACCATCAACACCACCAAGATCAGCACAGCAACAGAGGAGCACGAGGAGTTATTAAGCCATTCACTAGGGCTGTGGGTAAGGCATGCCTTATTGCCTGGAGTTGACGGCTACTTATTATCGTAGCTGGGTGGCGAAGTAAGCCAACTATCTGAATTATAAATAATGATTTGTCAATATGAAAAGCACAACCCGAGCCACTAACGAGCCTGTCAGATACAAAGACGCGCAACTCCGTAAATAACCGCACACAGCTAACTTTAAATGCCTAGCCAACTATTGTAATGCCAATTGACAACTAGTCGGCGGCGACTTATGGTCTGATCAGCCAACTCACAGCACTGTCATTCACGTGTGCTTTCAGTGGAACGCCTCGCTGCGGGGCTAGCACTTACCAGGTACTGTATAATAGCTGGCAAAGCTGACTATCAACGTATTTGAAATATCGTTCAGAACTCATTATCGTACAGTAGTTCCATCGTTCTCCGTTACATTCACTGGGTGCCTCCGAAATTGCCAGCTGTGCCTAACAGCCAGTATTTATTTTGTGACGATCGTATTCTTGAGACAACCACTGTTGCCCTATAGGATTGTACGTCGATCGTATTATAGTGGCAACCACGCAGCCCCTACCAGTACCGCACTATCGCACTACTGATGCCACTGATGCCAGTAGGTGCGATTGTGGCAAAGTGCCTATTACATCCTCCGGCATCTTATTGCATGGTATTGCATCCCGTTGCATGGTTTTGCATCCTATTTCATGACGTTGCATCCTAATGCATGGCCTTGCATCCTATTACATATTATTTCATCATATTTCAACCTACTGTAGTGCATGGTATCGCACCCTATTGCATCGTGTTGCATGGTACTGCATGGTATTGCATCCAATTGCATTACAGTATATGGCATTACATGGCATAGCATGGTATAGCATGGTATCGCATCCTATTGCATCATATTGCATGGTATTGCATCCAATTGCTTTACATCATATGGCATTACATGGCATAGCATGGTATTGCATGGTATTGCATGGTATTGCACGGTATTGCACGGTATTGCATGGGACTGCATGGCACTGCATGATAGTGCGCACCTGTAGGAGACGGCGATCTTTGTCGGCCCATCCGGGTGCCAGTTGATAGACGTGGCCGTCCTTTTGATTCCGTTCACCGCGTTTGGGTCGCGGAAAACGGCCAGCCCCTTCGCGCTCGGTGGTTCGCTGGAGTGGTCCACTTCGTCGCCATCGAAATACTCCTGAAAGACACACCAAAAGGCACACCAAAAATGCAGAGCCATACCCGTACGGCACCGTGTGTCATAGTGTTGGCCGTGTGAATCGACGCCGTCTCTTACGGTTAAGTCTGATGGGCTACAGGTAAAAGGTTAGTCTAACCGGTTACCAACAAAAGACTTATAACAGATTGCCCTAACCGGTTAAATAATGTGTGTCACCGTTTGGAAAACAGCCGCTCCGTCGTTCACTCGAGTGGTCCACTTCGTCTCCATCGAAACAAGCCTCAAGGGTATACGAAGTATTTCTGAAAGGTATATTGCTGAAAGGCATATTTCTGAAAGGCACATAAAAACGGTCCACCAAAACGGCTCACTAAAATGGTCCACCAAAACGGCCCACCAAAATGACCCACCAAAACGGCCCACCAAAATGGCACACCAAAACGGCACACCAAAATGGCCCACCGAAATGGCCCACTCAAAGGCAGAGAGATACCGGTACACCGTAGTGTCGGCAGGGCGTTAACCGAAATGTACACCAAAGCGGCACACCAAATGTTACACCAACTGGCCGAACCATACGTCGTAGACATAGTTGTAGCTGTCATGCTTGCCATCGATGTAGACACTCAAGTGATGGTCCGTCATGATCGGCTGGATTGGGTTTCAACATGACTCCGTGTCGACACCTTTAACCCTTATTAATAGGAGCTTGTGTTTTGTTTCCGCATACCCAACCTCATATACCTCGACGGTGTTGTTTTATTTCGTGCACCCACCTTGTACATGTCGATAGTTGGCGTTTTGTTTCATGGACCCACCTCGCCAATGTCTACGGAGGTATTTTTCTTCACACCTCGTGCGTATATCTCTGTGGTGTTGTTTTTTGAGGCATGCAAGCACTTATCACTAACACACCTCGTATATGTCGATGGTGTTGTTTTGCTTCATGCACCGCCCGATGATGGGCCCTAGGCTCTTGATCGCGATCTTGTAGTCCTCGTCCTTTTCCGCCTTTTTACGGAATCGATTTACATCGGACTGGCCACGAAATACAAATAAGCCGGGAGTAGGTACAGAAAGGGGTTACATTTGGTATTTTCATTGGTTTTCTTCATGTTTCTGTTTTTTTTTTTCACACCTCGGACTGTATGCGATACGTATAGATAGTCTAGAATCTAACCTGCCGTTATGATATGTTACGCAGGATATGTACCGTTATGATATGTTACGCAGGATATGTGCCGTTATGATATATCACGCAGGATATGTATAGGACAGATCCAACGAGAGAAATATGTCCTTGATCGTGCAGAGTATACGGGTCCCGCCCGGCAACATAGAGCTATTGTAGATACTATTAGCAAGATCGAGAATAAATCTTCCTTGAAGGATGCCTTGAAATGTCTAGATTATGAAGTGGGAATGATCTATATGATCTATCTGATCTGCATGATATGTATGATCTGTATGATCTATATGATCTGTCCGAGGTGTAGAATGTTTGTGAGTAATCAATGTTGAAGCTCATTATAAAGGTTTGTCGGATGGTAAACACAATAATAACATTCCAGACAGACGTCGTCTATATGTTAGAATAGGGTCTACAGAGATATACCAGCACATCAGGCTTAAAGGTTAACGTTCGCGTGATTTTGCACCTCGATCGAGTGTTTTGGGCTATGCACTTTCTCGAGACTCGCCATTTGCAGGAAAGCGTCACGCCGACATCACTGGGAAGGCCAAGTTGTGTGAACCCTCGTTGACGATACAAACATATCCAGGGCCCTTCATGGATCATGACCTCAAAATACCGACGGGAAGGGTCACAGACTTTTTGAAACCTCACGGGTCGGGTCGGGTAGGGTCAGGAGGTTTTTAAACTCTCACGGGTTGGGTCGGGTCACACTTGCCCGACCCGACCAGGCCTAACCCGCGAGGTTCGACCCGGCCCGTGAACAACCCTGCAAACTAACGTACCGTGGTGATGTCCAATTTGACACTGTTTTTTTGTTGTGCTAAAATGATCCCACACTAATCCCAAGTATTTTTCCCCCAAAAATAGTGCAGGTGTAACTTCTGCAGGGGGTATGTACACCACAACTGATGTACATCCTCGGTGTACAGCAGTAGATGACAAGATAAGGACAATATGTACATTGCCTAATCCGCAAGGCATGATATGCTATGCTAGGTTCTAAGTTACCTGCGGGTGCTTACTCGCTAAAGCGTGTGGTGCTCGTCCCCATGACATACCTGCTCGGTGAAGTCGACATCTTTGGGCCAGCCGCCCTCCACGTGCCGCATCGATGTGTGCTTCGTGATTAAACGTTCCGTATTTGCCTCGTGCTCTGGACAACAACGACAACGACAACAACAACAACAGCAGCAGGGTGGGACGGCATTGGTGAATCTCAACATAGCTCAAGCTTCGTGACGTGCCCATTGACGATCTTGAGCGTAAAAAGCACCGCGGCGGTTGCCAAGAGTCAAGCAAGGCTGCGGTAAGACTTGCAGTGCCGAGTGGTACAGCACCACGGAGCACCGAATTAAGTTGCCGCAATATCAACGGATGTTTTAAAAATACAGAAACCCCAAAAAGGCGGTGTGAGTACAAACTACACAAACAACACTACACTCTTACGACTTACCGGACATATGTGGAGACGTGTCAAGCTCGGCGATGCTCGGGTTGCGTGCCACATAATTGTCGTCATACTCTGTTGAGCACGGTACAGTTTCGAGAAGAAAAGCCGGTACGTCCTTGAAGGAACAGTGCTTGCCAAACTCCGAGCGGACCTTGGTGTAAAGATATGCCACCTAAGGAGCCGCATGGGCGATTGTCGACAATTACATAGGAGGCAGATGAGCATGCAATGGGGAGGAAGAGTGGAACAAGGGCAGCAAGTTGGGTACATCGATGTTCGCCCCTTTAGGCGCCTTTAGGTGCCTTTAGGGCTGCGCGTCCGTTGGGGCGACAAAACGCTCGAAACTAGAGTCAGATTTTGGTTGATATACCTGGTGCCGTGCAGTAGTAAAGGAAGTAGGTACAGGGTACAGGAGGGGGTGAGAGGCATACATTTTCTTTTTTAGTTTCCTGTGATTTTCTTGTTCTTTCTGGGAATGTCTACGTATCAATGATTGGTGGTCATCACTGTCGAGTGGCAAACATAGTCATAATTTGCGGATGAATTGCGTTAATTTCCGTAAGCGAGGCATGCAAGAGTGGGCACCGTCGATAATACAGCCGAAGCTCTAAAGGTCCTACAAAGGCGACGCTGTTCGTTTCCCTCTTCGCAAGTGGGCTGGGGAACTTGTATCCTTGGTGGGCTAGCAGGCACTCGTTACAAGGTCATACGAGTAATAGAAAAGGTACGAAAGATATCCGTAAGTTAGATACAGTACAGGACGCCTAATAAGAAACAGGCTAATAATAAAGTCAGCCTGAGATTTAGAGGAAAATAAGAAATTCGGGAGTCGTTGTCTTGAAAGTAGTGTAGAAAGCACCCTCTCTCAAATAAGAAATCCAGCCTGGACCAGATTTCCTGTTTCTTATTTAGGTGTCCTGTACTGTATTCGGCGTGGAAATACGAGCCTCTGCTGGTAAAACGTACCAGGTACGTGTTAAAAACGAGGTTTTGACCAGAACGGGCGAACATATCTACATGTATGTATACTCGTATCAGTTGCGTAATATGTCATATCTTCGAAGCGAGTGGTGCACATCACAACTGCTATGTAATAACTACAATAATAACGACTTGACTTGACTGGTATGATTCAAGACAACACGCCTAAAACACAAATATCGGAGGTTTGTGCGCTGGCTGAAGCTAACACTTTCGCCGTTCGAGCAGCACTGACAAAGTACAGATTACAAGAGCTAACGGTTGAACAGTAGTATTAATAGCAGTGTGATACCGAAGTGCCAGGTGCCAGGTAGGATACAGTACGATAAGATACGCCGTTAGGACGTGAGGGCTACTATTAATACAGCAGACAAATACCACTCGTACTCGTTCTGTACTCATACTCGTGCTGTGCGTAGGAACGGGCCAGGTACCGTACGAAAATGGGAGCCGGAGTCTCAGGCCACGTATATTTTGAAGGGGTTTGTGTTGACGCATCTCGCCCATGAATGCATGTCTACGTACGTACATCAGTACGGCTATCCTCACCTCCATTCTGGTCGGTGAGCCTGTTGATCAACAGCGCCCGGCGGCTGCCGACAATGTATGTACGGACGATGTCAGGATCAAAGATACTGCCGGTATTTGCTTGCCGGGTTTTTTGGATTCCGCGAAGATATGATGCAAACCACGCAGGCCGACAGGCGTCAAGATTTCGTTTGTTCCGATCCCTCGCCCGTAATAGCTCACGAGCCGCCCCCAACCGTTGGTGCACGTGGCCGTGCTAGGCACACTAAGTACACGTACCTGTGAAGGCAAGTAGAAGAGGCGTAAACGCTCTTTCCTCGTGTGAGCGATGTTGAAAGTTGAAACGGTTACTTGATAAAAACGCCTCCCAAATTGTTGGAACACCAGTCTTGCGTTCGTACAGACATGTTCACATTTTCCAAGAGCGCTTGGTCACGATGCCGCTCGCCATGCGGCCATGGACTACCCTCGGGCTGGTGGCTTCCATTAGCGTTGGCTTCCAGAAACGTGAGAGTTGTGTGCCGGCTTACGCTAGCGCGGTACGTTTAGCAGTGTTCCCACGGAGAGGGCTGCCTCCCCCTCGGTCGTGTGCTGTTGTGCTGTTTCTCTCTAGCTGTCCTTGTTCTCGTACAGCAGCAGCGTCGACAACAACATTGCTCTTGCTCTATTGCTCTAAGCCCTTGCTCAGCTATAACCATGCAGGCCCAGGAGCGCACTTCACGTGCGTGCGGGGGGGGGGGGGGGCTCCGTGTCCCGGGAAAACGAGGGGCATCGATAGTATGGTTCCCTCCAAAATGTCACAACTCGCTTCATCGCTTCAAGTTTCAGTGCAGGTTACGTACAGCAGTACGTAGTCTATCCACCATGTTCCATCGAGCCAACGTGGCCCTTTAGCAGATGTACTCGTACTGCTGTTGTATCGATGGTGTATCATATGTTTTATTGTATAATGGTATCATGTATCCTTCCCGTAAGGCTAGCCTCGCGATCTGTCCAGGGTTCCCTCGTGCTTGCTGATGCTGCGCGCCACGCTCTCGCTCGTACTGCAGCTGACTACGTACGAGCACCTGCACCTGGTATACATTTAAAACTTGATCTTTCTTTGTGTTTTTTCTGTACTTTGTTGGCTAGTTCTTATCCAGTCGGATACGTGGATCGAAAAAGCCGGCTTTTCGACCGGATTCGTGGATTGGATTTCTCAATCGAATAAATTTTTTAAGCTCACCGCATTTCTCTCCACCCCTCCAAACACACGGTCACACCACCCAGCAGCAGCCTATACACCTGTCCGATGCTGGGTTGGCTGCTCTACTGCTGCTGCTGCTCTCTACTGCTGCTGCTGCTGCTGCTCGCAGCGCAACACTTCCTAGAACCCGCGACCAGGACACGAAGCATTTTTCAACTCTCGTATCAACCGCCCCCAGGAAGAGCACAAGAAACTGCAAAAGCGATCTGACTGACGATAAGGGAAGACATACAGATACAGACACACTCCGTCGAATTTAAGTGGATCGGAAACCGAGTTTTTTCATCCTCTTAATCCAACGGCATAATAATTAGCCTTTTACTGTTCCCCAACATCCAACATGTGAAAAGTGATTCAAAATATCTCCTTTTGTCGATACTCGTACAATGCATTGCAGATGAGGGGCACGCGTTCACCTCCCCGAGCGTCCGGTGCCCCATGGCTCAAGTCGCGGCGGCTAACCGGCACCGGCTTGCTAGCAGCGCGGTTGCTAATAATCGGCAGCGCACAAGGCCTCGCGTGGTGATGCAGAACTCCTTTCGCCCAAACAAGGTACGAGTACGTAATGTCGGTATGTCCACATCTCCAAATGTTTATACAAGGGGTGTTAGGCTAATTCTTATGCCGTCGGATTAAGAGGATAGAAAAATTCGTTTTCCGATCCACTAGTATAAATTCGACGGGGTGTGTCTGGATGCCTTCCCTATCGTCAATCGGATCGATTTTGCAGTTTTTTTGTGCTCTTCCTGGGGGCGGTTGATACGAGAGTTGGAAAATGCTTCGTGTCCTGCTCGCGGGTTCTAGGAGGTGCTGCGCTGCGAGCAGCAGCAGCAGCAGTAGAGAGCAGCAGCAGCAGTAGAGCAGTCAACCCAGCATCGTAGAGGTGTTTAGGCTGCCGCTGGGTGGTGTGACCGTATGTTTGAAGGGGTGGAGGGAGATGTGATGAGGTTCAAAAAAAAATTCGATTGAGAAATCCAATCCACGAATCCCGTCGAAAAACTCGATTTCTTCGACGGGATTCGTGGATTGGACTTCTCAATCAAAAAAGTTGGCATCGAAAAAACTATTTTTCAACTGTATAAGAAAAAGCCCGATTGCGTCTCCAATCGGAAACCGGCTTTTTCGATCCACGTATCCGACTGCATAAGAATTGCCTTATTCCCCTTTCGTTTTTCCTGAAGAATGTATCATCTCGTAGTTGTGTGTATTAATATAATAGTATCGACTCGGGGTCGTGCCCCGCGTACTAAAGCTCTGCACGTATTTCTTAACTGGCTCTATTAATAGTGCGGTAGCGCAACGTATAGTACGTACCTGGCATATAGCAATTATCATTGCCTTGTTGGCGGGCAAATAAAAAGGCAACTTTTGAAAAAAACGAAAAAAAAAGTACGCGTGCGTCGTACCTGGTACTGCTATAAAAATAAATAAATCATGCCAACAATTTGGTTTTTGTAGATATGATATGGTGTCTGCCTACCTGTCAACAGGCACGTGCCCAAATATACTGGTACCAGGTACATACGATGTATACCTGGTATATTATACGTACACACTGGTACTATTAATATTAATCTGTTAATACTGCTGTACCGGTAACGGTACGTACCATGCAACAGAAACACCCCGCCGTCCATGGTACATGTACTATTAAATAGTACCAGGGTATACTACTACTACTACAATAGAGCCATTTAGCTGACGTACCAGGTATCCGGTACGTGATAGTCTCGCCTGTATCGACGACGCCTGGTACAACAGAAACTTATCTTCCACGTACGGGTGCTACCGTACGCTATTTTAGTTCATATCGTAGTGTACTGGTATTATTATTGTGCCGCTACTACCCGCCGGACACCAAGTGCGACCTGAAGCCGTCGAGGATACAGCGGTATCTCGGCATCCTGTTAGATTCGAACAACCACCTCGTTTCGGGCGCCCGGTGGTAAAGAGTAGAGAGGGGGAGATACCGAAGATAAAGCCGTACCACTGTCACTGTAAGGGGTTAGCGGGGGTAAACCTTCTTCTTTTGTTTTTTAGCCAAGACGTGGCCGATACGCCCGGAGGGAACACAACGACCCGTGGATACTGTTCCCCTCCCCCAGTCATGGTGGGACACGTTACAACACACGGCAAAGTGTAGAGCACACGCCGGGGTCGTTCACCCAGACGTCCAGGTGGGAGGGGCCGCGAGCCATACGTAGTGTGGCCAGCACAGCCACAGACGTTCTTACGGAGTGCATGGGGTGGGAGCCCGGCACAGGCGCACGCAGTTACGTAGGGATGGCAGCATCCCCGGCAACGGCAGGGGTAGAGTGGTCTCGTGAAACGGCGTTCGTAAGTGCGGACGCCCTGCCGCTGCCCGAGCAGTTGGCAAGTTCTTATGCAGCGTCCCTACGGAACAATGGAAGCGGGGCCCACTATTAAATACCTGGTAGAGGCCAACCTAGAATTTTGGGCATCATAAGGACGACAAACAATCCGCGGGAATGATAGTAAGATACGAATGAGCTACGGCATTGAGAGAAGAGCAAAAGAGAAGTGCCAACAAGTATGGGTGTGATCTCATGCTGTAGCAAAGAGGCCTCATTGATCCCAGACTAAATACGAATTAATGCGTCGACGGAATGTTACCGGAGTATCACACGTGTGTCTTTGGGTAACCTACTCGACACACCCTTGCAGCGCCCTATTTGGGTTATTTTTTCGTAGAAAACAAACACGTTTTATTTTTTATTTCATGAGCCATTAGTCCCGAGGTGCTGGCCATTCGTAATGAACAACGAAAATGTAACGAATCGCGACAAAAAAGTAACGTTTTCGCGAATCGTGATATTTTGCCACGAATCGTACGTGACGTTGGAATAGCTCAAGCGTTGGAAAAGCCAAGAAACAAAATAAAAATTGACGTGACGATTCGTAACAAAAAAAAGTGTTTAAAATTTAAAACGTGACATAGCGCCAACTTACACATGACACGAATCGTGATGGTTTGTCACCAATCGTAGTTTTTTGCTTTCGTTAGGAATTTACCGTTTTTTCTCGAATAGCTTGTTTTGTCTTTTGTGTCAACCACGAAACATTAAACGTGACACACGCCTCCCTTCTCGCCTCCAACACCCCGTATAAATGAACACTGCAGGCTGTGGTTAATGCTGCGGCTTCTGCTGTGAAGCTCGCCTTAGCTGGAGATGGAAAGGCAAGCCCGATCTATCGGCAGATGGTGGTGTTGGCTCTCAGGTGGGCAACGGAAGAGGTGGGACGATACTTCAAACCGGACGATAAACGGGGCGAGACTGCTGCTAGACATCGCTCACCAAGAGAAAGGAGGGAATACGAGAGGGTCCAAGCCAAGGTAAGAGATGGGTTGATTATATTACTGCTGCTGCTGTAGTATTGATAGTTCAGTTGGCACACCACACAGCAGCTGCCAGTTTTTTTTCTCCCTCAACAAGGGATACCAAGTATAGTATACCTTTCATGATTCATGTTGTCATATCACATGTTGTCATACCGTTCATGATTCATGTTGTAATGTTATCATGTTATTATGTTATCATGTATCATGATTCATGTTATCGTGTTGTCGTGTTATTGTCACATTATAATGTTATCGTGTTGTCGTGTTATTGTAACATCATACCGCTTCTCTACAGGGACTACAATCCCGATTGGGTCCTGCTGTGGACATCATCCTCAGCCCCGCTGACGACAAGAAAAACGCCCAATCCATGACGGAACTCCTCGACCGGTGTGAGGAGGAGTCCGGAATGGGCGCAACTCTTGCGCTCGGTATCTTGGACACAGTGTGGTCGCTGCCTGCCCCGGTTCGGCCTCAAATTGGCGAATGGGTCATCTCCGCGGTGTACGAAGCCCTCCGTCGCTATGGGGTTTTCAGCAGGTGATCCCGTAGACCCTAAAGCAGCTGCTGGTACACGTATGTTTTTTAGGCAGTACGTGCGCTTCAGGTTTACTGGTAGGTGTGCTTCAAAGCTACGGCTGTTTGTGTGCTTCAATGATACCGGTACGTGTGCTTCAAAGCTACTGCTATGTGTGCTTCAAAGCTGCTGCTATGTGGGCTTGAAAGCTATGACTGTTGTTTGTGTGCTTCAACGTCAATGTTCGCCGCTACGAGGCGTTCCGCAGGTGACGCCGTAGGGCCTAAAGCGTATATACATACATGGTACCAGGCATGTACTTTAGGCAGTACGTACGGTTCAAAGCTGCTGCTATGTGTGCTTCAAACGCTACTGCTATGCGTGCTTCAAAGCTGTATACTGTTACTATTAATAGTATGTGGTCTACGAGGCATTTTGCCTGTACAGGGTGGGGTGTCCAGCAGGTGACTCCGTAGACCCTTTTTCGGCTGGGTGGAGCCGGGATTCCTACTTATAACACGAGTATACAAAATCCGAAGTCGGATATTCGCGCCATCCGACCGAACCAATCCCTGGGCAGAAAAAACGCACCGCACCATGGAAACCCCTGTAATGCTTTTTTTTTTCCCTTCGCCCGTGTTTTCTCTCTCCGCCGCGTCAGGTACGGCGCGTTGAGCCCGGCCGATAAGCAGATGCCACAGGTGGAGAAGCCGGCGAAGCTTTTGCTTGAGGACATGGAAGCCACTCCTGCTTTCGCAGCCGCCAAGTTTGGCCTCACTTCCAGGGTAAGCCTGACCTACAGTATGTTTGTGCCGTTTCCCTTGCGTGGTGGTAGCATACTGCGGTGCGCGTACGTCATTAGGTTTGTACCTGGTACCAGGTGTATCCCTGGTGTATGTTTTTACTGCATCGGGTCGGTTTTGGTACTATTAATAGCCTGTTTTTGTTTTTGTGAACACGATATATATATTTTTTGTTCAGGGAAATAGCCCATGCGCGAAACACTAAAACATAACGCCGTAGGTAGCATCGGAATGTTGGTGGGGGATACCCCCTTCTTATACTGTCGGGGGTGTGCGTTGGTGAAGTTCATTGAATAATGCCTTGAGTTACTGTTGTATAAATGCATTGGTTTTGTTTTTAGGAGAAGACTACACAGGAGACGCTCCTTTTTCTGCAGCCGCCAAGTGTGGCCTCACTTCTATCAATGGGATGTCGGTGGTGTAAGACTGGTCTATGCGGGCGCCGTTCGTTGCACCTATGAATAGGCTTCTTGTTGAGTCACGTGCGTCTTGGTGATGCAGAGGCAGACGTGAGACCAGGTGACTCCAGGTGACCGTGAAGGAACACTTGTGATGGGGGAGAAAAAGAGACTACTGTATTATGTGGCCAAATTGTGGAAACAAGTGTGAGTAAAAAAGGAGACAAGAGGAGATTTAGAGGAGATAAGAAGAGTCAATCGATCCTCAACGGCGGGCAGAGGTGTACCCTTCAAGTTTCCCTTAAATTTACCCTTCAAGTTATAACCCCTTTCGGACCCCTTATAAGGGATAGAAGGGCCCTTATAAGGGATAGCGACCGAAACAAGGATAACGTTGGTGTTATCAACGGTCTAGGAACAGCGTGAGCGCCCAGCAGTAGTAGAGTACGGGTAGGATCATGTTGCGCCCGTGCCGTACGACGACTCCTTGTATCGCATCAACCATCGGAACCCGGACACCAACCATTGTCCAATCTGTTGTCGTCCCTCAGTCTCGCTGTTACCGCGGGTGGAATGGTCAGTTTTTATCCTGCAGTGCTGTTCCCCTCTGAATTATTATAGTCCCCACAGGGTTAAACATCCGCAATCGGGTGTGTTCGTTAGAAATAAAATAAGTTTTCATACTTGGGACAGATCACGATATACAGTAGATCATCTGTCAATAGCACCTAATCTAACCTGCAGTGATTATGAGGTGTGCGGGGTCTGTATAGCGCAGATTTCAACCCAGGAAACCTGTCTTACTGCTGTAGATCGTGCTGGTTGTACGGCTCCCACCCGTCAATAGGACCTAGATCATACAGATCATACAGATCATCTGCCCTGAAATATGTAGATTGTATTGATGATCCATTAATAGATCGCGAACTACCTGTTGGGCGACTTGTTCAGTGACGCGTGTGTTCCTTAGAAGGATATTTTCACAGATAGATCTACAGATATATCATATACAGATGGCTCATCTACAGACAGATCATGTACAGATAGATCATGTAGTTCTTCACCTGCTGTTGTGAGAGGTTGTGCAGGATCTGCATAGTACAAACCCAACTCAGGAAACGCACGCTAATATAATCATGCGGATTATACGGGTCCCACACGGCAACATGAGCTAGGCCATACAGATCAGACAGATCAGGAATTTATCTGTCCTGAAGGGTGTAGATCATGCAGTGGGAATGATCTATATGATCTATATGAACTGTTCGAGGTGTGTTGATCAACTCTCCCCCTTTTTTGCCCGTCGCAGAATGCATCTATCGGCCTCCTCATGTTCGGGTTCATCAGCTTCCTGCTCACAAGCATGTCTAGCGACACCAGGCTCACGTACAGCGCGGTGGTTTTCATGTTCTCCCTCATCTTCGAGAGGGTAAGGAACTGGCGTGGTGGCAACATATCCATTGTGTTACTCGTGCTCCCGCTTCGAAAATGATGCCGAATTCATTAAAATGTAGTTTGCGCCGAAAAAATGATGCTGTATCATAGTATGTAGGTATGGACTTCCGAATTGTTTTGTGCCGCAAAATTGATTCTGTACTGTTCAAAGTAGCTTGTGCTCCGAAACGTGGTTGCAAAACTCACTTTTTTTTGCCCGGCACGTTTACTTTCCAGTCCAACTACCCTCAGCGACATCTGTCCTTGTGCTTGTCTTTGGTCCTTCAGGAGATATTGCATGGAGCGTTGTTCAATGCGGTCGTTCAGATCAAATGTTGCACACCTCCGACAGATCGGACAGATCATACAGACCAGACAGATAATATAGATCATATATACACACCTCCTGAATTCTACAGCCTCAGATTGTGTCCCCCTCATACGGGATGTACACCCTACATGAGGACATATAAAATGCGTAAGTACGCGCGATCGAAGTATTACACTCAGCTAGCAAAGATGAGCTTCGACGAAATCCTCGAGCTCACAGCTGTTGTTTTTTTTTTATTTTTTTAAATATACAGATCAGATAGATCATACAGATCATGATCTACTATGGGCCGTGTAGTTCTCCACCTGCCGTTGTGAGAGGCTGGCAGGATCTGCATATTAGTAGTACGGTAACACGGATTCGTGCAGATTGTTATACGGGTCCCGCCCGGCAACATGAGCTAGATCATAGATGCAAGATCGGGGACGGATCTGTCTTGCTTGACACATCTAGATCATGAAATGGGAATGATCTATCTGAACTTTATGATATGTCTGATCTATCTGGTCTATCTGATCTATCTGATCTGTCCGAGGTGTGGCATGTTGAGTGTACGATATGCGGGCGACAGACTTTCTTTTTTCCGATCCTCGTGCTTGTGCGCGTCTTTCGCCCTTCAGGAGGTGTTGCATGGAGCGTTGTTCAATGCGGTGATTCAGATGCTCCAGCCCGCCCTGACCGAGCTGACGTCGGTGCATGAAGCCGGCCACGTTACGGTCGCCTATTTAGCGGGCTGCCCAATCTCCA
This sequence comes from Saccharina japonica, assembly GCA_008828725.1. Classification (NCBI taxonomy): domain Eukaryota; class Phaeophyceae; order Laminariales; family Laminariaceae; genus Saccharina; species Saccharina japonica. The sequence continues at coordinate 1,632,953 of MEHQ01002178.1, forward strand.
CCTATACCCTCGGTAAGACTTGTGCTATCATACAGTACACAGTATGCAGTATGCAGTACCAGGTATACAGTACCAGGTATATAGTATGCAATATGCAGTATTCAGTATACAGTATGCAGTATACAATATGCAATATGCAGTATACAGTATGCAGTATGCAGTATACAGTATGCAGTATACAGTATGCTGTATACAGTATGCATTACACAGTAGGGGTCGCAATTTTCATTTTTTGAGGCTCCCTTTAGGCCTTGAGAACTGCACTCCTGTTCATTCCAGTATGGACAATTTGCTTGGAATTAGAGTCAAATCTATGTTTCTGTGCAGTGCACTATTTCTGTTCACAGCAAAAAGGTTAAGGTGCTCTTCTACCTCACCCATATTCTGACCTCCACACACACACACACACACACACGAAAAACGAAATTGAGAAAAACGTTGAAGCGTAACCCGATAAATAACCCCATGGCTAGTGCCATTCCAACGATAAGGCAAGGCATGGCTTATATGGCACATGCCTTATTGGGCAATTCTTCGGCCGGGGAGCCCCACCAGTCCAACCATTATTTTGGTCAAAAAGTGCTTTGTGATGTGTCGGCTATGTTTTGTATTGCGTGTTGTTCCCTTGCCTCTTCGCTCGACCGATCATTCATCCAATTTGGGTACAGCTTCGAGTCGGCATGATTGACGTCACCAACTATTGCATAGTAGTTATTAGTCGGACTACAGTAGTAGTTAGTCGTTTCCCGGAGGTGCCAACTGTCCGACTGATGGGGTTTCCAACACTTGCAGGAAGGATTGTTGAATGGGGGATACATGCTTCCTTGTTTTTTCCCCTCGGCCGGAGACGGCTAATAGGACTCGCTTCGCTCGCGTGACTTATGTCGGCAAGTCGGCTGGCCATCAGCTGGTTTCGCCAGCCGACTTTCCGACTAAAATAAGTTAGTTGGCCAACGGCACCTACCGATCAGTTGTTACTACAAGTAGTCGTGACACCCTGCCGACCCACAGCTGTAGGGATTGGCGGAACGTCTTTTGTGATGTGCCGGCTCTGTTTTTGATCGCGTGACGTCCCCCCCGCCTCTTTTCGTTCGTTCCACCATTCTGACACCTTCGGCTTACAACGCTTTTCAATGTAACAGGGGGGGTAGCATCACTACGGCACGGGGATGAGCTGGGCTGCGGTCCCAGCTGCAACATCATCAACCCGGAGCTGTCTGCCGCGAGGACGACGCTGCCCGACGACGACACCAAAGCAATGCCAAGAGCAGGCGACCAAAAGCCACCAGACTCCCGGCAGACAGCGGAACTGGAGTTATCGTACAGATACGCCGCGCAGCAGAAGAGGCCGTGGGGAGATTCGACGGGGTGGCGAGAATTGTGGGAGGCGGATCGCTCGTCCGAGTTGAACGAGGCTAACGCCCGCTCGGCGCAATTGCCTCAAAACGGCCGTCACGCGACTGCAAATCGCTACGCGCTGTCTGCCATGGGGGGGGTCGTTGGGGAAACCTTGGTGAACGGCTTTGGCCTGGTGAGTCATTAGTTGCTTTTCTCTCTTTTTTACGGTCAAGCTTAAGATGTGGAAGGTTTCCTGTAGCCTTGGCGGCGTTGTGGACAAGCCGTGGTTGGGGGTATCGCCCCTTGTCTATTGTTTATGGTTTCTGCTGTTCTCGTTAACTCGATGTTCATGATCTGGAAAGACGAACCGAAACAAAATGAATGAATAAATATACGGGATAGGAACCAATAGCGAGAGCTACGACCAAGTGCGCATGCGTAAGGAATGGTGTGTCTGAGCTGTTTGACGTGTCTGATGTTACTGACGTGTTTTATGTGGTTGACATGTCTCATCATGTGTTTGACTGGTTTGTCTCATTGTGTTTGACTGTGACTGGTACGTCTCATGTGTCTGATGTACCTGAGGTCATGTGACTGCTGTGTCTGATGCGTTTGGCATGTCTCATGTGACTGCTGTTTCTCATGTGTTTGACATGTATCATGTGCTCGGCGTGTCTCATGATTATCATGTGTTTGACGTGTCTCATGATTATCATGTGTTTTGACGTGTCTATGATGTGTTTGATTTTCCTGAGATGTGTATGGTAGTATGTTTGACGTGTCTGGTGATTATCATGTGTTTGACGTCTCTTCAACTGTGTCTGATGTGCCTGAGGTGTCTGATGTTTTGGCTCATCCGACCATGTCTCGTGTGCTTGACGACGTCTGATTTTCTGTCGCAGGGGGGCCAAGCCGACTTGTGGGATTTGCGGCGCACACTCAAAATCCTCTGGCCGTCAATTTCAGAAGAGGATTTGCGGAGTACGGAGACATGGGCGTTGGTAGAAGGGTTGCGGGTCCTGAAAGACGACCGCGAATCGATCGAGGTGGTGGCGAAGAACATGCGCGAGTGCCGCGAGATAGGACGCGTATTGTTACATCTGGAGCGGACATTGACAGCGGAGGATTTCGGTTGCACCTACGAAGCATGATACATAACTATTATTTTGTTGATTATTGAAAAAAACATGCTGGTACATACCAGGTATTTCGTTCTTCTATAGAGTTGGCAACGTTGTCGTGCGCTTTGTGCAACCTTGATAATTTAGCAGTACACTGCTTGCTGTGGAACAGCAGGGCAACGCATATCGTTGGCCCTCTTGTACACTGAAGTGACTACCTGGTGTTGATTACTCGTAGTGACTATTGATAAATTGCTATTGATTACGAGCAGAGCGAGTTGCTAAATTTCCATGGCGGCCTACTCGTACTACTCGAAGTATTTGGGATGGTACAACTCTCTTGGTACTTGATTAACTTGGTTATAGTATAGAGGGGAAACTTGACGATTAAAAAAAAAAAAAAATGTGTCGATAACAGCGACGGCCACTCAGCGGTTGAGGGATACAAACTACAGTAGACCAGTGTCCGAGTTACAATGCAAGGAGTCGTACGCACGGCATGGGCGGAACATGATCCTACCCCTACTCTACGGTTGGGCCCTCACGCTGCTCGTATCTAGACGGTTGAAAATACTAAAGCTATCATTGTCTTGGTCGGTATCCCTTATAAAGGGTCCCTTGTATCCCTTAAAAGGGGTCCGTCCCAAAGGGGTTAACTGTTTCCTTGTGAGCTCGGTGAAGCCGGAGATCCACGCCGTCTGACACACAATCTCGGAAAATGCATACCGTTGTTACGACTACGAGTTTTGTTTGTTTTGTTTGTTTTCAGTTTTGTTTTAGCCTACGCTTTCCATCAACGCCCGCAAAAGTTGACGAAAGTTACAAATATACACCAGCGCAAGCTTCAAGCGAGAGATATACTCGTACGTACCCCATCCTAGCTGTGTGTTTCTGCTACCGATATCGTATCTGTGAGGGAAAACGTGCTGTAGAGTTTGAGAGTTTGAGACAGCCGGCAGCAGGGATACAGACAGGTCGTGAGGAATGAGGACTATATATACGGTAAAAGCCTAGCTTCGCCAAAATTGGTTGGAAAATATCGCTCTGACCGAAAATATAATCACCGTTTGATAATGACATTAATGATATCAGAAACAGGGATTAGATTTCCGGATGGTGCGTTTGAGGCGAGTTCTCGATGCAAATGCCATCCCGACTGCTGCAGTGTCCAACCTCAGGACCCGTTGCGAAACCAAAAAGCGGTGCAAAGACTCAGCATTTGCAACGCGGCTGCTGTTTTGGTCCTTCGTGTATAAAGCCAGAGCTAAAGGTGGGGGGTGGTGGATGGGCTTCTGGAGTGCTTGGTCCTGTTTATTGTGGACCGCCGTAAGAGAGCCCCTATGATAGAACAGCTCTACCACTCAGTAGACATCTACATGATGTCCAATTATTGCTCGAAGAGCTCGAAAAGTTAAAAGAGCCGCCAAGGCCGGTCGGCTATTAATAGCTGGCCTTTTCCGGTCAATTTTCCGAAAAATGAAGACTGACGTCATCATCCACGGCCACTTTTCCAAGTTTTATTTTTTTCCAAAAAGTGACGTCCCGCTTCCGGATGACGACAAATGTCGACCAAGGATTTTCCACCAATCAAAATTTCCAACCTTAATAATCGACCGCATCAGAAAACTGCGGGCACGAAATTATTTTTGCAGTCACCCATCCATTGAAACTTGATTCACCCTGCTGTAAACATACTTATGTCCACGTATCATACGTATCGGTCGAAAGTCGACCAAGCCTCGACCAAGCAAACTAAACTACCCAAAGCACCCGATTTCCCCAATATTTATTTCTCTCAATAGAGCCGCGGAGGCCGGTTAGTTATTAATAGCTATAGCCTAGCTCCCTGATGCAGCAGCCGCCTCCCTTTGAACTAAACGCTCAGAAAACTCGTGGATCGCGTCAACGAATGCCGCGACACTTTTCGGGTCCTCCTTCCCCATCAGCCCCTCTCCCAAGTTCGCGATAAGCTTCTGCGCCCCTAGCTCCCTCATCATCGTCGCCGTAGCCTCGCGGACCTGAAAAAATTGCCAATAGGCGGGGGGCGAGTGGTGGACAAAAACATTTGGTACATACGCCCGAATTTTACTTTAAACATATTACAAATACGTCAGCTGTGGGTTCGACCGATTTTTGAGTGGTCGACATTCAGCATATATATTATTTTTTTTGTCCATCCCATTTGTTATCTTCGCACTTCCGTCTTTCTCCCTCCCTAGTCGTAACTCAGATCCGGGGTCACAAAGTAGGCTCCTCTCCCTCCTCCCCCACTACGGTTCTTGCCTTGCATTTTTATCGCGAGAAGATTTCAGCACTTACTTCCCTCGTCAACTCTCGTCGAATTTTGCTTACCCACGCTATAATATGCGCTCTCGACAGACGGTGTCATTTGAGAATAAAAAACTCCATGGGGAGAATCGAACCCTCGACATCCGGGCCTACAGGCTTCGTGGCTACCAGTTAGACCACCGGGGCGTTGCAAGCTGCTTATTATGTCACAACTTTGCACCCATCGAACAGAACACGATCTATGTACTGTAATCACCTACAGTAGATATCATATTTTCCGTTATGAGATGCTTTGCAAGAGTCGTAGCATACAGACCTCACCCGGCAAACATGATCTAAATAAAGATCAAGAACTGTGCCATTCAGATTCAACCCGGAAAACATTATCTACTCTACGAGTAGATCGTGAAGATCAAGAGCTGTGTCGTACAGATCCAAGCCATCAAACATGATCTACTGTATGAATACATCGTGAAGATCAAGAGCCGTGCCATACAGATCCAATCCATCAAACGTCGTGACAAAAAAAAAAAGCATGCCACATTGGGACAAAAACCCGTGATTTTGTTTCTAAAAACATCACATATAACTCCAATTCACTATTGTCGCGAATCGTGTTTTTCTAGTCACGAATCGTGATTTTTTTGCGTCTGTTAGGAACGGCCCTTACGAGAGTATGTACGACGTAGTGGGACACTGACTTTACCTACGTACTGAATGAACGTCGACTTCCGGGAGACAGATAAAGCCTACTATAGTAGTACTATTCTAAACATGGTGAGCGCAAGGGGCACTCACGTTGACTTCGCTCATATCACTGCTGTCCGTGAGCAGCCTCGGGTCGAAATTGCCCTGTACCACCGCCGGCTCCCTCCCGGTCCCTCTCGCCGCTTCTTCTAGGGCGTCTCGGGTGGCTTTTCGGCCCGTCTCGGTGTCCATAGTTACTACGTCGTAGCCCGCCGCCTGTTGGTGACAATGGACACAAGTCATAATTAAATTAATGATTTCAAGTACATGTTAGTAGTAGTAGTTGTTGTTGGTGTTGTTGTTGTTGGTACATATCACCTTAGATTGATTGCCATAACGTGTTAATAGTGAAATCTAGTACACCCTGTGGTATAATCTAGCCCATGGTTGCCAAAAAGCGCGAATAATTTTATCGCAAACACAGCCAAACGCATGCCGGAGCGAATCCACGATACACCAAGGATTTTCCACCAATGAAGCACTCCGACCAGAAAAATTGACCAATCAGAAGACTACGGGCATGAACTCTCTTTCTCTCTCTAGGAAAGCAAACCCAACCTAACCAAACTTAGACTGGGTTCCAGGATAACGATAACCAGTTTCATGACCTCTTGTATAAATACGCAGTATGTATAAACACAAAAAAAGTAACGTGTCACGTACAACAAACAAGGGATCATGGCATTGCTGGACTACAACCCTCTCACAATGAATACCCCCCTCTCATTCCCAAAAACGATACCAGGTACAGCAGTAGGGCCTAAGGAAAGCCGAAGGTAGAATGCAAGAGCTCTGTGCAAGAACTCCACATGCAGGTGTATGGCAGCTTGTGTCGACATAATGTAATGCAGAATTTTTCAAGCCCGTCCCGGAGATCACGGCCGATACAACACAAACCGCGTGTTTGTCACTATCAATACTATTGTAGAACTCGTACCTGAAGAGCAACATTGGCGTAGGTGGCCCCTCTTGCAAAGACCATCAGTGGCACCCCCGGGCACCGTACCTTTAACTCAGATGCTATCCTGATTCGGGGGTATCGTCAAAGGGACAACATAACAAAACAAAGGCTTTGTTTCAGATGCTATCCTGATTGAGGGGTATCGTCAACTGTCAAAAGGGACAAAAACACGCTTTAACTCAGATGCTATCCTGATCGAGGCGTGTCGTCAAAGCGACAAAAACACGCTTTAACCTAGATGTTATATCCTGATTAAATGGTATCGTCAAAGGGACAAAACCATGCTTGGATTCAGATACATACATATATATATGCAAGGTTTCCCTTCGGGATTGTGGTTGACTTGAAATCCCGGGGGTGTGCCACGCTGAAAAGAGAGAACACAGCAGACATTCGTTCCTTGTATGTGTACCAGCTACGTACTTGTACGTACTCGTACTCGTGTATACGTACGTAGTCACCGGGCAAGGACGAAGAGCCTTGAAAGCTAAACATAACAATAAGTAGCCACCCGTATAAGGCAAGTAGCCGGGCTAGTAACACCGACCAGCCCAAACCAGTTAATAACTAGTTCTATAAACAAAAACATGCTTCCACTCGGACGCTATCCTGGGTCAGGGGTGCTGTCAAAGGCCAAAAAGAGACGAAAGTACACTTTGTTTCAGATGCTACGTATCCTGATTCAAGGGTGTCGTAAAAGGGGCAAAAGCACGCTTTAACTCAGATGAAGTATCCTGATTGAGGGGTATCGTCAAACATCAAAGGAGCACGCTCTAACTCAGATGCTATCGTGATTGAGAGGTTTCGTCAAAGGGACAAAAACGTAGGCTTTAGGGACAAACGAAGCGATATAAGATGGGGGCGGTGGACAGCTTTCCTAGGCGTAGGGAGGCGCTGCATGGTTGGCGTCTGGCGGTACTACTATCGCGAGTGAGCGGCTAAAAGGCCTAGTCTTGACATATTAATAGCCATATAAACACCAGGTATACTAATAATACTGTAGTGTTTCTGGCTTCACGGCAGCAGCTGATGCTGCTATCAATATATCGCTACTAATATAGCTAACAATATTGTTATTGTTGCTTTCTTTCAACATAATAAAAGTCAGCGGCATGGGCACCAAAAAGGCCAACAGAGTGCCACTGCACCGAAGTAATTAAAATACGGCCTTCTTGATCGATAAGCAGCAGCAGCAGCAGCAGCAACAGCAGCAACAACAACAAACTGGGGTGAAGCGGAGAGCACAAGTGGGAAGCGTGTGGCATGCGTTGAATGGACCTTCGGGATTTGGCGGAAACGGAGGTTTGCTCATGACCTTTGACGGAAGCTTTCTCACGCCTGTGAAGGAGACTCTCTCCTACCGTTCAAGGAGTCTCAGCCTTGCTCGTAACACCTTTCAAGCATGAGAGACATTAATCACATATTTCAAGCAGGCTTTCTCATACCTTTCAAGAAGACTCTCGTACCTCTTTCGAATATGAGAGACTCTATCATACCTTCAAGTATGATCAAATGTATCGTGCCTTCCAAGGAGGTTTTCTCGTACCTTTCGAGGTACGGCATGGCCCGGTCGTAGAAGTGGTCCTCGCTGATGAAGCCACCCATGGCTTCGAACACCTGAAGGATGTCGGCCCCCGCTTCCACCTGCGTCGAATGAGCGAACCAACACCAGAAACATAAAAACAAACACTCTTGCACAGTAGTGGCCCCTCTACAGCTCTATAGTGCCGGTATGCGCCAGCCAACCAAAACCGGCACTATTGTTTTTTTCTTTTTTTTTTGTCCATCCCATTTATTATCTTCGCCCTTCTTTTATCTCTCCCTCTTTAGTCGTAACTCAGATCCGGGGTCACTAAGTAGGCTCTTCTCCCCCCTCCCCACCACGGTACGTGCCTTGCATTTTTATCGCGAGAAGATCAAAGCGGCAACCAACACTACTCCGCAGACCATCACACTGGTTAACCTCATCTATTCAAGCGATTTCACAGGCACTATAGCACGCAACGGTATTACTCACCCGGCACTACTCAGCCGGTACTGCTACTGCATATAACTACTCGTAGTCTGTGTGGGGGGTCAAGCGGCGCTCGGCATACTAAAACAGACGTAGTCGGGAAGAGCCATCTGGACATCACAATCATCACTACCGAGCGGCATTGATTAATAAGGATATACCAGTGCGTACTAGGTACGACTCAAAATTGGGTGCACTTTTTTGCGAACGTGAAAAAAAAAACTGGAGTTGGAAGGGGCGCACTCGTACTCGGACGACGTTACATACCGTACGCGACCACACCTTAAGAAACTGGGACGTTAGGAAAATTTGACTCGATTATTGCACCGAGCATTATAAAAGCATTTGATGGTACTGAAATCAGTGTAGGACACACCGTGCCTCACATAAGAATAGTTGTAAGAATAAAAACGTCAGCCTTGCCCAAAACGAGAGTTTCTTAGGTAGTGTTGTGTACTGTAAATTACTAGCGACGAATAGTGCCGAGAGGAAGTAGCCGTGCGTGTCCTATAGAAGCAGATATGGCTACTTATGGCGGTATACTTGGAAGAAAGGAAAAGGGAATCACCTTTTCTTTCGGGCTGCAGTGCACTGCACTGCAGTGCACTGCCCTATGCTGTACGCACGCACGTACCTGGGCGGCCAAGTAGTCGACGATAACACCAGAAAGCAAGTCCATCAGCTTCGCAGAGGCCTCCGGGTGCTCCCGCAGCCATCTCTCCCCTGGTGCGCGAACAACAAGTAGAACAAATACTGTAAATACTTGTGTACGTAACGAGTGTCCCCTGCCTCTCTCCCTCCCTCCAAACAATGCATACGTTCAGACGCTTGCACTGAACAATTCGGTCTTCTTGACATCGGAGGAGAGCTCCCTATGCTTCAAGCTTCAAGCCGCACATGGAGCCGAGTACATGACACCCCATGAGGCATTTTGAAGGCACCAAGACAATAACTGGCATGTCAACTTTGGCGGACATGGAGACATCGACCAGTCAGTCAAGCAATCGCGCCGGGACCGGTCTTCGGACCGATCCCCGCATAGACGAAAAACAAATGCTCACCGGAGTCGGTGTTCTTCTTGCTGCTGCCGCCAACCATGTAAAACATAAGCGTCCACGGTGCTGCGCTGAAGCCTATCAGCGGCACCTTCCCTTTCAGCTCCTGCGTCAATCATCAATCATCAAACATCGCACCAATCCTCCATCATCAAAACACGTCATCCATCACCAATCAGTCAGTCAATCACTCCATCAGCAATCAGCAAATAAAATAATCACCAATCTAGAATTAATCTATCAAACATAACACATCACTACTATCATAGCGTTGGGGTCAGTCATGACAATAAGAGGGATACTTGCGTCACGATAGCTGGTCCTCTGGATCCGGATGGTATGCTTCTTCTTGACGAGATCAAACCGAAGTCTACTACTTCTACTGCTTCGGCTTTTGTTGTTGCCGCGCTTCTCTCCGAAACGAGAGTGTTTACGGCCAATGTCGCATGGACATTTCCCGTAAACACTCTCATTTCCTGGACAAACTCAGCAGAAGCAGCAGCAGCAGCAATTGAAATAGTAGCGTTCGGCTTGATCTCGTCAAGAAGAACGATATAATCCGGATCCGGATCCATAGGATAAACAATCGTCATACCAGTATATGCTAACCCCTTTTAGTCAAAATACCCCCTTGCTCAGTCGACAACCCATTCCACATTCCACATATATCTCCTTTGGAGCGGGTGGCAGACTGCTGTTGCCTCATCAGCTGCTGTTGCCTCACCAAGGGGTGGGACGTCGCAGAGCGGGTGGCAGGCTGCTGTTGCCTGCTGTTGCCTCATCAGGGGGTGAGATGTCGCAGAGCGGGTGGCTACCAGTCCATACCAAGTGGTCGATGCAGTAACTTTACTTGCGACGCGTCAGCAGCGTTTTCGCTTCTGTAGATTTTTCTCTCTGTGCGGGTGTTTTCAGTTGTTTTTCAATTTCTCGAATTTGACAAGAGTAAGTGTGCGTAGTGCAAGTTTGTCTTTTCCGGCCGACTGCTGCTTGATGTATCCCCAGGCCGGTGTCGGCTTCTATGCTACCATTGTGCTGATTATGCTAATCATGTTCCTGAACGGTAGACTATGCTGATGTAGCGTTAAACCCTGATTATGCTAGCAGTATGCTGATTACGCAAGTCCGTTCTACCCACTGACCCCCGACATCTCCCTCAACCTGGGAACACAGCGAGCACAGGGTGCGGCATCCGGTATCCGACGCATCTTGCTGGCCCCGACTCAAACATCGCATCAACTTTCAATCAATAAACCAAGCATGGTTGGAGATAGGGGGCGCTGACCTCTTTGATGCGCACGACCGCCTGGATGACGTGCGAGAGCTTGTCTTTCACATCCACTTCCTTCGGGATGCGCGCCTCGAAATCGGCGGGGTCTTTCAAGGGGTTCCGCACGAGGATCCCCTTTCCTCCAGGCATTTCCACCTTGATCCCTAACGCCTTACAGTATCGGGGAGGAAGACGCAGGGGTACGCTTACGCGGTGATTGGCGGTGTTGGGTCTGCATCCGGGAGACTGCAAGTCTGTAAGCCTCGCAAGTTGATGAGGCAACGCCAAGTAAGAACATGAGCCCGAAACACTTGGGGGAGAACTTCGTTGAAACACACGCTAAAACAGACCGAAAAAACGGGAACAACTGTCGGCACAGGTGTACGAACAATTTCACTAGTGCGTATTCTAAACTAGAGCACTATGAACGGACGGTCAAGATGCCAGGGCCTAGACACCAACTATCCACTCCGAACCTCCGCTCGAGAGAGGGGAATCCATAATTTTTTACTTTTGGTGACCGCTCTTACCGTCCAGCTCAGCTCGCATACCAAGCAAGTATTTACACCCAGCGACGTTGTGGGCGGCAACTCGTGTTCACAGGTGTTATCGCTTCTCCCTCGCTCTGGTGCACGCCCATCATTACCTCTGCAGGCACCGCTACAGGCAGGAGATTAAACACCAGGGGATTTCAGACCTCGGACACACCTCGGACAGATAATTATTTTACAGATAGGTCAGGTAGATCAGGTAGATCATATAAATCATACCAGTATATATCATGTAGATCCTAACCTGCCGTACTGACGTGTTGCGCAGGATCCGTATACTACGTACGACGTATATAACCCAGGAAACATGTCCTAGATAATGCAGGTTATACGGCTCCCACCCGAAAACATGAGCTAGATCATACACACCATACAGATCATACACATCATACAGATCATCAATCCATCTACCCTGAAAGACCTAGACCATTAAGTGGGAATCATCTATATCATCTGTCCGAGGTATTATATACAGCAGTAGGAGCCGATACTACAGTAGTAGATCGAAACTATAATTTCCAGTGCAGCGTGCGAGTAATTCGTTATTGCGCCCTCTCACCTGTGGCACGACGAGGATATCGGAAAACAAGATGGCCGCGTCCAGGTTGTATCTGCGGATGGGCTGCATCGTCACCTCCGCAACATCGTCCGGGCTCTGAACGTTAACGTTAACGTATCATACGTTTGCCGGACGCGGGAAATAGAGCGACTTCGATTTGAGCTCTGCAAGCAACTTGCCAGTAAGCGTAGGCTTCAAACATCTCTCTCCACAGCAGGTTAAGAGTAAACCAGCCACTTCAGTTGGAAGTGAGCGTAGCACCGTTCGTTCTGGTTGCCACTCGAACGCTACATGCTTCTGCACTTTGGAGCGATTTTGAGACTACTACGAGTAGTCTACATGTCTACAGCAGGTCTGCTGTAATTCTACTACCGGTAACTACGTACAGCAGTGCAGCAGCATGACGGTGGTGGAGAAAATCGCTGACCGAATGCTCACCTCGAGCAGCTCCAGGAAGTTCTTCCCCGTCTCGTTTTTGTACGCGCTGTATTCCGGCAAGTGCCTACAGCAGTACAATATGTTCCAGTATGATACCAGTAGGTGAGAGATGAGAAGCAACAGGCAACAGGCAAGGAAGACACGAAGAGAGACCAAGAGACATACATATAGGCAGCAGGCGTGGGAGGGGAAACGCTCAGACGTGCTCAGTCACGCATGAGTGATTCTCACCAAGGCATTGTGGATCGCAGCCTCGCAGAAACGAGGCATGAACCCAACAGCTCGTACAGGAACTGGAAAGACAGGTGGAAGTACACCCATGACACGGTTTCAAAGAGACGGATGTGTCATCTCCACTCCCGACAGGGACATCCTTACAGACAGCAGGCAACAACGTAAAGTGCAGATTAACACCACCACCGAGCATGGCCAGTAGTGGAGTCGTTTACAGCGGGCATGCGGGCATCGACAGCCGCGAGGACGAGCCGAGCAGAGTGCCTTTCGCAAACTAAAGAAGTTGAATGAAGGATGCGGTATATAAGCGCGATATACTCGTACCAGGTACCTGGGGTTATAAAGCTGGCAACAGCAGTTGACATGTGGAGCCGGCTGAGTCGATTAAATCATCTACGCTACGGTACGATCTCGGGAGCACATACCTTCCAGCTTGGCGAAACAACCACACGGGAGTGCGTTCCACTCTCTCTCCCTTGGCTGCGCGTACCATGAGGTCGTTCTGCAGCGGGAACTCGTCGTTGGCAGCACTCAGCTGAAGCATGTTACGCGTTGCTCGCTGTTGGGAGAAGCGGGCCAGGGTGCGTCCTGGTGCAGCACTAAAAACGAACGCTTCTGACTCATGAAGAGAAAAACACGCCGCTGCTAACCCATAGGATACAGTCCAGGTAGCACTCGAGGCTCGCATGGTGGCCGGTGGTGGTGCAGCTGGAAATTGGGCAAGCTCCACAATCTCATTCAAGGAACCGAACTGTAGAAACAAGCGGTTCGTACAGATCTGAAGGCGTTATTACACATGATATATATCTGGGATACGGGGATACTTGGATGGGCCAATCAAAAACGATTATTTACACCTGTACGAAAGGATGTCGGTTTTCGGCACCGAAACGGTCTCTGTTGAATACCAGTATGTCATATTGCGTTGTGTTGCCCGGCTCCTGGACGGCGCACACCGCGCATCACAAGATCGCCCCTCCCCGAACACTACTATTCGTACTGTACGTACAAACAACACTGGTCTCCGTTTCAGATACCGGTACGTCTTACCAGTACTACGAACAAAAGTAGTACAGCAGTAGTACCTGCTGTGGTAGATATCAGAGCCCACGAATTCGTTCTCGTTGATCGTGGATGGATGGTTACTGGAGAGGTTTTGTCACGTCGCTTGAGCAAACAGCGCTACTCGCACCTGTAGCGCTGATATTTTTGCTTGGGACAGCTCTTGCAGTTGTCCTCGCAGACACACCATTGTCTTCATGCATGTACTGATTGATAGTACTGCTGCTGTATAGTGTGGTGTGACAGACCGTCGTTTTATTGTACAACGTAACGTAGTAGTACTACTACTGTACGTAGTGAGACAGACCGTCGTTTTATTGTACTGACGATGTAGTGAGAAAGACCGTCCGTCGTCGTGTTCTTTACCTACCTCGTATATGCATGTACTGAAGGTGTGGTGTGAGGTGTGACAGAGCATCGTCGCATGAAGGTGGTGATGTGTGTATATTCCTTGGCTCGCCCATCCTCAAAACTACTTACTGTGGTTTGCCACACGTGCGTCCACACGCTTTTGCTCCCGTACCCCCATATATGATGGTTCTTGGATGTTTTCAGAGCGCGCCAAGGTACTCTCTCGCGCCCTCTCGTTTCGCTTAATCGCGCCCCCACTAACGTTGACAGGGGTGCCGTTGGTAACGGTACCGTTGGCAACGGTACCGTGGACCAGCGGAAGGCTCTGGTGCTATAGGGGGGGATTCAACGTGCTCAAGGCTTGCCAGGTCGAACAATGACAGTGAAGAGGTACGAAGCGTACACCAACTTAACTTCTACCACCATGACAAGTTCCGGCCTGCTGCGGGCCAATAGAACTGCCGTTATTGAAGCCAAGCGGTAACGGTTACGCTAAACGTCAATCGGTTGGCAAGGCCAAGGACGAGCACGGTGGCAACTCGGCGACACAACAAGATGATCTCTCGGACGACCGTCATGGCGTGTGAAGTAGATAGAGTGATGAAGACGGTCACGCAGCCGAGCGGCCCCATGATCCAGGGTTCCGCCAGAGCCCCAGGAGGCACGCGTATTGTTTGACCTCTGAGTTTCTTGAATAGGGGGGTATTTGGGGGCATCGCCATACTTGATATTATAATTTGAGGAGCCGTTTGCACTGTCACACTGTCACTGCTGCTCTTAAAGGTGCTTACAACTTATAGTATACTCCCCCTTTAACATTGGTGCGCTCGCAGCGGTAGTGATACAGTCTGTTGTTCCGTGTGCTCGTTGCGTGCTCTGTAACGTTCTTGGGTGAAATCCAAAAACAAAAAACACATAATGGGAAATTTTCATTTGGGGGTATACCCCCTGTTTTTTTCGGACATTTGGGGGGTATATGCAAAACGTGCCCGCGGCGGACGCTCCCGCGTGCCCAAACAGGCCTCAAAAGCAATTCCGGCGACCTGGCGAGATGCCCGAAGCCCATGCCAAGCACGCACACAAGTTTTTGTTTTTTTTCGGGCACGTTCTAGGGCCTGACGGTACAGTGGCGCATGAGGAGGCAAACGAAGCCCTCACTCTGACCACATGTTGGGGGAGATAACCCCACGTATCTACTAAATGTACATACTACCCCCAATTGACCCCTTCCCCCCCCCATTTGACCGAAACCAAACCCCCTTTTAACAACCTTTGACAGTATCAAAAACTACTACATACAGTGTACGTATCCACGTCACCGCCCAACAGCCCCAATAGACCACGGGGCGGAACACCCAGACCTTGCGAGTAGTCGCAATCGTTTGGCTCCGAAGAAATCTCGGCACAACTATACTTCAACACTAATATTTAAAGACGATTGAAGATATCGGTTCTTCCGAGAAATCATGATGGTGATGGGAGAATCAGAACATATACGCGCCTGAGTCGTGGGTTGCTTGGTCCTTGGTGCTTCGTTGCTGGGTGCTGGATGCTCGGTGCTTGGTTGTCGGGTGGGAGGGGTCCTTGGGATACGAGCAACATAATGAGGCGCAACGAACTCGACATGGAGGGAAGGAGTTGGTCTACCTGACTTTACGGTCAAAGCCGTTGGGTGTCTGTGATGTGCGTTGGATGGCGGGCTGGTGTGTTCGTGTTCGCATCACCTATATGTAGCAACGAAGCACCATGCACCCAGCAACCCACGACCCATGCGCGTATGTGTTCTGATTCTCCCGTCACCATCATGTTTTCTCAGAAGAACCGATATCTTCATATCTTCTTTAACCTACGACGCAATGGTACAACAATATCCTCTCAGAAGCAACAACTAAGGCCAATAATGCCGCCGTAGAGAGAAAGGGATTTCGTGCCCGCAGTTTTCTGATTGGTCAATTTTTTTGGTTGGAAATTTTGATTGGTGGAAAATCCTTGGTCGACATTTGTCGTAATCCGGAATCGTGACGTCACATTTCGGGAAAATAAAACTTGGAAAAGCGGCCGTGGATGATGACGTCAGTCTTCTTTTTTCGGAAAATTGACCGGAAAAAGTTTTATTTGGAGCATGTTTTATTGAAATACAAATGTTTGATCAAAGAGGGAAAATAAGTTGAAGTCTTCTAAGAATGCACGAAATATCTGGAGTTTGCCGGGGGGTGTTCGGCGTATAATCTTAGCCCTTCAGATTTTCATCTGGCTTACACGAGAGACGGTGCTCGATTCCACGCCTTCCGGGGGTTGCTGGGGTGTAACGAGGGCGATGGCTGGAATGCGCTTGGACAGAAGAGTGTTGTGGGTGCACAATATAGGGACCTCGGGAACTCTGGTAAGATACACAAGAACCATACTTACAACATCGTCCGGTCATTTGAAGATTCTGTCGTTGTCGTAAGTGCGTTCGACGAGGCTGTCAGCCTAGAGGAGACGACTCTCTGTCGAGCGGAAGCTGAAAACTTGTTCGACCCCCCGGGGTCATGCACTGTGCACGCCGTCCAGGGCCGCACAGTGGAAGGGAGGTTGGCCATACATCAGGCCCGACACCCTTACGCAGATGTACACTGGCTGTACACGGCGGTCAGTCGAGCGACCGGTCCCTCGAATGTCAGAGTCGTCGATGTATCAAGCGTACGGAGTAATATCGTGCCGATGTATTAATATGTCTATGTCGCTGTCCGGTGACGCATGCTACGATAGAGGTGCACCATTTGCCTTATAAGGGTGTTTACTTGAAGAGCTCTACACCTCACCCCAAAGTGATCATTAAGGGAGGAAAGTAAAAGTGCTTTCCGATTAAAAATCCCATGGCCGAAGCAAACAAGGAACAATATTGCAACAAAATTATGACAATAATGACAATAATGACAGTAATGACAATAATGACAATAATGACAATAATGACAATAATGACAATAATGGCAGTCCGTCGATTTTGGGTTAAGGAGCCTTTAATAAATCATCCAGAAATAATTTCAGCCAAAAAGTGCTATCTCTATCGTAGCACACATCCGGTATTATTGTATAAGTGAGACTCGCGCGAATTTCAAGGTGTGTGATATATTGTGTTTTGCACGCTCATCCCTGCTTCAAACCTGTCGCAATATGATACCTTTACGTTGCCAGATCTAAGATATACTCTTTGGTAATTGTTTAATGACTTCACAAAAGGTGCGGGATTTTTTTTTCCTGGACCCTCACCCCACCCCCCCGCCCCTACCCCCACAAACCCCCCCCCGCGTCTCGAAAAGGATGTTGGTCAATGGCAATGGACTAAGGCAAGCAACAAATGAGTACGCCCCCCCCCCCCCCACCCACGGCTGGCCCAAAATGAAAACAAAAATCTCAAAAATAAATGTTTATTTCGAAGCTTTTGCAAGCCTTGTTGACATCAGTTGATCAAAAATAATTTTTCTAAACAGTACACTTCAACCGTATGTGTGGTATTGTTAAAAAAATGGGTTTTGCATTCCAACTTGAGCAAGCAAAGTCAAAGGTCAAGTGAAGTTGGGTAAACATAGTTTTCTTAGCGAAGTATCACAGTACTCGAAAGTACGTGTGTGTGCGCTTGGTGCGTTCGGTGTGTTTCTAACTTTTTCATTTTAACTTTCGGCAGGGGATATGGAGTCGTCCACCTGTTCCACAGCCCCCAAAAATACTTGAATGGACGCCACAGATAGACGACATCACATACATACAACGGAGCACTTCCTCTCCGATCACCCCCCTTCACCTCTTCGGGCAAGCTTTGGCCGTTGCAATTGTCGCTGCGGTCAGAGGCGGTACATGCTTAGGCGAACCGTCGCAAGTGTCCTCCCCTACCCCGTCCCCAGAACGGCGCCTGCCCCTCCCCTAACCTAACCTAACCTAACCCTCTATCCCGAACTTCATCTTCTTAATCACTTTTCGGGCCCTGAGTGTCCTAGGCACAAATTCGTTAGACGCGCCGTGGGCGTTGTCCCCCCCGCCCGTTCCCGCCCCCTCCCCGCCGGCTTCTTCGGTTTCTTCTTTAATTTATTATTCCTGTCCTGCTTGTCCTGCTTGTCCTGCTTGTCCTTCTCGTTCCTCTTCCTCTTCCTCTTCCTCTTCCTCTTCCTCTTCCTTGTCTTCCTCCTCCTCGTAGTCTTGCTCGTCGTCATCGTCATCGCTGGAGGATTCGCTGGAAAATTCACTCGATTCGCTCGAGGAGACTCCGGAACCTTTGCGACACTTCCTGTCCTTGGTCACGGCACCTGCCTTATTTCCCCCACGAATTACCACGTTGGTTGTGGGTGCACCAACCACCCCACCTGTTCGTTTCAGATCCTTCTTAAACAGTAGATCGCCTACAGCTTTCTTTTCTCCTCTCGCCAAGCTCAATTGGCTTGCAAAGCAGAGCCTCTTGATGTACTTAGCTCATAGTTCCTGCCTCACCTACGCTGCTTAGATGGTCTGTTTTCGGGTCAGACTCAGATTGGATCATGCAAAGATCACGCGACTCTTCTTCGCCTATGTACACACTCGACTCTCAGTCCAAATACTTACTAACTGTGCTGCTTACTGTAAGTACATAACTTGATGCTCTCATCAAAGATACGTGACTTAGTGTGATGATTTCTTTTTTCAACTACTTTCGTCCGCAGTCTAACATCAAGTGATTTTTTTATGTAGGGTTTAGTATGCTGTGAGAAATACCCCCCCCCACCCCCCCCCGAAAGTAAATTAGCGGGGGTGCGCTCGACAACACAAACGAAAAAAAAGCGGTTACCANGAAAACCCGGCCAAGTTTTTCCGTCAAGGAAAAACCCCTCGCAGCACGCACCAGATTTCACATGCGTCGCAAACGAACGCAACAAGAGCCACACTTTTTGTTGGACCCCTTGCACGCGCTATGCCAACCAAGACTGAGAGGAAAACCCGGCCACATTTTTCCGTCCAGGATAAAAACCTCTCTCAGCACGCACAAAGTTTCACATGCGTCGCAAACACCAACGTAAGGGGAGGAATGCTCTTCCCCATGGAACAACTTTCCTAGACCCCCTTCACGCGCTATGCCAACCAAGACTAAGAGGGAAAAACCCGGCCAGTCTACCCGTTAGGAAAAAGCCCTCTCAGCACGCCGAGTGCGCCGCGACAACCCCTCCACCCCACATCCTCCCCGCCTTCATCTCGTCCTTCAACATGTTCCACCCCGATCGGCGACCTCTTGACTTCCCTCGTGTGTTGGTCGCGATTCTCTGCGAAAATATCCAGGCTTTCCATGCCTAAAACGTCAAGAGCGCTGCGCGGGCTACGGCCGAAAAGGGGCTTGGCATGGGACGGGGTCATGGCAGATGGCAGTGGGCGTTAAACCCTCTGCCTCGTGATCAACGGATATGCATACCACGACCCCATAGATAAGTATCACTATATCGAAATTGCCCACGGTACATCGTCGTATCCTCTCCCCAGCTGGTTGGCTACAGAGGGGCCAGCCACGCGATAACCAAGACGGTGTCCGATGCCAACAGCGAAACTAACCGCAAGGCAGACATCATCAACATATATATTGTCAATAAACATTGGGCCGACCGCAACGCAGTACGGAGGCAACAAGCATCCTAGCTTCGAGCACACATGCGTGCATAACATATATTCATACGATGGACGGCACACCATCCTCCCCAGCCGTTGGCCAGAAAGGGGTCAGCCACACGATACCCAAAGCGGTGTTCGCTGCCAACGACATATTTTTATAGCCGTGTATGCTTATTGTCTTATGACCCGCACAATACTATTATACGCGCGGTCAAGCATACTGGTATAACAGTCAACATGTGACAAAATCATGTCAAAAGCGCTGCTGCTCGGAGAGAGCTCGACAGCTTTTCTTAGACGTAGATTTTTGACCTTTTCGCGATAACTGGCGATGACGTCCACCCGGCGGCACGCAACTCCCTCATCGTGCTCGCCGACCCCTGCTCTGCCTACTCTGCCAAGGGCGGCCTCGGCCGTGCCCAACTCATGTCTCACGGGGCTGCGATTTTTCCAGGATCCCATGCCCTTTTTGTCACGTGCACATACCATACCAACCAGTACATGCTTTTTTGTTCTACACGCAAACCGCATTATTCAAGATTCCGTTTTTTTTATGTACGAGTAGACGACCAACAACCCGGAATTTTATCGTACCGGCTCCTTTTACTGCGGATATACACGTATGTACTATATGTACGAGTACCAGTACCGCTGCAAGCAGTAACAGAGTATCATATACCAAGTAATTTTTAATATGCGATGATATCTGTACAGTATTCATACGTGCGTGGTATTCAGCAGTATGGCCGTGGTCGGTGTGTGCCTGGATATAGTACCGGCCAGGGCCTCGCGTGCGCTCGCGGGCGTGAACATGCGGGCGGTGGGCGCTGCAACAACTTTTATCAAGAATATGGAGAGCGCACATACAAAACACACACGCTCTTTTATTTTTACACGCTACTGCTGTACATGCATAATCAAAGATTCTCTCATCGTGCTCGCCGACCCCTGCTCTGCCTACTCTGCCAAGGGCGGTCTCGGCCGTGCCCAACTCATGTCTCACGGGGCTGCGATGTTTCCAGGATGCCATGCCCTTTTAGTCACGTGCACATGCCATACCAACCAGTATATGATTTTTTGTTCTACACGCAAACCGCACTATGCAAGATTCCGTTTTTTTATGTACGAGTAGACGACCAACCCGGAATTTTATCGTACCGGCTCCTTTTACTGCTGATAATATACACGTACTACGTACTAAATGTACGAGTACCAGTACCGCTGCAAGCAGTAACAGAGTATCTTATACCAGGTAATTTGTAATATGCGATGATATCTGTACAGTATTCATGCGTGCGTGGTATTCAGCAGTACGATAGTGGTCGGTGTGTGCCTGGATATAGTACCGGGCAGGGCCTCGCGTGCGCTCGCGGGCGTGAACATGAGGGCGGTGGGCGCTGCAGCAACGTTTACCAAGAATATGGTGATGGAGAGCGCACATACAAAACACACACGCTCTTTTTTTTTACACGCAGCTACTACTGTACATACATGCATATACCCGTACGTACGTACGTACGTATTATAACACCTCAGTACCATAGGGTGATATTTACAAGAAATAGGAAATTCGGAAGCCGTTATATTGAAGCTAGTATAAAACGCATCCTCTCCTCTCATGTAAATAAGAAACCTAGCCTCCGTTTGTGAGTGTTTTTCATTATTAGGTGTCATGTACTACTGTGTACACCCCTTGGCAGTACAGAGTCGCTTTGTTCGCCCTAAGCTTAGCTACCAATCTACCTCAGTAGGCTACTCCTCGCCGTTACGGGCATTGCGCGTAGCCGCAGGCGGGCGTCAGCCCGCCGCGACGAAGCCCCCTTTACAGGTATACATTGATCGGGTGTGGTACGTTTCAGCAGGTACAGCGGCATCCCCAATCTGTCCGTATCGTTTACATCGTATGCACATGCATGACAAGCATGCACGAGGAGCAGCGATAATAATTTATACACGAACGTCTACTGTGGGAGCGTAACTCTCCAGCATTCATCCCAATATGTCCATATCGTCATACGTCGTATGCACATGCATGGCAAGCATGCGACGAGGAGCGGCGATAACAATTTATACAACGAGATGTGCTGTGAGGAGCGTAGTACCTAGTCCAGCGTGCATCCACATAAGTCCATATCGTACTTACGTCGTATGACATGCATGACAGGCATGCAACGAGAGCGAAGACTTATAGACAGAATAGCTGTGAGGAGCGTCGTTACTACTCTCATTACTACATAACAGAAGTGGAGCATTCATGAGAGACCTCACCAAAACACACGCTACATGTGAACGCAATATACCCCCCCCCCCCCCCCAGCTGGTCCAAAATGAGAAAATTTGAGTGAGGGTCCAGGAACATTTTTTTCCAGCACCCTTGTCTCCACAACAACGATTTTTTTACGCCCACATTGTGCAGGCGCGAGGGGTGGGACCTGTGTGTGCGTCGGCCAGTAGTACTGTGCAAATACCAGGTCGGGCACAACACGTACCGGTACTCGTAGCTGTATAGAGCCGAGTTTGGCCGAGGGTGATTGCTTTATACGAGTGCAGAGTATCATCGTATTCGTACTTCTTCTGAGCGAAGCTCCTACGGCTCGCCTCAAGCCTCTCGCCCCAAGCCTCTCGACAACACGTACATCAAAATGCCACAACATACACTCACACCTCACACACGTCGTTTCTATGTTTTCATGTTTTTCTACGTCTCGAAAAAAAAGTACTCCGGGCGGGGCTCGAACCCGCGACCTTATGCGTGTGAGGCATACGTCATAACCAGCTAGACCACCGGAGCTTACTTGTAAAATGACTGGCGCTACAGGTACTGACGGAAAATTGACAAATTGTGATTGGTTGGAGAATGGATACCTGTACATACGACTCACACCAAATGCGGCGGAACCTCGTCCAGACGCGCTCTCACGCTCTCTCATCTCATCAACATCAACAACACCAACACCAACACCAACAACTCACCCGACCCACACGAGACACGACACATAGCCAGCTACACAGCAGCACCCAGAGACCAGTCAATACACCAGCATGGCCGCTTCCGGAGTGTTCATCGTCGGTGCTAAGCGGACGGCGTTCGGATCGTTCGGCGGGTCCTTATCTCGTCTCAGGTATGATATCATCACCTCCCCAACTTGTTGTCGCGTTTCTGTTGCCTCGTGGGTAGACCGTAAGGCACATGGCTCTCGTCAGGTAGGGTTGGTATCTAGCCTTGGACGGGCTATGTCCTGCCTGCTTGTGTGTACGCTCACTATGCTTTGAGTGTTCCTCGCTTGAATCGAGCGTGGGGAGAAAATCTCTCCGGTGCACCAGTCGAAGTCGGTGGGTCGGTGCCTTGTTCTTCCTAGTTCGGCCGCTGTTTTTCGAGCTTTCGAGTTCAACTTTGACGTTCGCCATCGATCTGCTGCTGTTGTTGCTGTTGCTGTTGTTGCTGCTGTTGATCGACTTCCGGTGTCCAGTGCCACGGAACTTGCCGTGGTCTCGTCTAAAGCTGCGCTGGCTTCAGCGGGTATGGACCCCGGCCTGATCGATGCCACCTTCGTGGGAAATGTCATCCAATCCAGGTTTGTGATACCAAATGCCGATTATTTGACGAAGAAATGTCCAGTGTGAGCAAGTTGAAGGTCTGTCGAAGAACATCGTCCTCCATCTTGCTCGTGCGCTGGTTTTGTTCTGAGTTCGTGCTCGTGCTCGTATGCTCGTACGCTCGTACAATACCTCGTAGTTTACCAGCCGAAGCCCTTTGCGTTGGCCTGCTACTACTGGGATCATGCTTGTTTTTGCACCCAACCTCTCGGAATGAGTTCGATGGGACGACCCAACGCGAGGAAGGATACACCCCATCGATGATAATTTGCTACTCGTACTGCTGTACTAAAAAAGTACTGCTGTATCGATGTCACACCCTATGATATTCTTGCCGTACTCGCATACTACAGCAGCAGTATTGCGCAATCCAACATCCCTAACCCTCTGCGTTATCCCGTACTCGTACCCGTATCTCGTGTCTCGTACCATATCTCGTGTCTCGTGTTCCGTACCATACATCGTGCGTGTCTTGTGTCTTGTGCCTCCTGTGTGTGTAAACGTCTCGTGTTTTGTTTGTCCTTGATCAGTCCGGACGCGTGCTACCTGTCGCGACATGTGGCCCTCAAAGTAGGCGCACCGGTGAAATCTCCAGCTCTGACGGTGAATCGCTTGTGCGGCAGCGGTTTCGAGACTGTGGTGCAGGTACATTTGTATGATATGTACGTTCGAGTCCGAGTATAAAACCAGTACCGCAGGTGTGTTTTTGTTTTCATGGACTATGTACGTATTGTAGACATCCCAACGTACATGAAACGTGGTATGATATATCATACATACCAGGTACCTGGTACGAGAGACTATCTCATGATCAATGATGTTACCGCCCGTAACCGTTATACCACCACCGTTACACCACTATCACACATCATACTCCACTATTTATGTTAATATTTAGAGTCGGCACTGATGCAACATTACTATTATTAATAATAGTCGACACATGTTACACCACTACGAGTACGTACGGCAGCACACATTACACCATCAACATACGTACATGCATCTTGCTGTAACATCTTGTGTGCCCGTAATTCTATGCAGGTCCTGATCTTCAGTATCACAGCAGTAGTAGAGTGCGTACAATATATCGCGATAGATATCGCGTACACACAGGATTATCTTACCTTCAGGGAAACTTAAACCCTAGTTTTACAAGTATCTCTATCACGGTGTATATTGGGCATCGCGACACTGTTGGCGTATACTACTGTAGTAGTCTATTGCTGTACAGTTGATATTTTTACGTCACTACTACGAGTACTACTACTACTACTACTGTTATGCTGTAAACGGTAAACCTTTGACGCCCCCCTTTTCCTGTGACTTTCTCGAACCCGCCCGCCGTGCCCACTCCTGTCTGTGATCCAAGGGGGCTGAGGCAATTCAGCTGGGCAAGGCCTCCGTTACATTGTGCGCGGGGACAGAGAACATGAGCTCAGCACCGTTGGTAGTCAGTGGCAATGACGCGAGGTGAGGATGAAGCTACTTCAGTTGCTGCTGCATCGACCTTCGGTGCTGTAAGGGTGTCTGTCGTACATGCCACAGCAAGCAGCGGTCGGGTTGTTTGGTTGTTTGTCGTGTAAGAGTGGGACTATTGAACCCTAGGCGCTCTAAATATGAAGGCATCTACCGGGAGGGAGAAGGGGAGATACCTACTACCTGTGACCACGGCTTGTCCACCAGGTCGCTGGGAGTAAAATCTCCCACGGGTTGAGCTGGGAAATAAAAACTAGTCACCACGGTGTTTCGGTGGTGCCCTCATGGTCTTCGTAACCGCTACAGATAGTAGTCATACCTTGAGTTAGATTATCGGCACCGACGAATTTGATTTGTTTGTAGAGACGATTCGTGTCTCCGGAAGACTGCCGTTGCCGTCGCCGACATGAAAACAGGCCAGAAAACGCTTTTCAGTAGCGCTGTGGGTACTGTGATGCACTACTGTCGATGGAAGTCAGCGAGAGTTATGAAATTTTGCTCTGCCCGGCGTGCGATATAAACGAGAGGCAAGGGCCGCAGTCAATTGAGGGAGGGGGGGTCTCGCTTCGTCACCCCGTTTTTTTAATCATATTGATAATAGCCGTGTAAGCCGAGACTGGAACACAGGTGTTTTCTTTTCAAGGGACGGTATTCAAGCAGTACGAGACTCTTCGCCCGTTCACTTACGTAGCCCGTTCTCAGTTTTTCCACTCTATATGACTTTTGTTGTTCTCTAACGAGTTGGCATGATTTGCCGTATGCTTGTACTTCACGAGGGTAGAGGCACCAAATGTCCCTGCAGTATGGACGCTCGTGTTCCTGAGCGATGAAGCCATTTACTACCTGATATGTGATACATCACCCAGAGGAAGGGTCTCCCCCCGCTGATCTACCGGCGTGCACCAGACGTGAAAAAGTTCAGAGGACCTATTGTTTGCTCGCATGACCGCAAGGAAAAATAAGCCTGTGAGAAACGAACCCGCGGCATATCCTTCATTGATTATATATCACTACTCATTTGGCCTCGATGACTATTAGTAGTGAGTAGTGCTATATAGCCAACCGGACATGACACGCACGAGCGAATCCAACTGGAAGAATCGCTTACTGTGAGAGCGCCCCGAAACCCCGCTACCCCCGACGCCCCCACGTGCTCGTCTACGCATGACCTTAAACTCCAACATGGCATTTACGGTTGCCTCGGTGGGTGCACTGAAGATGGGGTGTGGCGTTGGGGAGCGGGCTGAAGATGGAAGACAGCCTGTGGGCTGGACTAACCGATTCCCACGCGGGTATGCCGATGGGAATGACGGCAGAGAATCTCGCGGACAAGGTGATACTATTATATCTTGCCATACGGTACAGTACCGTGCGGTACGGTACTCTGCTTGTTTTTGCGCCTGAGTGGAACAAGGGGGGTAGAGGTTTATTGGGCGGTACGCTGTTAGCGGTGCTGAAGTACCTGCAGCCTCTAATACTCGCTGCAAGTACGAAATGACGTATGTTGTGCTTTGCCGCGGAGTGCGCACATCATACTGTTTCGACCTCAGATACATTGCGACTTGCCCTCTTTGCTGGGAATCGGGTTGGGCATGAAGCTTGGATAATAGTAATCGCGAGCCGCTGCACAACTGCAGGTAGTGGCATCGAATAGCTTGTCCTGGCCTTTGGCGTCCCTTCACCAGGAACGCTTTTGTTGGCTGTTTCGTTTTCAGGAATACGTATGCCTTTACCTTTGCCCCAGCCTTGAGCAGCTCTCAATGACTTCCTGTTTGCTGTTGGCCTATTTTCCAGTACGGCATCACGCGGAAGGAATGCGACGAGTACGCCGTGAGATCGCAAAATCTTTGGGGGGCCGGGAATGCCGGCGGAGCATTCGCCGAAGAAATCGCCCCAGTGGAGGTCAAGACCAAGAAGGGGCCCAAGGTATCAATCACACAACGCACAGATACATCAGATCATATCGCCACTTCATGATGTAGATTTTTCAGGGAAGATATGTTAATGATCTGTATAATCTGTACAATCTGGGTGGTCTAGCTCATGTTATCGGGTGGAAGCCATACATTTTGCATGATCTAGCACATGTTTCCTGGGTTGGATCTGTACTTTAAATATCCTGCACAGCATATCATAACGGCAGGTTAAAATGTACTGTAGATGATCTACAGATAGATCGATCTGTCCGATGCGTCTTAAGGTATTTTATATGCGTGTGGGCGCATTTTCTTTTCCGGAAATGCGGTCCGTCTTTTAAAAAGCACCACATACTGCAACTTGAGTTGCTACGATCGACTTGTGTCCTCGTTTGTGTGAAACGCAGACGGGTCAGCAGCGCGGGCGAGGGGTCGGCGCACAACAACAGTCCACCTCATCGTCAATGTTGGATGTTTTATCTTTGCCAAGGAGCACACCCTTGAGTTTTAGCTTTCAGTAGTGTACGGTGTATTCCTGGTGCTGGTGGTGGTGGTGTAGGTGAAATACGATGCGATAGTTGACGGCACTCTTGCCCCTTGACGCACATTCTTCAAGAACAGCCGTCAAAGACAGCCGTCAAGGACAGCCGTCAAATATAGCTTTCAAGTCAAGTACAGCCATCAAGGAGCTCCCCGGTCTAACACTAGTATTTTAGGTCTAAAAAGGACTTGACGGGCGAAAACTAGACCGTCAGCCGACAATATTTCTATGGATACACCTCCCTCAGCCGGTTTGCATCTTGTCTTCTTGAAGGTTGTGGACACGGACGAGCACCCGCGGCCGGACGCGTCGGGTGAGAAGATGGCCGGCCTTCGTCCGGTTTTCAAGAAGGAAGGCGTCGTCACTGCAGCTAACGCGTCCGGCATCTGTGATGGCGCTGGCAGGTCAGCATAGTAGTGTGTGGGGGTCGATTCAGCATGTTGCGCGGGGGGCGATTTCGGTGCACAAATTTCTCCAATGTTTACTTTTTGGCCCGTTGCCGAAGAGAGCAAACAGTGCCGATCGGCGAAGTGTCGGCCTTTTCTGTGCAATCAGCTTCTGCACTGTTGTATACTTCGTACCAGGTAGGTATGGTATGCGCTCGTTGGAAGGGCGTAATGCTACATTATTTTATGAACACCTTATTTCAGTCTAGCGAGCGACTAACAAAACTACTGCGGGTATTGGGGCCCAGGTAAAGCAACCTAACCAACGGGAAGTGCGGCGTTGTCAGCTCTCTAGCGGGGAACGTGCAACAGTACGAGTATCGCCGTGCTGCGCGCGTGTGTCACATGCCATTATTTCGTTGTCTCCTTGTCTCCTAGCGTCGCACTTCGGATACACCACATACCCCGGAAGGTCAGGTTGCATCGTGTGTCCGATGCTGGGATGGTCATTTCCCGTTTCTGAAGCTCCAAAGGGGTTCATAGCTACACGCCTCCATTTCCCGTTTTCGTTGCTGACGGTAGCCGACGTCGCACCCCTCGTCGTACAAATGTACTTTTGTTTGTCGTTCCAGCCTCCTGCTCGCAGGAGAATCGGCTCTCTCGCGGAACAATCTGGCGCCCCTTGCGCGTGTTGTCGCTATGCATGAGGTGGGATGCGACCCTGCCATAATGGGCATTGGCCCTGCCGACGCTATTCGAGGCGCTTTGCAGAAGGCGGGACTCACTCTGGCGGACATGGATATTGTCGAGGTATGATGCGGTGTGTGCTTTGCATATATGTACATATGTACTACGAAGGGTAATAGTAATGCTAATGCGGGTACCGTCCATTCCGACGAGGCAGGTACCTGCTAGTTTTACTATTTGTATTGCAAATACGATCTACAGTAACTCTATTTTGATGCAGTTTGTCCCTAAACCATGTGTGCAATTCTATTAATTTGTAATAGAAGAACTCCACCAACGGTTTTTTGGGTACGAAACTACTTGGAATTAGTGTGAGATAGTTTCGGCAGTATTCAAAGGTTCAAGAGGGGTGCAAGACGGTGGCATGAATTTCGCAGTAAATTAGAACAACCAGAGCAGGGGCAAGGGTGTCGTGATGTCACGGCCAGACCAGACGTACAATTAATATCTGGTACATTCAGTTCAGTGTATCGGTACTGGTCAACCCGAACACAAAAAATGAGAAAGGCGGACGAGATATTGATACACCACAATACACCACACACCACACACCACAAGGCCGCCCTTGGCCGGCTGCGCTTGCGCATTGCGGAGTATGGAAGGCTTCACTACTAACACTGTTACACTCACTGCTATGGCCATTTCCGTTGGCATCCATCGTGTCCGTACACCTACTGTTTGTTCTACGTATACAAAAGGCAGCCTTGGGATGACGTCTGCATGTTGGCTGTTTTTCGCGCACATGTCACGCTTCAAGACCCGAGGAGAGCTTTAGCGGCATCACTAGCCATCTCTAGCCATCCTGCAACTAATCTACCGGCGCATGTCGTAGCTGCTTCCCTGTTATGTTGCGGCATCGCTTCTGTCGACGTTTTAGCTGTCAGCCACTATGCCCCTCTCCCTCCTAAAACGTGTGATGTGACGGCCACACTGCGCACCTTGTGCTACAGATCAACGAAGCGTTCGCAGCTCAGTACCTTGCCGTGGAGAAGGAGCTAGGGTTGGACCGCGCCAAAACGAACATGAACGGGGGTGCCATCGCTTTGGGCCACCCGCTCGGGGCATCGGGGAGTCGCATCATGGCGCACCTCACGCACCAGCTCCGCGGAAAGGGTCTCAAGTACGGCGTGGGCGCGGCTTGCATCGGCGGGGGCCAAGGAATTGCAATCATTGTTGAAAACGTGTCTTGATAGTTCCGTTCACAGCGTGCGTGTCTCGATAGTTCCGTTGAAAATGTGTCTTGACAGTTTTGCGGGGTTTTATAGTGGCCTCGGCGGGGATCAAATGGGATCGCGATCATTGTTGAAAACTTGTCTTGACAGTTTCGTGAGGTTCTTTGGTGGCCTTGGACACCCCATGCCGGGCTGCCCTTTGTAACGTGTGGGTGTGGTGTGGTTGGTGTGGTGTGTTGATTGGGCAGGAACATCGCATGTGCATAAATATGGTGGTTTTTCTCCGTCCTTTGTAACGTGTGGTAGGTGGTATGGTATGTGCATCAGGCAGGAATGGCGCTTGTGCGTGATATGCTGTTTTTGGTAACCCAGGTACAGCTTGTGAATGGCGAATGGATGTGTACAGTGCCGTGCGGTTGTTGGAGACTGGTGGTGGCTGGAGATTGCTATGGTGAGGTTGGCAAGGCGACCGGCAATCTCTCCGCAGCCCCAAATTTTGTTGTGAAGTGTAAAACGTCACGGTAAAGCTAAATGAGGTACTTCATATATTCTGCAGTAGCATTTTAGTAGCAAAGGTTCAAGTGTGTCGGTGCGCAGGGGCGTGGTGCGTTTCAGCGTGGCTTGCATTGCGACCCCCGTGAGCATACCCTACAGCGTATCATATTCCATGGATCACGCTCAAGGTTGAAAAGGCTTGGGGATAAATCATCCAATAGTGCCAGTGCTACAACTTATTAATCACTGGTGTCGTACCCGATGGCCGGAGATCCGGTAATGCCGGTCGACTTTCCATGCAATGCAAACAAAATATACGAATCATGGTACCTACTTAATTTCAACGATAATTCAGACACAGACGGGCACGTGAACCTTCTGGGAAACCAAACGTACTTGTTGGGGGCCACACAGCGGGTCCAATGGCGGCCGACCCAAAGAGCAGGGATACAAAATGAAAGCAATTTCGATTCCTGCTGCATGGCGCGGGCAAGAGCAGAAGCACGGCCACCTAGAAAAGACTTTACAGGTCCAAGAACACCGACGGGGGTTTGGCAGTTACTCGACACTTGATTGAGGGTCACTCTGTACGATACGAATATAATTAACCCTAAGCCTAAGCCAATCATATAGACCCAATCAACCATTAGACCGTTGGTTGGCATAAATCCGTCCCTTTGTCTCGTATACAGTGTGTTGGGTGAAGCAACCATAGTACCATAGTGTCGACTACGTGGTGAAACATGCTGAGGACACCGCCAGAGAGTAAACACGGCTCGGTGTGAACGGGGCATCAACCGGCATAACATATAATACAAGACGCAGTCAACGAACGCAAAAACAACAGACTTGCAAAGACCAAACACAAGGTGGAGAAGGCTAAAATATGACTCGATCGGCTCGTCCTGTACGTGAAACTCCCTACTCATACGAGTACCGGTGCAAAGCCGCAATCGGCATGCCCGCAGCCCCCACCACCAGCACAGGGAAAAATAACTCGATCTGCCCCCCCCCACGACAGCACATGGAAAAATAACTCGATCTGCCCATGAAAATACAAAACTCAATACTTACTGTAAATGCGTAAACCAGGCATCAAAACATCGGGCAAAGAGCAACAGGGAGATAGCTTCCGCGTGCGTAGCGTTCGTCGGTTTCGTCAGCAATACCTGCAGGCTGATTGCGAACCGTAAGATATTTCCGAACACATAACTAGTATTGCTTAGTCTAGAACCGTGTATATGAGCCACTTGACAACTACCAGGCATGGTTTATCGACCAATCAGGTACGTAACTCCTGAATGAAAACAACGACACAAAGGCAAACTGGGAAAATTGCGGGCACGAAATACCTCTTCATTAATGCAACCGACCCTTGCCCCCTGGGAGAAAACGGATCAGTGCTCATCGACCCTTCGCGTGGGAAATTACAGAGGGTGGCGCCTGGACAAGCTCAATCAACACCCCCTCGCCACTTAGGGGTTTCTCCGAGTTTCCTTTGGGATGGATGAAGGCAACATCGTGACCACCTGCGCCCTTTCTGATCCCGCCGGGCGTGAAGCGCATTCCTTTCTCGGTCAGCCACTCCACGCACTCCGGAAGCGGGTGTACCCACAGTCCGATGTGATTCAACGCAGGGACATGAACTCTGCGCATAGCGGGGCAACGGGCATGCGCAGGTGTCCGGGAGCGGTAGATATCTCTAAGACGTCTCTAAGATATCTCTAAGATATCTGTATATCGTGCGATAGTTGTGGCGTATTTACTCGGTACGTAATGTTTGCGACCTTCCCCAGCTTCAAAATGGCTGATAGTTGATAGCCCGCAATATTACAGTAACAACTCCTTTATCACATCAACCATTTTCATCGTGAGATTTTTCTTAGGCGGTCAGAGTTAGGGTTGGCGTTAGGGTTGATAGTTAAGTGTTTTCCAACCCATTTTGTCGACGCTGGGCCGAGCCGTACACACGCCTCTCTACGTATTGGACTGGATCATGACACGAGAGGGAATTATCGGAGCAAGTGTCATCGACGAGTAGATTGAAAACGTGACGGAAAATATGGCCGTTCCACCATTCCACAGCACCTAACTCGTATTGTTAACGCACTCTCTCACTCACTGATTCGCTGATTTACCGATTCACTGACTGACACGCTGGTGCACTGATTCGGCGATATACACTGGTGCACTGATTCGTTGGTTCGCTGATTCACTGACACACCGATTCGCCTATTCGCTGACCTACTAAACTACCGACTCGCTGATTCGCTGACGCCCTCTTTTACCGTCACTTTTAGCCCATCTCGCAACAGATTTGACGCTCATCGACCGTCTAGACAAGCCGTGGTCACAGGTGTCCTTCCCTTCTCCCCCTGGACACATGCCTCCATCTCTATCGTGCATCGGGTTCCGCATTTCCACTGCTCGTCGATTTTCATCGAACTTTGCCTACTCGCGCTCTGGCGCTTTCAGCGACATGATAGAAAGGTACGTAGAGAGCACATGAAACCTATTTTTGATTTTGAATCCACCGAGTCGAACCCGGCTCTCATGCCAGCAGAGGTGACACCGAACAGCTGATTCACTCGTGTACTGAACCGCCATTTCACTGATTGGCTAACCGACTCACTTGGGGCTCTTGTCGGCACTGAACGGCTCCATCAAGTCCACCTCAACCGCACCCACGCCTTCTCCGAGCTTAAGGATGTCCTCGCGCACGTTTTCGGTCTGCAAAAAAAAAACACACACACAAAGGGAGAGCGTTCCACCAAAGGTGATGTCTTCACCGCTTTATCACTACACTCGCATTTAGGGCATAACTTACTTGAACACGGACTGGGATAATTGTTGCCGTAACTAGTCAAAGGGTTGCTCGAGAGCAAACTTGGCGAGCAACTGAGTCCATAGACAGGTAAGGGTCGTCTTTGCGTCTTTGCCTTCCAGCGAGTGGGTGGCGTCATCCAAGCGTTGGGGTCTCTTGCGGGCGTATCAGGTGAATCATCCAGGTGGTACGTAGACCTACACTCGGTGTGAGTATTAGTATTGCGTTGTTTTTGCCATTGCCCTTCAAATGGTGTGCAAACTAGGTGTGCGTACGCGATCGAGGCTGAAGCGGCAGGGGAACGAGTTGCTTCCGGCCTGCCACCACGAAAAAGATCAATTGCTGCACGTTTATGATATGACACATTCGTACCTTGCTCTCGTAATGGCCGACTTTCTCCACCCCTAAGGTTTCAGTCCATAGCCGTGTCAGGGCCTAACCTTCCAGAGAACCCAAAAGGCAAGGGGAGGACCGAGAGGAAAAAGAGAACGGAACACCAATTGAAACTAGCAACATGACCTACGGGCACCCCAAGCTATTGCGCATACAGCAGTGGTTATTTGCTGACCGTGCCATTGTTCCAGACACAATTCATACGTAGCTCTCTGCACGCCACAGGCTCTCTGCACGCCACAGGCTCTCTGCACGCCACAGGCTCTCTAGGCTACTACGTATCAATACAACATGATATTGGGATTCAGCTGCCGACGTACAAGTCAACAAACTACACGTTTTTTAACCGTTCGCTAGTACCAGTACCGTACTTACGTATACATTTAAGTGGTCGCAACCGCAAACAAATGTCATCTTCACCAATCTTCTACCTGGTATTAAATAGTTTCTATGAAGCAGAAACGATTGGTCCTACCATTTCACCTTTTTGTCGACTCCTCCGATCGCCACCTGCTGCAGTCCCAAGACCTTGAATGGCCGCTCCTGGGACCGTTAACAGCATTGTCGAGGAAGGCAGGCGTTATAATTGTGTTATATACCAGGTAGTCTATAGTCAAGTGTGTTTATAGTCAGTCAAGCGGGTGTTTTTTCATGGAGTGCTATACGCACGTAGCAATACATGCATGAAAGCCTGTCAAACTATTTATCAACAGCTGTAGTACGGAAATCTTCTATTAGTAACAGGCGTTACGGATATCGGGGAAAGTGCGCGGTACCTTTTCTGTCAGTCCCTCCAGCTATCACTTCTGTACTCGATCCTAAAGGGAACCATGAGTTACGGAAGGTTATACTCAGTACACCAAGAAGCGTATAACTGGCACCCTCGACAACCCTCACCCTGGATCCCTTTCGGAGCATTTTCACATCCTTTGATCAAATATTGAAATATTGCACTAAATGAAGCATGCGTCCCCTGATGATGTCACCCTTCAGCCCAGAACGAGCCTAGAACGCCACAGGGCGAGGTAAGCTAAATGCTACAGAGTATGTAGTCAAAGTGCCTTCTAAAACATTAATGTAATTGTATGATAGGTTAATCACAGCTTGGCATCTTCACATCTTCACACTGGCATCGTCTCAGCTTAGGACCGTTACAGATTTACTATTGTAGGTTTCCAATGGCTTATACCGCTTGTCGTGTACTGGTGCTGCAGCTGTAACTCGTTTTTTTTTATATCTCAGGGCCATTCCTAACGAACGAAAAAATCACGATTCATGAGGTTTTTGTCATGAGTCGTGATTTTTTTTGTCATGATTCACGACAAAAACCTCACGATTCATGACGTCGATTTTTTTTAGATTTTCCTTAACCCTTTCGGAACTGCGAAACTTATCCCACACTTATTCCAAGTAGTTTGCCCCCGGAATCGTGGGACCAGTTCTTAAGGGGTTAAAAAAACAAAATCACGATTCATGACATTTTGCCGTGGCTCGAAACACGCCTGATCAAGGCACTACGTACCCCATCCGACACCAACGGTATCCGAAGCCCGGCATAGGGGCATGGCAGACCCTGCTTCGTACGCCGATTGTGGACAGCGAGCGGCTGCCTAAAGACACTGCTGGGTGTGGGCTAACGAGCACGCTGTGGCCTCGAAATCTCGAGGAGGAGGAGACACAGCGTGGAGAAAAAGCAAAACTAATCTGAAATCTAACGGGCCGGGCAGGGCAGACGGCATGCCAGAGAGATTGGAACCTCACGCGGACCTGGCTTGGCCGACGGCACGTGAGGTTGGAATATCACAGGCCGGATCAGGCCTCGGGCCGCTATTTGAATCACGGGCCGGGCCGGGTCGGGCGCGGCCGGCCTGGCACGGCCTGGCCGTCACCTACCTGCGAGAGTTGGCCCCACCCTCAAATACCGTTGGATTTGAAATATCGGATTTTTGACAATTTGAAAATATCACGAAACCTGACGAAAAATCACCTATTTTCGTTTGGAAAGAAATCTCACGAATCGTGATATTTTGTTATGCCAAAACGTCATGGATCGTGATTTTTTTCCGTTCGTTAGGAACGGCCCTCAATCTGTTTTTGAGATCGCAAGGTACCAGACGAGTATTATTCGTACCAGGTAGACGGTAGAGCTATCATACACAGCGACAACTTCTTCCAGGTCCAACGAAGAATTCATCCGCGTAAAGGCAAGGCATCCAAACGCCTACCAGGTGTATACAACGGCGATCGCGGTTTTGTGCTCTGTTACATGTTAACTTGCACTTGCTACCGAGTACGTATATTGCTCGTACTGAGTATACCGAGCATCGACTGCTTGCTGTATGATACGAAACCAATATCCAAAGAGCCAGCGACAAACTGACCGAAGATATGTCTCCATCTCCATGATGTTGCACAATACCAGTAGCATACCTGCCGACCCGAAGCGAACTCTCTCCTCATCGTGAGGGTGGCAGGTTTTCCCGGGGTATTGAGGTCCAGCGGCGATTCATGTGACAAATTCGCAAGCCGACCCTGCGGCAGCGTTGAAGCAGGCAAAACGGGATTGAAGTTCAACTGCTGTCGAATGTCAAATGAAGGATTGCAATGATTGCACATTATTGAACATGTCTTTTGGAAGTGTATATCGTAGGGTTTGGTCGTGGAAGGTGGGGGTGCAATGCTCACATGTTTAGGTGAACGCTACTGGTTTACATGCATATGGAACGACTTGAACACCACTGCTGCCTCGAGTCGGTGGGTATAGACGTAGACACGTTGACACAAGGTTGAACGAACGTGAAGACCTCAGGGTACGCATACGACGACAGCTCTACCGACCTACGTATAGATTCAAAAGAGAGCGGAGTTTGCTGGCAAGCTTTGTTTGACTCACAAAAGCAGCGGTCGACACCCGATTGAAATCGACACTCCCCACTCTTCGGCTTGCTGCAAGTACCGCGCGCATGCTTTCTCAGGTTCAGGCTAGTGTACAGATGCGGGTCGGTGATGCGGTCACAGCTGTGGACTGACAGCTCGCTTGGACGTAGAGCAGAACAAAACACTCGCGGGTGTTCCAACCAGGTTGGCATGTTTACTTTTGAATTTTTGAAAATATTGCCTCTCGCCCCATCACGTCGCCGTACACTCGCGCTCAAACTCAGGCCTTTAAAGTGACCCTGATCAACCCCAGGAGACGAACAACCTAGCAGCCATGTCAGCCGAGAATTCCAACTTCGAGGCCCTTCTCGCTGAACTGCTCTCCCACCACAACGATGCGAGAAGGAACGCGGAGTCTGTGTACAACCAAAATCTGGAGACACAGCCCGATACAACTGTACAGCAGCTCTTGCGGTGCCTTGAGAGCGGCCAGGTGACCCCATCGCTCGTGTCGCCGCTGCTTTTGAGTTTATAAGCTCGTAGCCAGCGCATTGTCTTCCCGGAGCGTCTGTAATGGGTTGCTGGGGATAGTCTATGCGTCTCCACACCCGTGACAACGCGTTTGGTTTGCTGACAGAATGGTTTTTTCAAAGCGATCTCTCTTGTGTCGTGTTTCACGCGCGCAGGCTGAGCTCTTACGCACCACGTGCGCGGTGCTTATCCGTCGCATCGTCGTACCGTCTGGACCGCACTGGGCTCGCCTGAGTGGCCCCACAAAAGCGTCCCTCCGCGCTGGCCTGCTGTCTGCAATCGGCAAGGAAACGTGTCCCGCTGTGGCACGCAAGGTACGCGATACGCGATGAATTCGGCGAGTTCCCCAGTTCTCAGTTCTAGTTCTCACATGTACGATTGACTCTTTCAAAAACATGATACAGCTGTAGTACACAAGTAATCGTATACTCGTAGGCCACAAGACTTCACTAAAACCGAGTAAAACAACCAACAAACACACCGTGACCATCATTCCGATACACATTCGGGTACCCGAGCCCCGAGGCATATACAGCAGGTTCTGCGGCTGTACTCATGCCAGGTACATATATCTGTATATACTGGTAAGCTTCAGACTACATATTCATACATATACGCGTATCTGTATATACTACGCTTTAGAATATACCTGGTGCCTGGTACCCCGTACAGCAAGAAGTAGTGGTGTACCCGTAACAATGAGTACGGCTATTTTTGGGGAAAACCCTCGGGTGCTACCAGTACGTATCGAGTATTTTATGCGACACGTATCCCAGGGTACGATTTTTCGAATTTTGGGCGGTTACCCGGGTACCCGCGTATCAGCCGGGGACCCGGTCCTTGTACGGGTACCCGGGAGATGTGAGATGTGATATGTGAGTGCAGTTTTGAAATGGGTGTCCTGGATACTGTGCACGGAAAAAGGCCCAGGGGGCGTGATTACGAGATGATAAGTTACCCTCCGCGGGGTTTCCAGGGTAAAACATCGGGTACCCGTGAGTACCCGAGTACCCGGGTACCCGCCATTACGTGGGTTTTTGGTGAAAGGGATACACCTCTACTGCTGTGAATTTCTAAGATTGCCCGACAGCGCGACAGAGCTTTTGAAATAGGTTTCCTGGAGGTACTTGCCACGAATTACCGTGCAGGGGACGTGGTTCAAGGGGCGATACGTTGCTTTTTTTTTTTTTTTTTTTTATCCTCCGGCGGATGGGTCAAAATATAGCTATCCCCGGGGTTTCCGGGTGAAGCCTCGGGTATCACACCCGGGGTCTAAATACTCGGCGGGTTTTGAGTGCTACTCGCACCCGTGACGAGTATTGGTGGGACAGTTAATACTCCCGAATACCCGGGGTTTTGGCCAAAAGGGTACGTCGCTACTCCTACAGACTCACTCACGCACATGACCCACAACTCACGCACACAAGTACAACTGCTGTATCGGTGACGGTACTTTTTCATGACTGGGCCAGCGACTAACTCCCTTGCTCATCTATGCATCTTGTCTTGCCGTTTTTTTTTGTCATGCATGAATAGATATGCCACGCAGTTGCGGCGTCAGCGTCGACCGAAGCGGGGGCGTGGCCGGAGCTATTGCCCGCCGTGGTCTTTGCAGCACAGGTAAGCTGGTAGCTACGGTATAAGGTGTCCATTTCACATTCCAACTGGATGGTTTTGCAGTATAACATATCCCAGTGTACGAGGTGCTGGTGGTTGTAGTGGACTCCAAGCTTCAAGTTTAGTTTTTCGCCTACCAGAACCTTGCTCTTATCATTATCATTGAGCATTACCTCGTACCTCGGGCACCTCGTACCTTCGCCGCGTCGTCGCTGCCTTCCAGGCCCGCCCTGCTTACTTTGCTGCCTGCTTGCTGAGTCCTTATTCCTGCTTACTCCCAGTTTACTGCTTGGTTGCTAGCTGCTTTCTGCCTGGTTTCTCCTCTGCTTACCGTTCTTAATCCGTGCTTACTGCCTTACTGGGCAACCTTGCCCTGCTTACTGTGCACGGCGCAGGCGGCGGAGCACAACCAGAAGGCCCTCGCGTTCTTTCTGATATCGGCAATGGCAGAGACAGAGCCGGAGGTCTTGTCACGACAGGCGGCGTCGCTCTTGCAGGTGACCGCTGCTGTGCCTGCGTGGCATACCGACATAACGTGATAACGTAACCAATCTGCTGCAAGAAATACCATACAGGCTCGTGGCATGTTGGTCGTTACCAGTTGGTCTTGAAGCGAAAACACGAAGAACATACCCGTTGGATATCATTCATGCACCCGCGAGGGCCCTTACCGCCATGCCACTAAGATACTTGTGACAGGTGTGTGTCGTTGGGATTGAACAACTGGTATTCGATATCTAACGATCGTTTATTGACATTCGACTATCGCTGATAACGCCGATCGCTGGTGGAGGGTCCACGGCGCAACAAGGTCAGATGATCGACGTCTTGACAAGGCTAAACCGCATGTTCTGACCAGCGGCTTCTACTTCCGGCTCCGGTGCGTGTAACCGAATGGCGTTCGTTACGTGTGCAACAGATATGTGCCTTGGCAATCGCCGACTTGGCTCACTTGGCGACCGCCTCAGCCGCCTTCAAGGCCGCCTCGGCCGTCCTCCAAACCCTGCTGGATGAGCGGGAACAATCCACATTCCACGCCATTATCCCGCAGATGCTTCAGGTCAGACATGCAATATTTTTTTTATTTATAGCATCAGCTGTGAGCTAGCAGTAAACCCACCCTGGCGGGTACTGACTTCGTCTACGTCTTTTTACGTTGGTACAGCCAGTGGTGATTCGTAAACTATTCATAATTGCTGTCGATTGCTGTCCCCAGTTTCGCGGTACGCCGATGCGATAATTGTTATTTTTTTAACATCGCACGTCGATCGACTGGAATAGGACGGTAGTCGTAGGAGTGTTGCATTCGATAGTGTGGGGTTTGGTAGAACGAGCATGTTTTCGGTTGGTGTCTCGTACAGTCGTACAGTCGTACAGCAGTAGATTGTTTTGGTCGCTGCTGTGCGCAGTGGAGCATTCCGCCCCCCCTCCCCGCCCCCCTGCTGTCTGTGACGCCCCGTGTAACAGAAATACCCATTATCATATGATATGGTTCACCCGACTGCTCACAAGGGGAGGGTGAAACCCTCACGAAGGCCCCACCTATGAGACTCCATCTCCGCCCGATTGGTCGTCTGATATCATTTGTCGACGATACTGATCTTTGGCAATCCTCTTGTTGCTTTTCTTGGGCAACCCGCTTGGACGACCCACTTGGGCAGGTTCTGAGCGCCGTACTTTCAGCCGGAGATGAGCTGGAGGCACAGGAAATGCTTGAGTCCTTCGTTCAACTGGCGGACGTGTCGCCCTTGTTCTTCCGGACCACTGTGGTGAGTTCGTACTGACTAATATTGAAGGACTACCGTTGGATGAGTACCGTTGGCATATTTAACGATGCGAGCCTCAAAAGCTTCCGGAATCACGTGTTCACCGCAATGACCTGTGGCCCGTGGGTGACGCTGAGCACACCCAATCCACGTCAATAATGTACCTGATGGCCTTTTGTTTTTCCTCTTCGTTTTTATCTAAGCTGTTCTGTCTCTCGTTGTCCGCTTTTGACGACCAGGCGCCCGTGACGGAGGCGATGCTTGCTGTGGGCTCGGCACCGCAGCTGGAGTTTTGTACCCGTGCAGCCGCGGTGGAAGTGCTCCTCAGCCTCGCTGAACGCGCGCCAGCCATCATGCGCAAGTGCTCCTTCGTCGCTCCTGGGCTGCTACCCCTCGCCTTTGCCTTGGCGTGCGAGGTAATCAGCAGTTGCTTACTACAACAGTTGGTATCATCATACGTACCATATCCTCTACTGCTGGATGTCAGACACACACACCTCTGTATCATACATGGTAATGCCTGGGGTTTCCAAGTTGTTCAAGCTATGACGAGGGGGGACGGACGGTCGTCCCCGTTTTTTTAGTGGTATGGCTTCACGTTGCCGAGGAAGTCACGCAATTACGCTCTTTCATGTTTCGTGATTCAGACCTCAAAACGAAGTGGTTACCCCAAACCAGCCTCGTGGCAGGAAGGGGAAGGCTTCAGGTATGGGCCGAACTTGTCGAGGCTATGACGACCTGTGATTCCTTCTTAGCTTGACTTTTGCCGTTTGCCGTTTGTCGTGTGTGGTGTGTGGTGTGTGTGGTGTGTCTGGTTTGTGTCTGCCTGACACAGGTGGAGGAAGACCAAGCGGAGTGGGTGGCGGGTCCGTACGATGACGATGTCGACCACGACGAAGAGGGCGCCTATGGCGTTGAGGCCATGTGCCGCCTGGTCGCCGCTCTGCATGCTAAGGCCACCATGCCAACGGCCTTGGAACTTGTCACCAAGGTACAGTATGTACATACTATATACTCTATGCAGTATGCGCATCCAAGCTGCAGGCGTTATGTTGGGACGTACGTAAATAATCAATACACTGGCAACGTTGGCAGCTCCCTCAGCCACTAAAGTAGTACTGGCAGTACATACTGGGCCAGGGCCCAACAACCTATTAACTCCGGTATAACCGCGTCGATTTTTTTTTTAGTGTAAATTCGGCCTGCCGTTCTTGGTGCTGGTTTTCGTAGTAGATGTCCTGTCCTGTACCGTACGTAGTTTATTCGTATTCGACCTTTAAAATTTGCGCATCGGGAGCGAGCGGCGAATTCAACTGGGTTTTTATAGCGAGAACGAGCCAAGATGTCAATTTCGATACGTGGCGAAAACGAGTCAAAACAAAGAAAATCACCAAACTGACGAAAAGAGACAACCTGCCTATTTCTGCTTCTGTCCTCACGGCTGCGCTTTGCTGTGCCTACGGTGCTGTGCTATTTGCAACAGTACCTCGCTGGAGAGGACTGGCGCCAGCGACGAGCGGGTCTGTGTGCTCTCGGAGCTCTGGCGGACAGCGCCACCAAGGCATTCAAGGTATGGATAGGATGCTGTTTGCGAGGACACAAGTACGCTATAGCGCAGCAGTAGAGCTACTGCTGTACACCTTGGTCGCGTGTTGTGTTGATGGTTTCTGAGATTGGCACCGGTTTTGTCTGCGAGTACAGCAGTTCCTGGTTTTGCTTGCGGCAGGGCGTAGGAAAGGTACCGCTTCTGCTGCTGCTACTGCTGCTGCTGCTACTGCTACTGCCTGGGCTGCAGTACGTATGTAGGACTACCGACACAATGTTGTGGAAGGTAATTTTACCTTGGCTATTGAATACCGTATGCAATAACTACTGAAGCTATTCTCCTGCCCGACACCATGTCACGGAACGAAGCAATGCTAACCCCCCCGCCCGCGACGAGCCCCCGAAGTATTGGCTTGAGCACCTTAGCATACCACCTAAACCTACAACAACATACCCTACTTTGCTTTGCTTTGCTTTGCTTTACTTTACTTTACTTTACTTGGCCTGACTTGACTTGACCTGACTTGACTTGGCCTGACTTGACTTGGCCTGACTTGACTTGGCGTGACTTGACTTGGCCTGACTTGACTTGGCCTGACTTGACTTGAGTTGACGTGAATTGGCCTGACTTGACTTAATTACCTTACCTTGACTTAATTTCCTTGCCTTGCCTTGCCTTGCCTTGCCTTGCCTTGCGTTGTGTCATGTTGGCAGGAACACCTTCCGTCGGTGTCGGAGGCGGCGATGTCCCTCCTCATGGACCCTAGCCCTCGCGTCAGGTTCCAAGCACTTCAGCTCACAGGGAGATTGAGCGATCTCTATCCGGTCGAGTTTCAGGTGAGGTTGTCGTCCCTGCCTCGTGCCTGCCGCTGTTTGCTGCTGCCATAATATCATAGCTTACTGCCTGTTGCATGCGTCCCTCCTCGCGAGTACCAGACTGTTTCACGGGGCCACGCCCTTCGTTGACATAGGTACCTCGTACGCAGAGATCAGCAAATCGTACAGTATCATATCATATAATATAATATGGTATATGTCATACTTGTACCATCATATCGTAAATGTCATACTACTGTAGTACCATGTCATATCATTTCATACCATACCATACCGTCGCCCCGGTGGTCTAGTGGTTAACCTCGAATAGCGATGGTGCTATTGAATACGTACGTAGCGTTGATCATGGAGTTTGAATCTCGCCGTGGGGAGATTGGGAAATTACGACAAAAAAGGGGGGGGGGGGGGGGAGGAATGAACTGCCGAGAGCGCCTATAACGTGGGTAGGCGCAATTCGACAGGAGCCAGCAAGGGGAACAAGAGAGAACCCCTGCTCCTAATAAAAAGTCAATAATATTGCAAGGCACGTACAGACAGTAAGTGGGGAGGCAGGAGAAGAGCCTACTATGTGACCCCGGATCTGAGTTCCGGCTAGGAGTGAGCGAGAAAGAAGAGCGAAGATAATAAATGGGATAGAAATGTAATCTAGAACAAATAAAAATAACATGCCAAACAATTCCTCAACAATGCCATCCCATAACATACCGTAGCAACAACACAAAACCATATCATAGCATAGCATACCGTACATACCTTACCATACCATATTATACCATAC
The DNA here is from genome assembly GCA_008828725.1 of Saccharina japonica. Lineage (NCBI taxonomy): Eukaryota > Phaeophyceae > Laminariales > Laminariaceae > Saccharina > Saccharina japonica. Next base: position 1,676,048 of record MEHQ01002178.1, read on the forward strand.
CGTAGCATAACACCAGCTACAGCATAATATATAGCAATACAAGTTGTGTATATTGCTATGTAAATACTTGGTATTAATAGTAGAGTTCAGAACTCTGTTAAGGGTACAAGCTGTTGCACTACCTGTAAGTTCAGTACAGCGTACAGCACAACCATGTATTAATAGTAGTACAGCAGCAGTGCAAATCGAATCAACTCAACTCTTTCCTGCGTATGCCGCCGTCGTCTCCGTGTTTTTGCTTCGGTCTATCTCTACTCCTATCTGTGCTGTGTCTGTGCCTCGTTTCTTCGCCAGGGCGTGTACCACGAGAAAGTCGTCAGCTCCCTGTGTGCGCTTGTCTCCGATGCTTCTCAGCCTGTACGTGTGCGCGGGCACGCTGCGGCGGCTATCGTCAACTTCACCGACACCGAAGACGTCCCCGAGGAAGCCATCGCCCCCCACCTCGACGCCCTTCTGTCCGCACTGTGCTCGTGCTTGAACGGGGCCGTGCCGCAGTCTATTCAGGTGTGCGCTTTGCGCTTTGAACGAGGTTTATTCACGAACTCTTGTGGCTGTTTCATACCTCCAGCGTGTTGTCCTGGTGATCGATCATGAGCGTTTCGCATAACGACCCCATGTGCATGCATGCCTTATTAATGGTAAAACACCTGGCATAGGTACCTGGTTTAGGTGGTGTAACACACCAGAGTGCCACTCGACTTTATTGTATCTCCTTGCCACAACTGCACCAATCATGAGCTTAGATGATATCATGGTATTGTATGGATGTGTGGGGTGTATTGTTATGGGGTGAAACGGGATGATATTCCATAAGATACAATGGGCTTAGACAAGATGATGTATGAGACGAGATGCTAGAGGAGAGGAGAGGAGAGATGAGACAAGGGTGTGAGAGGAGGAGAGAGTGCAGTTGCGACGAGATAAGATACGATGCGATGGCATGACATGACATGAGGTGACATGGCATGACGGGACATGACATGACCTTCTGCTTATGTTTTTTTTTTTTGTCGTCCGTACCTGGCATGTTTTTTGACGCGTTCGGCTGTCAGTGCCGTGCCCTCACTGCGGTGGCAAGCGTAGCCAAATCGGCGGAAGCAAAATTCGGTAAGTACTACGATGCCTTCATCCCAGGGATCAAGGCGATCGTCGTGGCAACTGCTCCCAAGGCCGGCACCGACCCCCAGGTGTGTCGCTGTCGCTCTACCCTCATACATATGCCTTGCTTTACGGATGCGGATAGTGTTGCTTTGCGGGCACGGAGAGTGTTGCTTTACCCAAAATGTGTGTTGCTTTATACCCGTACGTGTTTTGCTTTACCCTCAGGTTTCTTCCGTGTGAAAGGCAGGTGTCTTGTGTTGCTTTATTTACCCCACTGCTGTGTGTTGTGTTGCTCTACCCTATTAATAGTTGTGTTGTGTTGCTTTACGCTAAGGTGTCTTGTGTTGCTTTACCGTAAGGTGTCTTGATGTTGTTCTGCCCTAATTTGTCTTGTTTTACCGTAAATGTATATGCACGTAGAGTAGCGGCCTGAAATGAAGTTGAGAGGGCAGCGTGGCTTGGTTGTACTGCCCTATCTGTAGCTGTAGCTGTAGATGTAGATGTAGCTTCCATGCACTTTAGCCTACACTGTAGCCTACCCTACACCTTGTGACTAAGGCAGATTTACTTTTGGATATTGATACTGAAATTTAATACTGGCCAATTAACTTCATAATGCTGAAAGTGTACTGATACTGCTAGCGATATTGTTATTCACACTGGTACTGATGCTGGGGCAATGAACGTGATCATCATCGAAAGAGTTCCACGCTCGACCACCAGCGTCCGCTTTGCAAAAAGCTCATGATCGATATTAACGCACACCGCACACCAGGGTACCTAACACCGGGATATCTGATATGTTGGGTACCTCGTATGTTTTCCTTAGTCTAAGTGTCCATCTTATAGTCCGACGTGGCTTGCTCGCTACCGCTCCGTCTCGAAAGGGATGCGTGGTCAATGGTCAAATGACTAAGGCAAGCAACAAATGAGTACGCCCCCCCCCGCCCCCAATCAAATAATTCGACGCTGTCACCCGTATGCAAGAAAGTCCGCCTCACAAGCGGTTCTTAGTAGGATGCAGCTCGCCCTTCATGCGACTCGCCCAACACCTCACGGCGCTTTACGTTTGGTGCAAAAGCAACGCCTGCCTGGTCGATGAAAACCCGACGTTCTCCGTCCCGGCATTGTAGGGATGCGAGGGTCTATGGTCGTACGACTACGCCCATGCATGACTGACCCCCCCCCCCCTCCCAACCTCTCGTTGGCACGACCTTGGCAGAACGACCTCCTACTGGGACAGGCGATGCAGTGCGCGGGGATGATCGGAGAGGCCGTGGGCAGGACTCGCTTCAAATCAGATGGCCTGGCGATCATGAGCACTCTCGTGGTGAGTCATAGAGTGATCAGTCAAAGTCATGCTCACATTAAGGTCACAGTCACAGTCAAAGCGCTCACATTCACGCCGATTGGCGTTCGTTCTGCATGCCGTGTTATGTGAGCATGTTATGTGTTATCGCTTGTCGCAGAGCTTGCCGCTACTGTGACTGTGACGGGCCACCACAGCTCTCAGCTCTCTTACTACTGCACCCCTTCTTCTCATCACAGGGCCACAGCAAACATACGCAGCACACAGCTCACAGCTCTCCGTGTGCCAGGGTCACGCCGTGTCCCCACTTCCGACAGTGACAGTGACCGAAACACGATACTAATAGGGTTGGTTAGACTATTATACCAGAACACTGCAACTTTTCCTTGCTCTGTTTTTTTTTTGGTCCTGCTTTCTCTCGGTCTGCACCAGAAAAGAGGGAAAATTACCTGCAAGTACTTCTGGACAATAATTTTCTTATTTTCGTATTTTCGAGTTTTGTTTTGAATTTCCGTGTATTTTTGTATGTACTATTACTAAGTACTTGACTTGTTTTTCAGGGGAGGACTAAATGCAGGCATGGGCAACTTTTGTTTCGTTTCGTTTTGTCTTGTTTCGCTGCTGTACCGGTAGGAGCGACTCAGCAAGGGCGGCGGGCTTGACGCACACGAGCAGTTCATCGCCGAGCATGTGGCTCCGGCATGCGGTAACTTGTGCAGCGCCCTAGGGGACGATTTCGCCATGTTTTTGCCTATGGTGATGCCGCCTCTACTCAAGGCCCTCGAGGCTGAGGTGAAATTCAGCATAGAGACGGCAGACCCCGAGGAGGACGGAGAGGTGAGGAGGCATGGGGCGGGAGGGGAGGGGGGGTGGAGGGGGGTACTATTTTTTTGCTTGCCTTAGGCATTTGACCCTTGACCATGCATCCCTTTCGAAACGGAGCACCGTTCCTACTCCTAATGAAGACACCTCCGACGTTTGGGTGCTCATTACGTTTTCCCATATACTACGTAGTAATGTTTTGCTTATCTTATCCCCTTCCTGTTTTACCGTTTGTGATCACCATCTATCTCCTATTAATAGGATAGCCACCGTTTTCTCGCTATTGTCGTTGGCGGGGGGGTAATGCGAGAAACGCCACGCTATTTTGTTTTTTGCTCAGGGAAGGAAGGCACAGTATCATACTCGTTCCGTATCTGTGTGTGATGTGCTGTGCGCGTTGTTTCATGTTTGCGTTTTAGTTTCGCTTCGTTGGTTTCATGCACTTTCGTTTCGGATTTTCCGTTTTTTCTTATATTTCGGTTCTTGGGTTGTAATGTCTGGTTTCGGTTCGCTTTTGGTTTAATTTATTTTCTCGATTTTTTAAGTTGCTGGTTTTTCAATTCGCGTGTCTTTCCAATGTTGCCTGTGCAGTTCGCTTTTCTTCTATCATAGCTCGCCTTCCTTTCGTGTCATCTTTTTTGCATTCCGTTTTATTTCGTTCCTTACATTTTTAAATTTTGTGTTTCTTCTATACCAGGTATATTTTAATAGTATACCGGTACCTTGTATTTTCTGTTTTACACCCGTATTACTACTGTAGTATGTCGTGCTCGTTGACTTTTTGAGTTGGGTTTTTTCCCCATTCATACTTGTACCTGTATGCTTTTTTGTTTCGCTTTTTCTGCGGGACAGGAGTGCGTCACGGACGAACAGACGGGCACCCAAACAGCCGTTCTCAACATCCGTGGCCTCGGTGCTCAGCGTGTGACCCTCAGCACCTTCGCCATCGCCAGCAAGCAAACGGCAGCTAGGTGAAACACGATGCGGACAAGTCTGTTCGTTTTCCCTGCTGCTCCGTTTTCTGTGTACCGTGAATCTGATGCATACCTGGTATAGACTGTTTTTGTTGTTTTGTTTTCCATCTTGCATCATTGCTTGCATAGTTGGTTGATTGCTGGTTTATAGTGTTTCTTGCTTTCACATTAAGGGTGCGGCCTACCTTTTTTCTTGACGAAAACTTGGGATTATAATTCGTGTCACATGTATAATATTTGTAATAATAGAGTCGTGTTTTTGAGGAAGTATATATATATGGAAACATCACTTTTCACGAACGCGAGGAACACCAGGTGATATTCCTCAATTTTTTTATACCGGTCACATTGTCGCGCAAGATACTGCTCATCATAACGCCAACATATCATGGTATCATAGAAACCCCACATAAACACGCCCGCTTGCAGTGTTGGATCTTGAGGGAGATGCTCCCATTTCGGGCGTGGCTTGAGCTCTTTGGGGGGCAGGAGGGGCCTTGTGCGAGCGTCTGTTGATTTTTTGGTGCCAAGCATATTTCGCGAACCTGAAGCTCAATCCAAAGGTTTAGTAGAGTCCGTATCGCTTTTGCCAGCATTTGCTCAATTTGCTCATTTACATCGTGTATTTCAATGCGACACACGCCTTCAGCATCCTCATGGCGTTTTTTTTCTTCGTCATGCGGCCGTAATCCTGTTGTTTCTTGGGAGTCATTCCTTGAGACAAATGGCGTTTCTGGGCGCGTTTTTTTTTGTGCTGGTACTGCTTGTTTGTGTTATAAACCTTGTACGGGAGTTGACACCGGCCCTAAAAGAAAAAGCAACGCTTTCCCCGCGGTATTTAGTCTCGCGTTAGTCTGAGGATAGCCTTAAATGATTAGTCTGCGCCTAGTCTTTGTAGTCTACTCTTACGCTAATCGTCGTAGTCTAGTGTTGGTCTAGTCTCAGTCTTGTGTTGGTCTAGTCTTAGTCTAGTCTCAGTGTAGGGTTAGGGTTAGTCTAATACCCGGACTCTCGTCGTCTATTTGTTTCCGGGCCCCTGCGTACATACAGGCTGCTGTTCGAGTATGCCAGTGCCCTCGAAGGCGCTTTCCTGCCGCACGTGCCGGCCGCCGCGTCAGCCCTCATCCCTGCCGTCACGTTCCGCTTCAACGAGGAAGTCCGCTCTGCCGCCGCCTTGGCGTTGGCTAAGGTACGACCGACCGACGGATAGGCTAACCGATTAAGTTTCCGACCTTGAACATGAGAACCTCTCGTGCTATTATATTAACGGTAGTTATGTTGTACCAAGTGTTTTATATTTTGTAACTCCGTATTTTGCATTCCCCCCGCCCCCCCCGTTTTCGTTCCAAACCCAAGTGCATTACTGACTTGGATATGAGAAGCTGTGCTGTATTTTTCTTTCCCCCCCCGCCTCTCGTATGTATGGTACCAGATCCCGACCGCGTTTCTGACTTGGAATTGAGTGGCTCTACTGCCTATTATACACTCTCTTTTTTTTATTCTGGTCTTTTTTTGGAAAGCGTTTAATTTGTACTCGTAGTACGATGTTGAGTCTGTCGACTATGGATTAAATTTTGGGCGATATTTTTTTTGCGAGAAACAACAACAACCGTGTACCTGTTGTACGTATAAACGGCAGTGCCTGCTTTGGGGCTGTCTTTAGTCTTGCTTCCAACGTTGGTCCTGCGAGTTGGCTTTGATTGCGTGACTTAACATGTATTGGAAAATTATGAAAGCATGCTATTCATAGTCCTATTGTTGTGTCGGTTTCCATGTGTTGTGGCTGTCGTTATTGGTGACAAAAATGTTCAATTTTAATTGTTGTAAGCGTTAGTGCTGTCCCTGGTGTTGCCTTTCTTGTCGTGGTTGCCAATTGATTTGGCAAGGCGCGAATTATTGGGCATTTCAGGAGAACTTTGAAAAAACAAACGCTCTTCGAACTCAGGAATTTTCTTAAATAATGCCGCTCCTAATGTTTTGCCTCTGTTGGACATCAGGTGTACAGCAGCGCACTGCAGGCAGACATGTCGATGGCGACACAGCTCCTGTCGCCGTGCTTGACGGTTCTACTTGAAGGTCTGAAGGGGGAGTCACAAGATGAGGTGAGGCCATGATAACGAGTCGGGGGATTGGCCTACTTTGAAAGTACCGGTGTACTTGATTGGAGCACTCGGAGCGAAAATTGAATGCCACTACTCGTACAGGCCGTTATTGAGACGCTTCCTTTATCCCGGCTTCAACCATGCAAGATGGATAGATAGATGGATAGATAGATAGATAGATAGATAGATACCCGGTAGATGATAAACTCCAGTAGATAGTTAGGTAGATATATATATAGATCGACGGGGGGTAGGTAGGTGGATAGGTAGAGATGGGTAGGTAGGTACTGTACGTAGCCTTAGTTATCCATCCCAATTGCAACTACTTTAGACAAACCTTAACCTTACCCTCCTGCGCGAAACTCAATTGCGTTGACCCCGAAACGTATCTGTGTGTGGCAACCTGCTGTTTTTCCGACTTTTGAATTGACTTGGCTTTGTCGTGACTAGCTAAGCGAGTCCCGCGCTTTTTGCCTGGGCTTTTTACTAGCGCTAGTCCCAAACGGCATGTCTACAGGACACTATTCTATTCATATCTTTATAGTGCACCATCATCTATGATTACATTATTATTTAGTGCTGCTTCAGTAAATCGTTTCTCGGGCATGCCCTGGTTACTGTCGTGCATACCGAATGCTTGAAGTCGTCAACGTGGCCACCGTTGCCGCGACGACTCTCCTCCCCTCCCCTCCCCTCCATTACACTAAGGACCTACATACAATACAGTACACTATGCCAATTTTACTCACCCCGTTTTTTTCGCCGCTTCGGCCGCCTTGCGCTTCGCATGCTGTACCCCCCTCCCCACCCACAGGCACGCACCTGCATGTCGAGCGCCCTCCGAGACGTGCTCTGCTTGTGCTACGAGACCGGGGGCGTTGACGAAACCACGGGATCGCAGCTCCCCCCCAAGCTGCAGGTATTATATGCACCCTTTGTTTTATACCACTCGGTCCCGAAATAGAAGCACCGTTTTTATTCAATATGAATGTATAAAGGTTGTTTTTATTACTTGATACACCTGGTATTAATAGTACTAAAGTACATTCCGCGAAATGATCCGCGAAGCGATTTGAGTGCTAGCGCGAAAGGCCCACATATCGACCGACCAACCACTACGATATCCTAGTTATTTCTATACCCTATACTCGTACTTGGTAGGTGTTGGTCTAACGGCCGGGCTGCCATATTTTTTGTGTTTATTGGGTGTGGTGGTTGCCCTTCTGAGGGTTGTCTTTGACCTTGTACGTCTAGTATTAGTAATACTGTACTGTAGCAATGTTTTGATATCTACCGGATTCTGGGCGCGCGCGACCCGAAATAGAGCCCACGTTGATTTCTCTGCCGTCTTGAAATTGCATGATATGGAGGCGCTCCTGACCTCAATATATTTGCGTGCGACGTCAATATATTTGCGATCGAGGGATCCATACGTCGGACAGATCATCTAAAGATAAATAATCTACAGATAGATCATCTACAGATTCGTAGATTATCTACAGTAGATGATCTATATCCTAACCTCCTGTTATGATATACTGTTCAGGGTCTGTGCGGTACAGATCCAACCGAGGAAATATGTCTTAGTTATTGCTGATTGTACGGCTCCCACCCCTGCAACATGAGCTAGATCATACATATCATACAGATCATACAGATCATGTCTGCCCTGAAATATCTAGATCACCAAGCGAGAATCGATGATGTATGTGATGATGTATGTGATGATGTATGTGATGATGGTGCTCTGTCCGAGGTGTGGAGGGATCCGATGGCGTGAGCAGCGGCTGTTCACCGGCGCTAGCTTAGGGGTATACTTAGTATATCAGACCGGTGTATGATCTACGTGTGTGGCGTATCGGTGTCACCGCTTTGCAGCACGATCGCGATGCCGCCACGTACTCGCCACTCTGTAGCAGCGTAGCATGCACGTGTCTAGGCCAATGCTTTCTAGAGTGGGTACTGTCTGTATATGTCAAAACGAGTCCGTAGGCCACCATTGGCCACGTCCGAAAGCAGGCGACAGGCGACAGTCCTAAACGATAACGAACTACAGCAGCAGCACTACTGTACTGAACATGCCATGGCGATTTTCTGCGCTCTCACGGCTTGAACATCGTTATACTATTCATATGTAGACTACTGGTGTCTGCTTCAATCTATCTCGTGGTCTGTGTTTATACGTTGTATCCATATATTTTCTACTGGAAAGCCTCACTTTCGCACCCGGTACGGTTTTCATTTACCCCCGCCCCAATCCTCCAATCCTGGTCGGTGTTCGATGCCCAGGCACCTATTGAAGCAGCCGCCGGCATTTCTGAGCAGCTGGTAGCGCGAGTGAAGGCGAGCTTGGAACGTCGCACTGCCAAGGAAGCGGAGTTTAAGGCCGAGGGGGCGTGGGATGAGGAGGACAACGAGGTTCTACAGGAGGAGATCGCGCCGGAGGAGGTGGGTGGGTGTTACACATGTCACAGGACTGACATGTGTTAGACACGTGTCAGGCATGTGACTAACAGACATGTGTTCAGACATATGACAGACATGAATACATGTGTGATGGTAAGCATGTGGTAAGCAACTGACGGCACACATGTCACGGCACGCATGTGATTAGATGATTCACATGTGATTAGATGATTCACCTGTAATGCTTCACATGTGATGGTACACATGACTGCCGGGACTCGATTGTCCAGATAAACACCAAAGAACGCATTTATGCAGAGATAAATACAGGTAGCTACTGTAGGAGTACACGCTCGAAGGGAGTTTGCCCCGAGAAGTTCAGTTCGCGCGATTTTGTGATTACTGTTTTAACATGATGATTGCACATGACGACTGGTAGGAGATATCTTAGCATGCCATGTCATGCCATGCCATGCCAAGTAGGGGTACTAGTGTAACTGTTGTACCTATCGTAGTACAGTACACTACATACACTGGTGTATTCATAGTACTTTTCGACCCGAAGGTTAAGGTCTGTCACTCTATCACTCACGGAGCAACTGTCCAATATAACCTTATACACATCTGTACAACCCTATATTAACTACGTACCTGCTATTAATATTAACGCTCCTGGTTGTGTGTTTTCAAGTGTATACCTGGCATGTTCTATGCCTAGCCCGTGTACACCTGGTATATCTTGTATGCTTGTTCTTGTAAGTCGGGTAGCGCCTTCAAGGTTTCTCATAGTACCTAATTCGGGTGGTGTACTAATAATGGCATTGACTTACTAAAACTCCATACTCCTCATCTTGAAAACCTGGGGAAACTTAGGTACCCCCTCGATCCTGTGTCATGACGCGAAGCACAACATGTATATACGCGATGGCGCGTGTTCCCGGGAGGTTTGTTCGGTCCTCGCGATTGCTCTTTCACGATATGTGTCCCCGATAGCCGACTTACGAGTTACAACTCCCTCTTCCCTCCACCGCACCGCCTCTTTGTCGCTTTTGTCGATGTCATATAGGAGGTGATGGAGCACCTCGTGGACTCTTTGGGGTACCTTCTGAAGGGCCACGGCCCCGCCTACCTCAACGTCTTCGACACCGTCACGGCGCCCGCCTTTGGCTCTTTGCTCCACAGCTCACAACCCTCGTCGTTGAGGTGCGTAGGCAGCTACACTGCTCTACTGCTCTAGTGTACTGTACTGTACTGTACTGAGGAGTATGTTGCCACCACCCCTTGGTTGTCGTTAGGTGTTTTTTTCGGTATTTTTGATAGCAGTGGCCACCAACAATAACCATGCTGATTGTTGTTTTTGTGCCTGCATATGTGCTGCGTGCTGTTTTTTTTGCTCTCGGGAGACGTTTGCGCTCGCCTAGTATAGTACTGGACATATACTGTACATACACTATTAATATTAGAAGACCTAGATGGCGGTGGGCACCGACTATGCAGAGGGAAACAGGGAACAGACCTATAACGCGATCTGAGCAGGGCCCCAAACAAGAGGAAGAACGCCAACTCTACTATTTTTTACGTACTAGCTACAATGGCACGACGCTTGTGGCGCTTGCAGTGTTGGTGTTGCTCCAACACCCTTTAACTCCCGCCGTACACCGTGCACCGCAACCAGCCATCTCCCTTAACCTCGCTCACCTTGTTGTTGTTGTTGTTGTTGTTTTGTTTGGTTTTGTTTTTCGTTCTTATACCGGATCCCATGCATGGCCACCACACCAACTCTTGCCGCGTATGATACAGTACTGATACAGTACTACTGGGTGGCAGATGGAACATCGTCTTGCTCCTTTGTTCTTACACAAAACCCCATGCATCGCCACAACCTGCTTGCCGTTTACTGCTGTGCGGTAGATGCAAATACTCCTTGTGGTGTCCCTTGTGTGCCTTGCGGTGTGCCTTGTGTTGTCCGTTCACACCTCAAACAGATCGTTATCTAAATTATCTAGACCATCTAGATCCGAACCTGTCATCGTCAGATGCTGTACAGGGACCTGTGTAGTACATATCCAACCCAGGACACGTGCCCTAAATAGATAATGAGGGTGTGGGTTGTGGAGTGCCTTGTCGTCTTGCACCGAAAGCCATGCATTGCCACAACACAACATGCTGTCGTTTGCTGTGTGGTGGATGCTAATTTGTCCTTACACCGAATCCCATGCATTATTGCCACCATCTGCTGTCGTTTTATGCGCCACAAAGAGCCGTGTTGCTCATTTGTTCTGTTGTTCTTACACCGCACCCCATGCCTGGCCACACAACCTGCTGTCGTCTGGTGATCTGTGTGATCTGTGTCAGATGGAACGCCGTGTGCGTGTTCGACGACGCCATCGAGCACTGTGGAGAGGGAGCGCACAAGTACCTCCCGGCTTGCTTCCCAGCTTTCATGGAGGGCATGGCGGAGGTAAGTTTCCACGCATACGACAGATCAGATACCCATTCGCGACCTAGATATTTTCGGGCAGATACTCTTATGTCCCTGGAGTACATAGCGGAAGCATTTTCACGTCAGACAGATGAGGTAGATGATATATATGAGACAGATGAGATAGATCATACACATTTCATGATATAGATTTTTCGGGACAGATAGGTCCCTGATTGTAGTATGTGCCTGGTACTGTCTACAGTAGATCGTGTTTGCCGGATGAGAATTGTATGATCTATATGACCTGTATGATCTGTATGACACGGCTGTTGTGCACATGTTTACCGGGTGGGATCTTTGTAATACCGCCGTTACCCGCCCTTGGAAAAAAAACTCAACGGCCAATACGTATGATATAGGATCTAGGTAACGGCGAATACGTATGATATAGGATCTAGGTTATCCAGATCGCGATTTGTCAACCTTCTGAGTTAAATCGTGATTTGTCCGATGTGTATATGTTTTCAATCTCACGAGTCTCTGTTTTCAATCGCATGAGTCTGTTCTCAATCTCATGAGTCTGTTTTGAAGGCGATGAAGGCGATGAAGGCGATGAAGGTGATGGGCATGACGAGTCTGTCAAGCGAGGAGGAGGATGCCAACAAATTGTATCGTACCTGGTATGATGTCTTCTGACGATACGCCCGGTGTTCGTGCCTTGTACCGACTGTCCTCATGCACCCGTTCACGTCCACGTTGTCTGTGCATAGCAATGCACTTTCACTACTGCATTACTGGCATACAAGAATGTACTTCGGATGAACCTATATTTGATGGATATATTTTCGTCTTCATGGAACCTTAAACGCCCCCCCCCCTGCTCCGTCTCGAAAGGGATGCGTGGTCAATGGTCAAATGACTAAGGCAAGCAACAAATGAGTACGCCCACCCCCGTCCCCGTGTTTTCCGCCCGTCGTTACCGGTATACACTACGTGGGCATTGCAGATTATTAACGATCGCTACTCATGTACCAGGTATCAAGTACCAGGTAGTATTTTATACACAATTGAAAAAAAACATGTCACCTGCGACATCGATTATTGAAAGTTCATCGTTGTACATACACACTCGTGTACGTCGTATACGTATTCATGGCTTTTTGTTGTTGGACCTTTGTGATTACATTACGTTGCTATTATAGACCCTAATCATATCATACATCTAACTTCACTCCAATCTTATCCGTGTCGTTGGTGTCGCTCTACCCCTTGAATTACATTCATACAGGAGACGAACCCGATGCTGCAGATGGCGTCGGTGTACGGTGTTCAGCAGACTGCCAAGCAAGCACCCGCGTTCATGCTGCCCCACGTAGCCGAGGTAAGTCGGTGGCTGTCATTCCGACCTGTTGGGGCATATTACCTGGTACAGTAGATACATCATAAAGTCCTATTTTTTTTTCAAAAACTGTTGAAGCATGCGTAGGCTCTTCGGCAATGCCCCAAGGTTTTGATTTGGCAGTACTTAGTTTTTGCAGATTAGATGCATCGTACCAAGTATATCGGGCAAAAGCTAAAAGTACATATATATCAAGTCTGCCTTTTGATTGAACTTTCATCAGGTGTATAGTATCGTGCAAGCAAAGTTAAGTTGCCAAGGGCCTTTTGATTGGCCTGCTCGAGAACAGTATGACCGATCATGGGCATTAAGACAGCGAGAAAACACCCTCTTTTGCCGGCGTGTTGAATATTCAGAGTTATGGCCTATCTAACCTTCCACCCGTGCTACGATGCCTGCCCCGCTTTTGTGCTCTTTTGTGGTTTCTCAGGTGGTGCGGCAGTTGGTGGCCTGTATTAACGAAGGGGACGGTGATGACGAGGAGAGCTTGCTCGTCAAGGAGAATGCCGTCGCCGCTATCGGAACGCTCTGCGTTTCTCCTGCGCCGTCCGCCGTTGTCGACCGATCGCAATTGCTTCCTCTCTGGCTTTCCAACCTGCCCCTCAAGGAGGTGCGTGCGCTTTCCTAACTGAAATTACCACTATCAATAGTGCTATTTGCGTAAAGTGCTTTCGACTGTTAATGGTGGTTTCATTTAGTTATGTGTAACCCTTACGCTTCCCTCCACCCACGACGTTCATTGATACATTAATCTATCAATCAGCACTTGTTTTTTTATGGCGCCTGTTGTATTCGAAGGGCTCCCGTCTTCTTGGAGGTTTGGCACTGCTCAACTCTTCGTAACGCTGCGGTTATCGGCTGCCACACTGCCATGTTCTCGCTGCTATGTTGTGCTATGTTGTGCAGGATGTCACGGAGGCTCGGGTGGTACATCGGATGCTGTGCGACCTCGTTGAGCACCAAGACCCAGCTGTGCTCGGTGGCGACTTAGGGCAGGTATTAAGAACTGACAAGTGCATTCAAGCGGCCTTCACGTTTTTCTCACTGCAAATGAGAGTCCACACTGTTTCCAGGTAGTTTTAATCCGAAACATACATGCACTTCTAAAAGGGTTACGGTACCAGGTATGATAGTATTATAGTATTATATTATTATAGTAACCGCCTTCATTGTAGGTGAGGGTATGATATCAGGATCATTCTTATCGGAGCCATAAATTTCCAAAATTTCCATTTTTGTTTCGCGCAATTTTCTAGATTTCCATTTTTTCCATTTAGTGGAACGCGAAGCCTTCCAAAACATTTCGCCCTCTGAATAATTTCCAATATTTCCAATTTTTTTCCAATATTTCCTCTTTTTCCTTTTTTTTTTTGTTTGGAAAAAAATATTGGAAATTTTGGAAAAAAGCTGCTCGATAAGAATGACCCTCAGTCGGGACAGCGAGGTGACAGTGAGGCAGGCACCTATCGAAAGTATTGGACAATGATCGCCCCCTCTCACTCGGCACGGCTGTTTCGCCCTGTCGCTCTGAATCTAATAATCCGTGCTTGCTTTTAGAGCCCAGCTACAACGACGAAACTATTGAAAAACGTGGTGTCACGAGTCACCAACCGCCTATATAGGGTTTACATGGGGTGTCAGCGATATGCGGCAGGAGTTAGTGTTCGCAGTATAATGCTGCGAGCGTGTTGTACAATCTCTATCATACCAGTAGTTAATACCTGGTGTTAATAACCCTATAATAATGCTATTAATAATGCTATTAACTATTAATAGCAAGCAGCCCCGGTACGAGATGTATCACTGTATCACCCCCAAAAGCCAGCGGCGCCCGGTTGCTTCTTGTGGCCCGTGCTGTAATTGTTAACTTTTTTCGCCCCTTTTGGTCCCTTTAACTCCCTCTTAGGCTCTCTTAGGCTCTCTTAGGCTCTCTTAGGCTCTCTTCGTAACCCCAAAAGGTGTGACGAATGCTTGCACTAGAATACTGCTGTTGCTTACTGTGGTACGTACTCTAAATGGACGGTGCTTGTGCTGTGCTGAGCTGCATATTGTTTCGAGACGTTCGATATCGGCAATGGCGAGAGGTTGATTCCCACGAGCCGTGAGGAAATCAATAAAAAAAACCCAGCGAAACTGACAAGAAAAGTGTTGTGCATCCATGCGTCACTCACCCTGACAGACGACAGACAAGGTACTGTACTCGTAGTGCTTTCGTTTACATCGCTTGTCCCGACCTGGTATGTATCGTATTCAAACTCTGACGGCCGCTGTTGGGAACGGTATCGGTTTCGGTTCGGGTTGGTTGTGGTTTGGCAGGTGCCCACGGTGGTAACGGTGCTGGGCCAAATCCTGGAGGGCTTCCTGAAGGATGCTGAATCGGCGAGCGTTGATGCCCCCACAGCCCAGCGCATGGGGCGCCTTCTCCAGAGCATGCAGGTAACTCTCCACCTTACCCCTAGACCTTTACCTTTTACTGTTGCGGGGGGGCATACTATATACGTACTGTAGTATTAGTAATCATACGTACCACATATGGTTTATAAACAAAGGGGGAAATGTGGTAGTAGGGTCCATCGTGGGTTCTGATTGTACTGCTCACAACAATAGCCCACCCGTTCTGCTTATTACAATAGCCCACTCGTAATACGAGGCAAGAATGCTACCAGCTCCCACAGGTACCACACAGGTACCAGCTTGATGATTTAAAGTAGTTTGTAGTTTGCACCCAACAACGTGAGAGCAGTTACAACAGTAGTTCTAAAGGGGTTATAACCTTTTTGACTTGATTACAGTATAGCGAGCTTAAAAGCGCCAAGGGTTGGGGTTATAGGACAAACGCGGGTTATAACCTTTTTGACTTGGTTACAGTATAGCGACCTTAAAAGCGACAAGGGCTAGGGTTATAGGACAAACGCGGTCTTGTCAACCGTCTGTTAAATGGGAAGGTGTAAGGCCGTGCAGCAGCAGCAGTACAAGTACCATCATGCTGCGGGCGCATCGTACATCTATCTCCCTATTTTTTGACCATTTTGCGCTATAGACACCCCCCCTATCCTTTACCTCAGCAGCCAATCATACTATAATAGCATACTATCATACAGTAGGCTATCAAAGACTGCTTCGTGCGGTTAATGCTGCCATGACCATCACTGCTGTATTTCGTCACTTTTTTTCGGCATTTTTTCCCCTCAGAAGTCCTAAAGGGGTAACTATGCTTGTTCCCGCTAAAGCGTACAGTAGGCTACATACTACACATAGAGCAGTCGTACACGGTAGCTCTTAACAATTGGGAGCTCATAATTTTTGGCTCCAATTTTGCAAGGAAGCTGAAAAAGCCGTTTCTTTGACTGAAATTAGTGTATAGAGGACACATCCTGTATCACATGAGAATAATAATAAGAACTTCAGCCTGGCCCACAGTAACAGTTTCTTGAGTGGCGTCGCGTGCCTGATACATTGTACATATATATACCAGGGTATACGACTGCTTTCAGATGCGCTACAGGTGTACACGTCGTGGCATTTTTCGTGGGGATCGATAAGGAAACCATTTTTCCGAGAGAGGAATTTCTCGCAGCACTTTCGTATTACACAAGTGACCCTATATATGTGCAGCCCTTCTCACACGTACTGGTACTGTCTGTCTGTACGTATAATAAGTGTACGCCTTTCTCGGGCAAGCAGGCGAATTGTCTTTTGCCTTCCAATCGAACCCAATTTGTCTCATCCGACCCCCCCCCCGCGTTTGCAGACCTCGATGCCGGCGGCGGTGATGGAGACGGCTTGGGGAGGCCTGTCGCAAGGAGAAAAGGCCGCCATACAGCATGCCACCGGCTGCTGACCTGGCCCTATCGTACGACTACCTACTGTACGTAGTGATTGCAAATGCAAGCATACATTTTTTTAACAGAGGTGTCTGTGGCTTGGGCAGCCCATGTGCCGTTCGAATGTATCGTCCGGTTGTTGTATCTTAGGGGGGGGGGGGGAGGTAAGTGTCCCGTACATAGAAGCTTGCGTTCCTTGGAATTTTCGCAAGGACGGTGTCACAGTCGGAAAGGGGGGGGGCTATACTCCACCGAAAAGGTCTAAGCGTTGAACGTCCGGAGTGCTTTTCCAGCCGCAACGCTCGCGATATTTGGTTGTCGTGCTACTCTGTTGTTACAGTCAGTACCATATTTTTCAGGTTTTAACTATGTGCCCCAAAATTGTACGCGTGTAAGCGTGCGTGCGTGTTGCATTTTGGCCGTCTTGCTCCCTTCGCGACTATCATATTCTTCGGTTCTGGCCTTCTTGCTGCCTTCGCGAGCATCGTTTTATTTCTGTTGTGCTCGCAGCGCGCTGGAGGCGTCATGACCTCAATGTAGTGTTGCAGGAACATTGGGTTGCTTATACAAGAGTGTTACAAGTTTTAATAGTATTTTGGCATCGGTAGTATCAGTAGCCACTCCTACCAGAAAATGGTGTTCGGCCTGGACGACGTACTGATTGAAGTGATTATTATTGTGCGGCAATTCTCTGCCGTTTTCGAAGCTCCAGGCAATCGAACGGCTTACCACACCCGTCACCCATTCAGTTCGCTGCACGTCGTCTTTCCTGTATTCATAAATAATAAATTCGCCAAACACTACGACAATATGCACCTTGCATCTAATGGCACAATGGCTACCGCAGACCGGACTAATGTCAGTACGGCCATGTATTATACGACGTACAAATACGATATGTACAGAGATTGTCGTGAGGCGACAATGACATCGGCACGCAGTGCGTCAGCTCGCCAATTGACTTTTTAAGACAAGAGGTAGGGCAGTCTACACGCTCGTACGCTCGAACCAACCAGTATGACCAATAATTGGTAGCGCACCCGCCACGAGTAGCCCGCTTGTTGACCCAATAACTTCCATTGCAAACTCGATGTGCGTTGCCTCTCTAACTACTGTACTACATTAGCTCTTGAGGTCTGCACAACTCTACCCTACGTACCGTACATAACATCGCTCCGAGACGACCGGGCTGTGTCCACATGGGCGAAATAGACAATGCTTCTCCCCCCCGCGCAGCTCTACACATATATCTACTGTATAGTCTAACACATCTACACATGCTCCATTCCAAGGACGGTGACCTACTACTCCTACTGGTACTACAGCCAGTACAGTACTACTATCTTGGCCGCGAGAGTGACCCTTCTGAGCTGCTAGCAATCCTCCTTGGGTGCAAAGCCAAGCAAAGCCAAACGCGCTGAGGGCTCGCAGGCAACTGCGCAGGGTCACTCGCACCACTGACTTGTTCCTTCCTTGCACGGGGTCTACCGTCGCTACACTGCTTTACGTATTGCCAAGGGAAAACGGGACTTTGTCCGCAAGGTTACTCGTGCGCATACTGGGGTTCTGATCGCGTCTACCCTATCGTAGGGCTTGTGGCCTAATTGAAAAAAAAAAAAACTACGTACACCGCCGTACAAACACGGGAAGCGTTCCAGGACAGCCCGTAGCACCGATTCCAGATGGAATAACCTGAGTTAGTTTTTAGGTGGGACGCGAAACCGAGGGTATACACATACATACGTAGGTATCGACCCCGAATATCCATCAGTCGGATACTGCACGCATGCAAACGAGAGAGTTGCCGAAGAACGATTGGATGAAGGAGCCAACCGCACGCTCTGCCTTCAGGACGGCCGGGGCGTCCTCGGGAGGCACTACATCGAATCCTAGCTTTTCGTAGAAGGTGGCCGTATCCTTGAGCGTCAGTAAGTACAGTTCTTGGAGCTGTTGGGGCGCGAAACAAGATGCAGACAAAAGCAGTCGGCGAGGACATATTACTCGGTATCAGTCGCGGGGAAGGCAATGTGTGAAGTTCGCAGCAAGTTGTTTACACTTCCAGTCAGCCCCTCATGAAGCATGCCTCCCCCCCATCGTTGTTGCTGTTGTCTATGGGCTATGACCCTCCAAATATCCAAATAAATGGAGGGTCATAGCCCATAGGTTGTTGTTTTTCTCACATAAAGTTTTCGACACGACATTATATGAACAGTCCGTGGTCGCAAGGCAGGTTCGAATAGCTATGTAAGGAGTACAAGACAGAGAAAATCAGGAAACAACATATTGATGAAGTTTCATATCTTGGTAATAAATATCCTGAGGGAAGACGCAGCCCCATCAAACAATAAAAGAAAAAATATCGACAACACATTTATGCATGAGTATGATACGCACACTCCGAGCAAACTGAGTAACTTGGAAATCGTGTAAATACCGGTATTAGGTATAGCACGATGTCTCGAACGCTTGCGCTTTGGTCTACTCGTAAGAGTTACTTCATGTATCATACCATATGTGGTGTGATTACTGTAGGGTAAGGACATGCACCGTACCGTAGTATCCCCTGCGAGGTTTGCCTATTGGACAGGTTCTCATTATTACTCTCGTGTGCTGTGGTTGCTTAGAGATAGAAGAAGAACAACTTTATTCCAATCCAGGTCACGGTGCAAGACTGAACAGTGAGGCGGGACATTGGTCCCACCGGTCCCCTGTGTTTCCATCTTAGACACGCCTCGCAAGTAATACAAGTACGTTGCCGATACCTAAACTCATAGGGCTGGGCACTGGCTGACTCAGTCAGTAGCGATTGTACTGTTGTCAAAATTAATCAGTATACAGGATTGCAGCAGTATACTGCTGTCTCTCGCCTCTCGTCTCCTCCCGAAACGCATTTGGTGGGTTTCCGTGCTATCATATGGCGTGTTTCTCGGACGTACGTAACATAAAACTTACTGGCGAATATAATGTCCGATTCAATCCGTATATTACTACTACTGCCAGCACATACTGTGCCAGTACACAGCCCTATAAGCTCAGATAATCACCGGCCTTTCGGGGTATTTCAAGGCTACACCATACTACGCGTACGAGTAGCACATTCATACCTGTGCCGGCCCGTGGGTTTCCACAAATTGATTTACGAGTTGCCGCACCAGGCTGCTCCCGATTCCCCGCTGGCGGTGCGATTCTATGACATGAAGACTTGCCAGTTCGAACTGTGATCCACCAATTGCTCTCACCTGAAATGTTATTTATTGGTCGAGAGTCGAGAAAGATCACGGCAATGCCAACATGTCAACACTGCTGCTGCAGTGACATATATACGACGTACTGATAGAGCACAAGAAAGGGCATCTACTAAACGTATTATACCATACCACCTGTGGTATACCACTCTGTACCAAAATATAAGGGCCGTTCGTAGAGTAATACAGGATTGCAATATTCAATAGAAGCCGTTGGGATAGAGGGGTAAACCCGTGTTAAGCTCGTGCATAGCAGTCAGAGAATGGCCACTACGTATGAAAAAAGAAACAGCAAGAAAACGGGCACTAAAAAAGGCGGGCTAAAAAGACAAAATAAAGAAAAAAATAACAATGTCCAACGCAGTTTGGTGTGGGACAAAGCCTCTCCGCAAAAATAACGAAATCTACTGCTGTACGAGTAGGCTGTGGGAAAAGCCTTTACGGTACCTTTTGTCTTGTGGTCTTTTACTCAGAGGTACTCGTGTCGTACATAATAAAGGTTTTGCTGACATTGAACACAGGATTTGAAGCCTGCGCACTAAACGTACTACCTGGTACTATTATTAATAATAGTCTACCTGGTACCAGATTATAGCGATTCTCTCGGTATGAAAATCGTATGTATGTACAGTGGGGGGGCCTATATAAGGCGGTATAGTGTACCGAGGTTTTTGACCGCCTTATCTCGAAAGACCGCCCTATTGGAGATAGGGCGGTTGACCGCCCTATTGGGCTTTTGGTGATATCCCAATAAGGCGGTAACCGCCCTATTGAGTGCATACAGCCTTTTAATGTACAGCACAGAGCGCCTCTGACCCAGAAGATGACCCAGAGGGCCTCACGAAGAGGGATATCATACGTGTGCTCGGAGAAGGAAGGTACAGCGTTGCAGCAGTACCAGTGCTGAACCCAGTAAATATGTGTGGTGTCAAATACTGTACACACCAATGCACAGCAGATCAGACGGGTGCACACACACTTTGCATGTTGAGAAGTATAATATTAATTGAGCTGCGGGCGACAGAGCCCGCTGAAGACACACTCCACCCAGAGAAGGTACATACTGCCGTACTGTTGTACGGAGAGGACTCTTTGCTCTGCTACACATTCACAACAGAGCTCCAACCTATTCTACGGCACCGTACTACTGTACTGACTACTGTACTGCACTACAGTGCTCCGCTGTGCCCCCGCCCTTGACCTTGTTGAGGCTCACAAAATTGCCTCATGTCTATCTGCTGCACTGGCTTAGAGGCATGCGCTTTGATGAACGACATCCTGGCCTTCTGCAGATAGAAGGAGGCATCGCCATTGCCGCACGCCTCCGCTGCGCTCTCCAGAGAATGGAGGCGAAAGTGGGCCGTGGATAGGGCTGTATCCGCTCTGAATAAGGCGGTAGGCGCCCTGAATAGGCGGCTACCGCCTTATATAGGGCCCGTTGCTATATAAGGCGGTAGCCGCCCTATTCGCATCTTCTGTCGTGTCAAGCCGATTTTGACCGCCTTATCTCGAACGACCGCCTTATTCAGACCGCCTTATATAGGCCCCCCTACTGTACACAGATGTTTTTCATGCTGTACCGATGGCACAGCAGCTGTGCTGCTGTGTACAATCACAATCGTAACTAAGGTTCGGGAGGAGGGCTTGTTCGGGGCGCGACTCCAGTATACTGCTGCTGCTGCATTTGACATACACCGGGTGCAGCACATACTCTCGTACGAGGGTAATTATTTGATGTTTGACATGCACCCTGACAGACTGACAGACCTGTACATGATGCAGAACAGGACGTGAATGTACTCGTATTGCGTTTTGCCTTGGTACGGACGCTGACAAGGAGTTGCTGCGCGATAGCATTGTACATACCTGGCCGAATCCAACAAGTAGACCCTCTTGTTCAGCGCAAATGAAGTTATTCGTGTCGACGGACAGGGGGTTCATGAGCATGCCAGCCAAGACACCACGGATTGCTCCGAGTTCCTCGGGAAGAGCAGCCCGGAATTGCACCAAATCTCCGCTCGGTGTGGTAGTCGTACTTGGTGCCGCCGCCGAAAGGTAACCATAACGATGTGCTGCGACTGCATGCCCAGGCGCTTGAGAGAGGAGGAAAGCAGATGCAACTCCCAGCCATGAAAGGAGAACAACAAGGACTTTCATATTGCCTACCAGGTACCAGGCACCTGATGATACGATATGTTGCTGGACGATAGACGAGAGGTAGGTACGGGGTACGCTTGTGACCCTGCTGCGCACGCTGACAGTCTCGCGGGACTGTCATTATTTTTCCCATCCCGGCCAGATCCAATTGCTCCGCATTCCATTCCCGCAACCCCCCCGCGTTTGTTTGCAGTTCGCAGTTTGCATCACATTCTCCCCTCCTTCCTGCTCCTACGGTCCGCCCTTCGACGTCCAGGCCTTGCCATGTATGCGAGCCCATCATTCGTTGGTAAGCGCCATAGTTGCGCTCGGCAGTATGGAGCGCCAGCGGCATTGAAATGTGGAACCTGGTAACTGTCACAAAAATGCAAATTACCCGCAAGTCTCCTGTCGATTGTGTTTGGTGGACAAGCGGGTGGGGCAAGCAGCAAACACGAGGAACGCGCAGCAAGTTGGTCACGCTTTTTTGTTTTGTCTACTGGTATACTGGCATACTCTGTAACGGTAGACCGGTAATTTTTTGTTGCATACCTGGTATGATATTACACCATACATAACAGGATGACAGGTACCACGAAGTAAAAATATATCACGCTCTCAAAGTTGAGTATCAACCACTCAATCGGCCAAACTCATACCTGACGGAACTACTCCTCCTCCTGTCGCTGTACTACTGCAGTTGTATGTACAATATGTAACAAAATAAACAGAATGTTCAAGATTCCTCGAGAGGGGAGGGGGAGGGAACAGTTATTCACGCGACACACGAAGATGAACTGACACTCACTGCAAGCAATTTAAGTTGCAGGCAATGCCATCCTTCCTAGCGTTATGTAAGTGGTGGTGATGTCGCTTTGGATCTTCAAAACTACCGATATGTCTGGTTCGCTATGCCCCGGGGGCGCAAGGGGTGCTGTTCCAATTCCAACCAGACCCTTGCACAGGTTGGTATGCATTGATTTTTCAACTAATCATACATACGTACTGCAGTACCAGGTATGCACGAGTAACGCGCGTAGACTCACTAAATAACACACGCCTGGGTACCGGTATGGCAATGACGATATTCCTTTAATCGTTTGTCTAACGTGGCCGACCTATTTCTTTGGCGACTGTTACGTATTGGGCGCAGGACACTCTTTGTGGCTTGTCCCAAGAGAACCAGCACGGTCAACCTTCCAGAGTGTTATCGATCGTCTCAGCTCGGAGAAAAGCACGGCTAACTTTGGGGCTCACGTGTCGCTCATTGCTGGAGTGGAGCCTGAGGGGGGGGTAGCGGAGGTTATCTCCAAGGCGGAAGGCTTGGCGTCCGAGCTCACGGCAATCTCGGCACGCGTGGAGCGAACCGCGTGCAAGGATCTCTACTTTCAGAGCGTGAGTTTCGTATGTCGTCGTACCAGCTGACTTTGGGTGGTGGGGTATGCGTGGCGGGACGACCTTGTGTAGAAACTGCTGCTCAGACTTCAATTTCCATAATGACATGGGTACGGGGAGATTGGCTGGGGTCCACAGGGTATTACAGAGTACAGAGTATTCCTCACCGTGACCCTGACCCCGACCCTGCCCCCAAGCCGTGGGAAGCTTTATATGGTTGTTAACCATGACGAGGCCGGATATCCTCCTATACAACAATGTATAAATCGTTTAATCGGACCGCGGGGTTGATCAGACCATCCGGAATTGGGGCTTACGAACAAACCCTTGACCCCGGGATGTGACCAACATGCGCGGCTTTGGATCCTTCAAAGAAGCGGGCCTGAACGCAGCCGTTTGGTTGTTTTTACCGTTCGATATTTGCCCTAATTTGCCAACGTGCTACAGCAACGGATAATTATACAATTGGTAACTACTGTATTAGCAGAGGGGCGCTCGCAGAAGGTGGTGCTCGACATTCCCAAGATCGGTCCGTAGGGATGTTTCTGCGCTTATAGCCGTCGCCGTACTTTCATGCATACTCCCGAGCCGATATAAAGGTATCCAAGTATACGTAGTCTTCCATGGCCAGAAATCACCACGAAAACTAACGCCTCCACATCTTGAATGGAGATGTCTTTTGTACCTGGTAGTTCGTTGGGCCACGTTTCGGATGGGGCAGACATTTTCTTGACTAGTGCTCAAGGAAAGTGCGAATTCCGCGATGATATCTATTGTACGTATTGTTTTAGATAAGTGACGCCCAACACAGTAGTGGTAACCAATCACCACACGCCAAAGTACGAGCTATTAGAAGATAGCAATGCCCGCCGATACAAGCGCGGCGGAAACGGTAACTCCGCAGTACACAATACGAGTAAAGACCACAGGAAGCATACAACATACTCGGGGACCACCCCGCTGAAGGTATGCAGGATATGCCGCACGTCGACCCTCGGGACTGTTACGACGCCCTGCAGAAGTGTAGGTCAAGGTCATAATCCCGCCACAGTGCACATTCGAAGGTGGTGGGCAGTGAAAGCGCTGTTTTCTCAACGTACCATGATATCATACGACCTAATGCTCTATTGCAGAGTGGAGGTTTGTAGCTGGTGCACTCCAATGTAATGTTTCTGTCTTTCTTGATGCTGCACTTGTTGCCATGACATTTTCAGGTATTTGCGTTGCTCGCACGAGATAAGGTTCTCATCGATGCTCACAAGGCCGCCAGGTATGATATGCTTCGTACAGGTTTTGTTATTATTATACTTGTAATCACGTGTGAGAAGACGAAGGCTATCTTTTACCTACGCAAGCATGTCGTTGGCATGCCAGCTTTTCTAATTCCTAGTATACATCTCGCCAGTATAAAGATTACTACCTCTCATCAGTATACAGCTTAAAACAGGGATTGCGCCCTGTTTCTACACCAAGTTGCTCCTCTACTACAGCGTGGGTATGCTGACTACAGTACTGTAGTGCGCCATTCAAGGGTGGCACGGGAAATGCTACTCTATACCTGGTACGTGTTATGTCGCACTGCATCGTACGTCGAGCACCTGTTGCACCTGTACGCCTCGCCTCGAGCAAGTGGTGTGGGAAGGAAAACGGAAACGTACACCGCTTCGAATAAGCCATATCCTTCGACCGTGTACTAATATTTGTTAATAGCAATATATAGGCGTCCCCAAGCGCGTTGCGTTTTGTCACCCCGTGCGGGGCCTGGGCATGGGGCCAATACAAAAAGAAACGTCCAGTTGACCGTGTCAACGGCCGAAGATGGGGAACGCGGGACAATCAATCATCGTGCACATCCTCTTGTATCTTGTGTCTGCTACGCAGGTTGGCTTTTGGACAAGATCCCACTGAGGGCAGCGAGTACATGCCGCACGTGAGTCTGCTTTACGGCGATCTTCCTATGCCCACGCGAGAAGTCATCCGGCAGGATACTGAGCCCGACTTGATCAACTCGGAGTTCGAACTTGATAGCATTCAAGTCTGGTGCACGGAAGGGGTTGTGTCGGAGTGGAAGCTAGTTGGCAGTTTCCCCCTCCAGCAAGCGTGATTAATTCGATCAGCGCGCGGCGCCTAGTTTGATACGTAACCAATCAAGGTGTGATGTCTTCACACGAAGCGCCAACGCAAGGTAAACAAGGAATACACACCAGACTCCCTCCCCTGCCATTATATTACACCAATCGTCAACGCTCCTTGCTTTTGCCGGGACGAGAAGCCTTTTTTCGAGCTTTGGCCGCCTTTCTTCTGCCGTCTCGATTTTTGGGCGCCTGAGCCAAAACATCGTCCTTGCCACCAGCGCCCGGCAGCAACCCCTGGGACTTAAGGTCCGCCAAAAATCCGTCCAGGCGTTCCGCTTCTTCTGCGGCTCCTAAAGGTTCTGCGACAATAGACCCTTGCGGTCTATCGTCAAGGGTTATGGACACAGGCTCACTGGGTTCTAACTCTAATGTGTCAGCGGTCGGGTCCGAAGCCTCAACGGGTGGTTCGTCTGGTTGCTCTAAGACTAGCCCGTTCGGTTTGTCTAACACCGACGGGTCATCTAGCGCATCGAAAATGAAATCCAACGCACTTCTCTCCACTTCGGTGAGTTGAGGGTGCCAAAATCGAACTAGCAAAACGATGCGATCAGACGCGGCGTCGTTCCTCGTCTCATGCACGAAGCTGGAGTCGAGGGCCAGCGCCTTGTCCTCGACCCACACACGCTTTTCATCGCCGACCTTAATCCAGCAGTCCTCGCCAGGTACTTCCAGCCCAAGGTGCGCAGTAACAAAAAAGTTTGAGTTGTCCGTGTGGGGCTGAATGCCCGACTTTGAGCGCTGCCTGGCGAAAAATGCGTGGACAGATGGAGCTCCGCAGCCCTTGAGAATCTCGCAGGTCGTCGGAAAGAGGCGGCATGCCTCAACATCCCACCTACGATCCTGCAAAACTAGTTTCTGCCAGCCAGGACCGTAAGCTTCCTCCGTACCGTCTCCGATGGCGGATACCCATGTAACACCCTCTTGAAGCTCCCCGGCACACACGCGGCGCAACTCGTCGCGAATAGTGGCAGCGTTTGCCTCGATCGTTGCTATCCACGGGTAACGCTCCACGTCGTGCCATGGGTCCGCGCACAGGCCTTCGATGTACGAGGCCGCCACTTGAGTACCTTTGCCCTCCCAGTTCTTCTTGGTCACCTTTCCCGCCATCCCGTCATTCCATGCACCAACGACTCGCTCCACCTCCTTGCCTTCGTACCTTGTACGGATCGCAGGCACCATGTCATCGGCTAGCCCCATCTGCACCCCTTTCCGGTCCAACGTAGCCGTCCCTCGACTGCAACACGTCAAGGCACGGCAAGCAGTATGATACGAGCAGTCGAGCACGGTGTGGTTACACAAGGTACCATGGTATTTGTAAGATAGGAACTATAATCACTTGTCCGAAATACCAGGTACCTGGTAATACAGAACATGGGTGGGGCGATACAGCAGGCGGAAGCGCATGACACACACGCTTCTTGGGAACCTACAGAAATACTTCGAAGTACAGCAGTAGGCATCCAATAGTCTGGTATTCGTAGACGCCCGGTGCCAACTGTACACCGTACAGCAAATATTACGCATACCATTACAGCAGTACCGGACACCTGATAAAAAACAGGAAAACTGGCCCACAGGCCACAGGCTCTATTTCTTACTTGAGAGTGGGCGCGTTCAATACTAACTTCAGTATAATGACCCCCGTTTCTTATTTTCCTGTGTAATGATCAGGCTGTCTTTCTTATTGCTCGTTTTCTTCGTTGCCCTGTACTGTACAGCAGTATGCAGGATACGAGAGTAAGGATATACCAGGGACCCTGCTATGATATGTATATATGTCCCTACTGCTGACCAGGGTACCCGGTATCTCTGAGGGTGCATGCCACACGCCCGTTACGTGCCACACGTACGTGTCAGCTACGAGTACGTATCTGCGCAGAAGAGAGCGATACCAACAAACGTATTGCGAACAAAAGCCTAGGGAGCAACACATCACTTAGCAAAGGATGGCGGCGCTTGTTCGTGTATTGCTACCAGTCGTTGCCCTTTCGTCTCGTAGATGGTCTGTGGCCTGCCCGCGGAATCGGCCTACGAGTACTCGTGGGATACGAGTTCTCCAGTTCAAGCGTGTGACGTTCATCACATCAACAATAATATGCGATCACGTGACCTTGAAAACAAAACAAGTCGGAATGTGGAACATGATTTATGACTCACCTTGCGCTCGCCTCTCGTAAGTGGTTGACACATGGCGAGTGTACGAATGCTACGCTGGAATGCACGGACAAACCAACAGCAGCAGCAGAGCACAGAAGCAACAGCCGCATCTGCACATGAACTAAAAATTGATTATGTAGCAGGCCAATTTTTGATTTTTGGTCCAGAGAATACCACGATGTGCGGAAGGCGTTATAAACGTGGGAACCTTTGAGCTTCATATCCGAAGTGAAGATCCACCGGCGCTCAATCTTAATCTTCACGTTACCACCCAGGAGAGAGGATACAGCCTGCTGGATACTCTTCCCTTTCCTACTACAGTGTGATCGTGTGCGTTATACCCAACTTAAGCTTTTGGCGCCTATGTTTCTCGCTTGTGGTCGGCGGCCTTCTTTTCATGGTAGGAATGTTCGAGTATCAGTCTTCCGTGCAGTTACAGAAGTATGATACGACGAGCTTTACGTTTTTTCTTCAACGACACCGGCTGCGGCTGCCCTCTGATTTCACCACCGTCGGACGTCAATTGCGCTTCCAGGATCTGCCCGATGCGGCAGTAGAGAGTAGAGCATACCGCTGTAACCACACTTTCACGGCAGCCAATCGAGTGGTTGTTGGTCTTCGCTTCTACAATTGTGAGAAACAGCGCCAACCCCGCCTACGTAGCCCCCAATACTGTACAAAAAAAGTGCCGCCATTTTGGGCTTCGGCACTCACACATTCCTCCTCACTCCTCTGGACCAGTGTTTTGTATAGTGAGGGATATCCGAATGCGAACTACTGCTCCAAGCTCTACGTAGAAGAGCTATGTCCGACGACAGAGTACAGTACCAGGGTGGTATATACTAGCGCATGATAACATTGTAGACAGCAATATCTTACGAGCTGCTTGCTGTACGTGGTCGTACCTGGTAATAACTGGGTATTTTCTCACGGCTCGTGTTTCGGTGTACAGCAGTACGCGACTTATTTTTGGCCAGACTGGAATTCTTATCTAACACTGGGCGTGTTCCACACTATTTTCAGTGCAAAGAGATCGCAGTATTATTTCCCCCCCAAAATTACAGTCTCAAATTCTTAATTGTCAGATTCTTATTAATAACACCTGTCGCGTACTGTACTACTGTTGTAGATTAGGCAAAATACGAAGTGATTTTAGTGTACCGGTGCAAACAGTAGCTGGCGGCGAAAGGGTGTGCCTCCTCACTAGCCTCTAGCCTCACCTGATCCACTTGTCGTGAGGCATGTACAACTTTAGAAGTACATCTACGCACACCACCACCATCCAGGCAGTTGAAACAGAGTACCAGGGTATATAGATTGTTGGCAGTATCATCCTGAGACTTACGGCCATCTTCCCCAAAAATAGACACCGGTCCGACCGCCAAAATATTCAAAACCATGAAGGACAGCAAGAGAGCAAGAGCTCTCTATTGACCGTCATAACTTATTCCATCTTTGCATTACTGTTGTACGTAACGCTACAGTAGTAGACTAAATAGCAAAACTTACGAAATATCTTAAACAATCGCCGCAACTCTCCAAGCAAGTTTTCAGGGTATTCTCCAGCGATCCAGGCGACGATCATACAAAGGTCGTACTTACTCATGGACGTTGCAGAACGTGATGGCTGCGCCTACTGTACTGCACAACAATACCCGAACAGGCGCTAGAATTACACAGCATACGAGATGGAGTAGGACGCGTGACACAAACACACACACAATTGCAAAGCCGATGTCTATGACAACCGTTAGGCAACAACGTCGGCGTGAAATCGCTATTAATAGTCAAAACTGATGAACTGCGAAATGCACTATCTTGTCTGCCTTACGCTGCTGCCCGAAAGCGTACCAGCGAACCAACAACATTCTAAATTTTGAGCTGCGGGAACTTGTAGCGTTATGAGAATACGCCGTGCAAATTGGCACTGAAGAGAGCGAAGGCCCATGCGAGGGTGGTCAACTCAGAGCATTTACGAGTACAGTCAACAATCTTTGAACTACCTCTTCTTCGCAAGCGCGTCAACGGGGATATCGACCACGTCCAACGCGTCCTCCTTGCTCTGAACTGCAAAGATTAGCGAGAAGAGCCCGTAGGTTGCTGCCCCTTGCGCCATTCCGCTTGGCCCCTTGGCTCTGTTCAAGAATGCCCCAGCACCGCAAGCGCCAACAACTTGATCCCACTTGTCGTTCCTGTCAAGGATGGAGCATTCGTTGGGATATTATATGTGGGGGGCAAATTGCCCATCAGGCTAGCCTGGAAACGAGTCAACGTGCGCCATTGAAGTTGGATCGCAATGCTACAGGATCAATCTTCTGGAACTTTGCCTCTTGGCCAAACCCCACTGGCACAGCTGTTGCTGCTGCTACATACTTCGTGTATGCACCAAGACCCCCGAAATGAAGAACCACAACGTGGAATTTGTAGAGCTGTGGGTCGGCAGGATCTCACGACTATAAACCAACTAATGGGTAGGTGTCGTTAGTCGAGTAACTGACTATAGTCGGAGAGTAAAGTCAGCTGATGGCCAGCCCCCTTGCCGGCTTAAGTCAGGCGAGCGAAGCCAGCCAAATCAGCCGAAGGGCCCCCGCCCAAACATGAACAAATGTATCCCGTATTGAACAATCTTTCCTACAAGCATGGAAACCCAATTTAGACGGATAACCGGCACCTCCGGGAAACGACTATTAGTAACTATTAGTCCGACTAATAACTAGTTGGTGACTTAACTCGTGTCAACTCACAGCTCTAGGAATTTGGGATAAGGCCAATTGTATCCCATGGCTGCGAGCAAAACCAAAAGCTGGATTAATAATTGGCCTGTTACACGTCGCACTGCAGCGTACCTGCCCCTAATGACTGTGGACGCCGACGTGAACCCCGAGAAGGCAGCCGTCAATTTGCCCCAATCTCCTCCCATCTGGACTGCCTTCGTTTGAACACTCTTAAGCAAGCCAACGTCCGGCACCTTGCCGAAGGTTGCCCCCATGAATCCTCCTATCACACAACTGAGTGCACGGGTAAAGTGGGGGGAAGATCGAAGGTGGTCAACGTTATGCCCAGGACCCAAGAGATTCGTCATCGAATCAAGGCCAATTTTCCCCCGGTAGAACTAAAACAGGAGACCTGCTTCGTTTTCACTGTACATAGAAGGCAGGTATTGTGGGGCGTAATGTTTTGATGAAGTGCTTGCGACCTTCCGGAGGCAAATCTGTCCCGGGCATCAACCGGCATGGCGGTAGCGACAGAACGACACGATGGGCAAAACGCGTTTGCTTAACCCCTTGAGAAGTGCAACCATTTTAATGGGACACACCACTTGTAATTAGTGCGGAACACTTGTTCAGTAGTGTAAGGGATAAAAACTGGGAGTGTAGGGATAGCATATAGCTATACAGCAAAATCACGCCCGAAGGTGTACAGCACTTCCTCCGGCATTTCGATACTATACACTTTCTTGTCGCCGCGACTCTCGTACTCTCATACATACAAAAGTGTTCGATGCTAATATAAACCTGGTACCAGGAACATTCTTGATCAATACAATCATAAGAGAACAACCCGCAACCGCTTCGAGCAACACAGCTTATACATACGAGCCGACCAGCTGGATGAATGGCACGCCCCCTCTCTCGCCTGTGCGGATCTTCGCGAATCGTCCATTAAGAAACACAGGAACAAGAACTCGCAACCAAAAAGGTGGCGGTCTATGAATATGTAAACATACAAGGTACCATACACAGCAGAATCGCCATCGTGCCTCAATATGCTGTGTTGGGCAGGCTTGCGGAGGCGGAGTGAGCATGGGCCACCGATATTGCAGTCGTGTTTCAAGGTTAACACCGTCCATGAGTACGTAGTAGAGCTGGTAGTATTGTAGTCACGTTCGCAAAGCAATCAAGAAGGCCATCTACGTTGAGTATGTAGCAGTGACGACGTTTGAGCTCGAAGACGACAGCACTACTATACTGTATTAAATGTTGGACTTATTACTACAATGGCAACAAGCCCGTTACCAGGCAGTACGAGTAAGCAGCTGTCTCTCACCCAGTGACAGTCCCGCCAACAAACGAGCCCAACGTGTTCAAGCACGCCTCGATGCAATTCTCCAGCACGCCAGACGCGGTCCTACCCGTTGCAAGGTGCGACGGAGATGGAGCCACTGCAGCTGCCACAGGCCTGTCAGCAATTAGCAAAACACGAATATAGTGCTATCGTACACGAATATGGCATGACCACACGAAGTCGCGACGGGGAACGAATGCCACGCAAAGCTAACGGACTATTGTACAGAAAGCAAGCAGTACCAGTAGTCCAGTACTGTACGAAATAATCGATTCCGGCAAGTTGACTCTTACCATATACCCTCGGGTACCTCGTATACGATGATCAAATTAATTACCGGAAACTATTAATAATTAGTCTGCATATTTAAGCCTTTCGTAAAGATAACGAAAAGTAAAGCTCTACGAGCTGGTTCCAGCAAGATTCACAGCATTTTACCTTCGGGCAATAAAATCAAACTCCGCCGAACTTATCGAAGTCGAACATATCTAGATGACCGCTTGGACAAGGGCACCAACATCGATGAAGATATTTTTGGCGTGCGATTTGTAATTCGAGAGATACGGACATTCTTCGTACTTCTTAGGGAGGCGCTATTCATACCAGTACCTGGTAAGGACTTCCTTCCTTCCTTCCTACAGTAGAAGCAATCTGATACATATGTATGCAGTTCGTATGCAGGCCATGTATCGGTCATTTTTTTTTTTTTTTTTTCATCCCATTTATTATCTTCGCCCTTCCTTTCTCTCTCCTTCCTATTAATAGTCGTAACTCAGATCCGGGGTCACAAAGTAGGCTCCTCTCCCTCCTCCCCCACTACGGTTCTTGCTTTGCATTACGCCGAGTAATTCGACACTAAACGTCTCGACATGATCGCATCAACAAGGGGAAAATTGATCGCATCAACAAGGGAAAGACGTCCATGCCACACTTTTTTTCTGTGAGCCTACAACAAACGCCAGACAAAGTACTAAAACAATCTATTGAACAAATTTGGAACGTTAGGGGGGAAAATTAGTAATTTACCCTTCCGGGATACTATTTTTGCGCCATGGTTTTTGAGAATTTGGAAACAACTTTTTGCATGGTTGTTCTTCATGGCAATACGTACGAAGAGAGGAAAAAGTGAAGACCGTTTTTTTTTCGTGAGTCAAAGATGCCGAAATTTCCCGAAAAATTGTATAATTAACGAAATAAAAAAAAAGAAGAAAAAGGCCTGACCTTGGCCAGACTGTAGTTTTTTCACATTGCTATGAGCGCCACTTTTTGTGTCTCAACTCTCAAAAACCATGGCGCAAGGTTGAAGTTCCGAAGGTGTAACTGTCGCTGGAACCAGCTCGTGCGAGTATCAAGCGTGTCGAACTATCATGCCAGTACATATGATATATATTTATGCCGCAATGCTGGCGCTGGTGTCAATTTGAATTGCTTCGCGGTCGATACGTATTAATAGTCATCAGTACTAATAGTCATCAGTACGTATTAACGTAGTGACAGTGATAGTTTGACAACGACGCGCGTTAGTTTGAGCTCTCTTATATACCTGGTACTGCTGTACACACACACTAACCTCAGTCGTTGCCCCGTGGCTGGAGGTGGTGAGTGGCGTGATAAAAAACCCACCAGCGGCCGCTGCTCGCCCTGCCGATACCTTCAAACATAACACACCAGAAACAAGGTCATACACATCATGTCATATTACTGCAGTTGTATGTACAGCGGTTAACAG
Source organism: Saccharina japonica (assembly GCA_008828725.1). Classification (NCBI taxonomy): domain Eukaryota; class Phaeophyceae; order Laminariales; family Laminariaceae; genus Saccharina; species Saccharina japonica. The sequence continues at coordinate 1,709,272 of MEHQ01002178.1, forward strand.
TGCAACACGTGTTACATGCTGGTTGGGGGAAGTATGATGTACATGTTTCGTTGGCCAGGGCAAGACAACCACACTCTCCCAAACGTCGAACAAACACGAATGCCTACAGCCTAGCCGTTGGCACATGCTAACGAGGCGTATGCCACCTCCTTTGGGATTCCAGATGGTGATCGATACAGCCAAGAGAAGCCCCATCAATCGAGCGAAGGAGATACCTGGCATCATGTTACTGCTGCTGTAAAGACGTATGATATGACAGACAGAGTGAGAATATCACTCACGTTCGATTTGAATCGAATGAAGCGACGGCAACCGAGTTTCGCCATCCCGCCATAGCATTGCAGCCTAAACTCGACGAAGCAGCAAGAAGAAACGCCTGTAACACCATGCACATCTTCATGCTTACGCCGAACAGCTGCGGCTGTTGACCTCAAGCTGATCTCAGGGTTGCGTGTTGAACACCTGCTGCTGCTCTGCCGTTCATATTGCGATTTTGGACCGCTTTATGTACGCCTTTATTCTCCACCAACTCCCACATAGGCGTTCAACTCAAAGCAAAGCTGTCGCATACTCCATTGCCGGCTACAGGTTCTTCTCTCAGAATGCATCGCAGCCGTGCCTTCTTCAAGAAGACACGGAAGGGGAAGATACTCCGTGTTGTCTCAGACCACTACTTGCGAGATGATATCGAATGCGGCTCCCTTGCTGGCAAAACAGTATCCCATGTGAGTGGACACAGCAGTGCACAGCAGCACCGAGTACTGCTCTGAGTACCAGTATCACCGCAAGTTTTACTGGAGGTAATCTTCTGTTGCAGTCGACGACACCAATTTCTTGCCTACTGCGACAGGTCGATTGACGATGCTACGATGCGCGTACAGCTCTTGTACCTTGCGCTGTCTTGTGGACTGTCACTACAATGATCCCAGCAGGCTGACACGTTATTCTGTCCCCTTTGTTGCGTTCTTCGTTCACGCTGTTGGCACCAGGAGGACCTCTTGCAACTGGGCCGAGAATCGGTCATGAAGAGATTTCTGGTGAGGATAACGTCCCAAATGTATTACGAGTATATGTATGATACGAGTATGTACGAGTATTAATACGAGGAATGCAGCAATGGCTTGGCTGTCGTCGATCGTCGATAAGCGCGTGATGCACGGTGACATTTAACAAGTGCTGTACGAGTATCATTATAGCAGTAGCGTTACGAGTGTTACATTCCGGAATGAACAAACGCCCCTTGTTGTTCCTGTACAATGGATTGTTCCACCTTATTTGTACGTACCTTACTTACACCTTACACCCATGTTGCAGCTGCCCCTGGAACCGTCACTTTGCTCTCCCAGCCCAGCTCAGCTCAGGTCATGTTTGGTATCCAAAGTCAGACAAGAGGATATAAATTTACCTATACCCAAGCTATACCTGGTACACAATATCTCAGACCAGTGTCGCATTTGCAGCTACAAGGTACCTTTGGGCCATTGCCGCACTTGTAGAGCTACGGCATCGGCATAACCAATCCTCACAACAGCAGTGTACGTACATGTTGCCAGTTAGATACCCACCGCCAAATTTCTTATCCTCTGCCGTATACTCGTAGGTTTTGCTTGTCTACTACCCGCGAGAGTAAAAAGCAACCCACGCATGTGATATTAACGCGAACACCCATCCCCCCCCCCCCCCTTGGTTCTGCTTTCCATCCCTAGGTGCTGGACACGAATGTGGTGCTGAATCAGATGGACTTGCTTGACACCCCTAGTCCGGCTTTGTCTTGCATCATCATCTTGCAGACAGTCATGCAGGCGAGCCCGAATTTAGTTATTTGCCAAGCTTGCAGTATGCCTCCTGCCTCCTGTACGTACTTTGTAGAGGTCGGGTGGTTGCGTTGTATTTCTGCATGACATCGTGAGACTTTACTACTCGTATTTACCCCTTTGGGCCTTGGGACTTGAGAAGTAAAACATGTCGGGAATAAAATGACGCGATCTGTGATATCATACTGGCGTAGGGGATAGGGGATGTGTCCGAAGTGCAACGGAAAGGGACGTACGACACGCTCGCAGCGTGATGATCATCATACTGCTGCATGCTGACCCTTTTTATAGACGCTTGACAAGTTCGCGCTCGTCGTTTTTGTTGGTCGATATCTTCATATCATACGTACATGGGTGAATTCATGATGGAGAGCTCGCTGGCGTACTTTGCCGTTAAGTAATCACATCGATTGTACCTCGTCTTTGGTATACGGAACCACCCCTGTTAAGACTACGCCGACGGATGCTATATTATGGTACCTCGTATTTGTTATTTGTCATCCTCCGTGCCTCACAGGAGGCCCGCCACAACAATCTCAGCCTGTTTCGGCGGTTGAAGCAACTCCTGAAGGACGACTCTCGTGTCTTCATCTTCTTCGCCAATGAGCACCATTGCGAAACCTTCCCGGAGGAGCTCCACGGGGAATCCCCTAACGACCGCAACGACCGAGCCATTCGCATCGCTACGTCTTGGTCAGTGTTATTAATACTAATGGGAGTGACAACCACGGAGGAGAAAGATACCACCCATGCCTCCTTCCCAGTCTAGCCGAATTAATTATGTACTGGTACCAGGCATCCATTCTACCAGGTGACCAGGTGTCTATTATGACGTCGTAGCTTGCAACATGCTGTTTGTTTATTGTTCCCGGGGCATAGTCTGAACATGATGACAACTCACGCCTTCCCTTGCGCGCAGGTTCAGCAAGCAGCTTGACGACTCAGTAGCTGTGACATTGTTGACCAACGACCGCGCCAACCTCACCTTGGCGAAAGAGGCCAACATACCAGCGATGACGATACACTCTTACGTCGAGTCGGTGCGGGTGCAGTATCCTGATTTGGCGGAGTTGCTTGCTCCCGAAGCGTCATCTGCTCCAGACGATGCGGACAACACGGCTGGCGGTAATAAATCAGCACGGAAGCAGGGGAGCTCGCGGGTTCTTATTTTCGAAGAGCACAAGCCAATGTCTGAGCTCACAGCAGGCATCCGACAGGGGCGGTAAGTCAACGACCTCTAAATCGTGGTTTCCCTACGTACTACATCATGTCAGAAGCTGACAAACGGAAACAAATAGTTGTGGGTGTTAACGATGGCCTCTTGGATTGCTGCCGTTTCGTTGTCTTGGCTCTCGCAGGTATTTTCAGGGGGCCCTGCGAGCGGAGCGGAGTGGATCGAATCGGTGTTATGTCGTCGCACAGGGCATGCAGGTACACTACAACTGCACTTCAGTACAGTAAGACTATTAATACTACAAAAGGCTTAGGATGCACAACCGATGAGTCAAATCCTTGAGTGCGGCTGTCATGACTCATGGATGTTCACGGTGTTGTGATTGGTGCAAGGAGTGCGGCGCTGATGTTGACTGGAACACGTATTCCCTACCGCCCATTTCTTTGCATAGGCTCATCGGTCATCGGGCGGCTATTTACCAGTAGTGTCGCATACTTACGAAGCAGAAGAGTAGGCGGCCCTTAAGATACGCCAATAACATGTGGGCCGCGTTGGACACCTGGAAACATGGGCGGCATTATATTGTTCCGCGGCAATCGTCAAAGTTGCAAGATGGTTTTCGCCGAGACCAACGTGACAAGAACATTCTTGGTGCTGTCACCCTTCCACGCTACATATCATAAATGTTTTTGGCAATTGCTATGTAACCCCTACAGGACGACGAACGGATCGCGGTCTACATCCGCGGCGCCCAATGTATTAACCGGGGAGTGGACGGCGACATTGTGGCGTTCGAGCTTTTGCCAGAAGATGAATGGTACTCTCAAAATGGCGCAACGGACGCGCCGACAAAGCAAAAGGTCAGTGTGGTTGTGTGGTTTGATGAGTCAGTTTCTGTGATATTTTGCCACACGAAATTTGCATTGGAATCCGTTCTCCTATATCTGGTACATGTGACTGGTTTGTTGTATTCGCAGGCCTTGGTATTTCGAGAGCAATGCACCAACGTTCTCTCGCGAAAACCCACCCCAGAGTGACCACAAATCAGGCTCTGTTCATCGGTTGCTGCTGCAGGGGGTGGCGGTGTCCGCTACAGTACCAATCATGCGGTCTTGTTTCAGTGTCTCGCCTGTCGCTTACGGGCGGCCGTTTTCAATGTTTGGTGAGGAGTGCCACATGACCTTCTTTTTTTGGCTGGTCCCCTGTGCCGGTTTTCAGGACGACGCTGCAAGCGGCGAGGGTGTCATGGAAGACAACAGACCCACAGAGAACCTGGTGCCGGAGTTGACCGCACAGCCGGCCATAGAGGACGAGGAGAACACGCGGAAGCTGAAGGGATCCGGCGCTAAGCAGCCATGCGGTCGGGTGGTGGGCATCATCCGCCGACACTGGCGGGAAAAGCAGTACTGCGGATCCCTGCGGGTTGAAGGAGATCGAGCAGTCACGAGCGGCAAAGGCCAAGCAACCAGCGCTCTTTTTGTGCCAGTCGATAAGAAGGTACAGGATTAGGATTTTTGTACACCACGAACCGTGCCGGCTGTATATTTTGTGTTGCCATCGTCCGCCGGACACCCGCTCGTTGCGCCGCCTTTACTTTAATATCTGCAAAAGGGAGAAAGTCTGCGACAACTGTGGTACATATTACCAGGCATATTGAAGTACCTGGTATGATATGATGCACTCATCTGATGGGTCAAACACCTTCGCTGCTGGCAGATCCCGTGGGTACGCATCCAGACGCGCCAACGAGATGTCTTGAGCACCAAACGGATCCTGGTGGCAATGGACTCCTGGCCAGCGTGGTGTAGGTATCCTCTTGGGCACTACGTCAAGACCTTGGGTGAGAAAGGCGCCAAGGCCACGGAAACGGAGGTCAGTCAATGCACAGCAGACTAGGGTTGATTTCCTGTCAAATAGTGACAACATGGATATTTCAATTTTGCAGACTCCGAAACGTCAGCATGCGATGTCGAGCTAAGATGCCCACCAGGACTTTACGGTAGCAACGGGTTATGCCAGCTCTATATATGACGCCGCTACTCTAATGTTTTAGGGGTGGGACCTCAGCGATTGTGCTTACCGACCTGAAAGTTAGGTTTCGTGTTCCGCCAGGTTATTCTTCTCGAGCACGAGATTCCGCACGAAAATTTCTCCGGCAAGGTACTGGCCTGCCTGCCGCCAGAAAATTGGACCATTACCGCGGAGAACTCTTTGGGAAGGAAGGACCTCCGCCACTTGCCGGTGCTTAGCATCGACCCCCCAGGCTGCAAAGACATCGATGACGCGCTGCATGCACGTCCTCTGGAAAACGGCAACCTCGAGGTAATTCCTTCTCGATGCGCTCCATCCACCCTATCATAGCCTAGGGGTACAGCACATGGCCGAACTAACTGTACGGTTTTCGTAGCAGCTCGCGATGGCGGCCAACTAACCGCATTATATTTCATACATGCGCGATTTATTGTGCCTGCCTATCCCCATGTTGACTCAAGTTGGCGTCCTCATTGCAGTCCACCCTGCTATCATAGGGGTGTAGCACATGCCCGAACTAGTTGTACGAGTACCCGTACGGTAGTTGCTCGCGACGGCGGCCAACTCGTCGGATGATCGTGTGTGCCCTCTTATCCCGATGCTGACTCAGGTTGCTGTCCACATTGCAGTCCACCCTACTTTCATAGGGGTGTAGCACATGACCGAAGGGTGATCTTAGCAGCTCGTGATGGCGACCAACTGACCGCGTTATCTATTGTGCCCACTTATCCCGATGTTTGTTGAAGCTGACGGCCGCCTTGCACTCCACCCTACGATCGTTGGGGTTTATACATGATATAGCACATCGCCAAAGTAAAAAAACGATTACTCTTTTCAGCTCGCCATTGTGACCACCTGGCCGCATTATCTATTTTTCCTACTTTTCCCGACGTTGGCCCAGGTTGGCGTCCACATTGCGGATGTCACGCACTTCGTCGCGGCAGGCTCCGCGCTTGACGAGGAGGCTGCTTCAAGGAGTACTTCCACGTACCTTGTGGAAAGGCGGTTGGACATGTTGCCAGGCATACTCACGGAGACCTTGTGCTCGCTCAAGCCGAACGTTGACAGGTGACGGTCTGGTTCAATATATGCCGTCATGCATGCTACGGTAGAGGTACACCTATCAGTTTCAGGCTCCTAATGGTTTCAGGATTAGGGTTTCCTCAGTAAAGAGCTTTATTTCTCACCCAATCATACTGACGTACCTCTTCAGTTGAGCCTGTCAATCAGAAGTGCTGTGTTGGCCAAAAAGTGCTACCCTCACCCCTATCGCAGCACGCGTCCTGCTACATACACCTCACAACTGCCTCACAACTGCTTCAGTCTGCCTCATCTCATCTCATCTCATCTGGCGCTTGAACCCGCCCATGCCATCATTGGACCACGCTCACGTCGCTCTGGCCTTGTGGCTTGCATCTGTACGTCGACCTCCTCATCTACTATAGATTCGCGTTCAGCGTAATTTGGGAGATGACCCCGGCGGGAGAGATAGTGCAAGTCGACTTCTTCAAGTCCATAATCCACAGCGTGGCTGGGTTGACGTACAACGAGGCACAGCTGATGCTGGATGATCCGAACATTCACGACACGAAGGCAGAAAGTGTCAGGCAGCTCAATCGCCTCGCCAAGATTTTCCGCAAGAGGCGCATGGACGCTGGAGCGCTAACGCTCGCGTCACCCGAGGTATGATTCTGTGTGCGTGCACTGTAGCACCTACATGCCTCGAAACGTATTGCGTAATAACACACCTGGTACGCGCAACCTTCTTGTTTTCGGGCTTTACACTGTTTTCCCTACACCGGGGTGGACTCTAGCATAGTTGATTTGGGCGTCAGACCTCGCCAGTATGAGCAGTCGCCAAGGGTATGTTTTGAAGAATCGTACGATGACATCTGACGGCGAAACTCGTCTCTATGTGAACATTCTGAACATATCAATAGGTGCGGTTTGTGCTGGACAGCGAGAGCCAAAACCCCACGGACGTGCAGATGTACGCACTCAAAGAAACCAACGCTCTCGTCGAAGAGTTCATGCTTCTGGCGAATATCACTGTCGGGAAGAAGATCCTGAGGTGAGATTCAAGGAGCACCTTCATTTTTTGCCCCGAATTGCGCGAGCTCTTACCTTGTTTTCGCGACCGAGGGAGATGTACCCAAGTTACAAATTCCCAATTTTCTGTCCTGATGCCATTGGGGTTCAAAATTGATACCTGGTACAAGTATACATTTCAAGCCTAAGCGAATTGCTGCACCAGTAGCGGTACAGTAGAAGGATGCTGCTTGCCCTACACGTAGACTAGCACCGCGCCCTGACGAAGGCTGGCCGGTATGTTTCCTCTCACCTTTGGCGCCAGTACGAAGTCATGCTTGTCATCATGCCCTTCCAAACCACTGTTGTCATTCCCAAACAACTTTCAGGGATACTCTGGATTCTTCAATTCTCGTTCAAAACATAAATGTAATTTGCCTCATCATTGCGTGTGTGCCTGTCCAATGCACTTTCCAGGCATTTCCCTACCCTTTCGGTGCTCCGGCGACACCCTTCGCCGTCTCGGCAGCAGTTCGACGGTCTCCTCGCCATCGCAGAAGCAGTGGGTATAGAGCTGGAAGTCGACAACTCCAAGAAGCTGGCAGCGTCTTTGGACCGTGCGACGCGAGAGGACGACCCATACTTCAACAAGCTGCTCCGCATTCTCAGTACGAGGTGGGTAGGACGGATCCATCGACACAGGACACCTCACCTGCCCTCCATTGTGTTTGTGCTACCGAGAGCTTGGGTCACACACGGCATAGCCGTCGCCACCCGGCTATGTATGGGTTTTGTCGATGTCCGGCCGTGTGGCCGTATGAAAGGCTACAGAGTAGGGTAGGCGTTGCTGTTTCACCTTACCTACCTGTAGATGTTTGCCGAGCGTCCTCGTTTAAACCGCCCTTGCCACCTGCTTCTTTCTGCCTTGTCGGGATAGGCCTGCTGCTTCTGCCCAACGCACGGAACCATTCATATATGTAGAATATAGCGTGCTTACCGATTAAACATTGAAGTTTCGATTTGTGGATAACAGGTGCATGATGCCGGCACAGTACTTCTGCTCAGGAGAACAGGCCCAGGAAGAGTGGCACCACTACGGCCTTGCCGCGCCTATTTACACCCACTTCACAAGTCCGATTCGGCGGTATGCTGACGTCTGCGTACACCGGCTTCTGGGCGCAGCCATCGGCGTGGCACCGTTACCCACTTTCCTCATGGACAAGGTAAGAAAGCGCAAATCCTTGGAGCGCGACGCAGTACTGCTGTATCACATCTGGTATCATAAAAATTCATTGAATAGCTGCCGCTAGAAACCCGCCTAGCAGGATATTTGTAGCTGTCGTCAACTTGTGTGCGTTGAAATGGCCTATATGGCGGACGCTCCATGCAACTCGAAAGGGGATATTTAACCTGTATATATCAGGTATGGGTTTGGCGCCGTCAATTTTGGAAACTATAAGCAGCATCCGCTCGTAATATAGTAGGTACCCTTGTTTTCCCCTTGTTTTTTATAATGCGCTCGATACGATGTCCCGCCGAAATTTGTAAAGCGTGTCATATTTATATTCGCATCTGTTTGTAGCTGTGCCTGATGTAAAACGTGATTTCTGCCCGACTCGTGTCTTAGGCCCTTCTGCACGACCTCACGGAGAACATGAACCGGCGGCACCGCTCGGCTCAGCTTGCAGGTGTGTTGGGTGAACTCTTTGAACTCATTGGAGGATACAAACTGCCCACATGCAAGGCATTTGGAGTAGATCACGCTGAACTGAGTTTGTCGAATGCCAGGTACTAATTGCTGTGTAGAGCTCGTGCAATTGGAAGGACAGCGTTGGCTTGATTGGTGTCAGCAGACGTTGGGATTGGGTCGTTCGCTTTCCACAGAGTTATCCTGATACCAGGTACATTGCTGACTCATTGGCGAAGCATTCGGCCTTTCCGAACGCGTCGTGCGCCGGCAGCGTCTCTACAGCGAAGCATGTGCACTTTGAGCGACCACATATACCTGGTAACTAGCACGGGCCTATTTTTTCACTGTATTTCTGTGCGTACCCACAACTGGTAAATACTTGGTGTCGAATTCGGTTTGCTTTCATTTGCCGGTGCCCTTCCGCATGCGTAGGGCGGGCGTCGGTCGGTCTTCACACGGAGATGTACTTCGCCAACAACCCGACGGAGGAAGACGCCTTTGTGCTCTCCGTAGAGAAGACCAAGCTGTCGGTCATCGTGCCGCGGTTCGGCATCGAAGGAACGGTGAGAGAGGGCTGTTGTCAAATGTTGTCAAAGGCACAGCACGCGAACTCTTTCGGCTGTCGCAAAATCTGCAGGGCCGTTTCCTGAACGCGGTTGTCGAAGTTGGACCTTGAACAATATCAAAACAATGGACTGGTTGTTGTTTAGCAGGTGAAAACACCGTGGTATCGCACCGCTTGGCAGCCTCGCCGAATGACTTTCATGTGCATTAAACACCGCATCTGCTATCACAAAAGTCCTGCCTGTTGGCGCAAGTGCAATATCGCACCTCAACTGCTAACTCGATGAATCCATGCCTCCCGCACCGAGTTCCGGCTCGTTGTGGGATCTGTCGATGTCTTGGTCTATAAGATAAAATGTACTATAAGACGTACTAGGTACTGCTGTCGTGGCTTTGTACCTGACCGTTCTCTATCGCGCACCGATGCTGTTACTGTTGCGATTCCAGATCAACTTGGATCCGGGGAAGGGCGAATTTAATTTTGAGCAACAGGCACTCAAGCTCGAGTACGTGCCCCCTGCGTCCTGTGGAGAGGTTGAGCGTGCCACCATCACAATCATGGACAAGGGTGAGAAACAAAATACACCTACGACAGCAGTACAAAGAAAGGTGGTAACAAATAACATGATGTCAAAACCGATCCGATTATCAACATTTGCGCTACTCGTGCCGCATGGGGATACCGTAGCTGCTGCCTTATCCGTCACCATGCCCGTTGTTTACTTTACATGCTATCATCCGAGTTGACGGCACTGAACTTGAACTTTGTTGGTAGCATGTATATTCCATCATCGGGTGACGCTGAGTAGCGTTGTCTATGCTGGCATTTATTATGTGATGCGAAATCGACAAGGTCGGTGCTGGAAAATTGCATAGCGATGCTTGCGAACCCACTCTGAACTATGCACCAGGCCGCTCTGAAATACTGTTTGTACCAGGTAACTGGTGCCTGCTGTGATTTTGCGCATCGAATAATCTCTTGACCTTCCGCTCACCCATTCTCAATTTGCCTTTTCCACAGTTCGTGTCTACGTGGACGTGGTGAATAATGCATCACGCCAAGGAGCTAGGATGACACTCATATCGCCAATCATGGGCGTGGCAGAAGACAGCGGGGCTGCGTCTGCTCCGGACGGCGCAAAGAGCACCCTCGCCCCTCCAGAGAAGCGATTACGAAAAACTGAGGATCATTGAAGTAATACCTCCTGTTCCAGGACGATAATGATGAACATGTTTTAGGGCACGTCGCATATAGCGTTGTTTTGCACAAATCGCGGCGGCTTTTGCCCCGCACTTACAGTAACTCTGTCGATATACAGATGCTCCCACTGCAGACTAAGCAGCACATGGTTGCAATTCGGCACCGTGGTGTCGCCCAGCGTCTGTTGCATCATCACGGTCCACTACATCGGTCACACGGGGGTCTGTTACATTTTCTACCGACAGTCTGTCCTCGACTGCGCTCATCGTCGTCATCGGGGACTCGAACACTTCATCTTCGACAAGGGGTTCCTCAAGAGCAGTACTCTCATCACCGTCAGACGAGGTCTGCTTCGTTGCAAAGGTCGGAAGGAAGAAAGGCATGAAGTTCACCATAACCGCCCCCCCTAAACGACTGCCGGAATAGTTGAGAGAATAACCGAGCCCCGATGTTTTGGCATCTGCCCATGATCGCAGCGCCAAAAGCCATACCGCCTGTTGTCTGTCGTCCTTTCCGTTCTTGCCCTCCCACGATTCACGGACATCATACCTGCATTTGTCGAGTCATGGCAATTACATCCCGCGTTAGTTTTGTTTCTGATTCATGCAGCACTCAAATTGCGCGTGTAAGGCGGGCAATACTGTAGGATGAGGGTCCGAGATACGATACATTGATTGTCAAACCCCTCTCACACAATCTTACCTCGGGGCAGGTATTGCTAGTTGTGGGGTTGCTGCGTTGATCTGCTCAATTTATCAACAACTCCGACACAAGCGTTAAATTGCCGGAGGGGGGGGGGGGGCGAAGATCAAAAGTCACCTCTGCATGAGAGCCATGCTCGACAAAAGCATTGTCATCAAAGACTGGTAGAGGTGCCAAATGATCCGGACTCCGGGTAGGAGGAAGAAGTAAGGCGCCAGCCACCACTGGAATCCGTACGTCGCGCTGTAACGGACCCCCATGCTGACCCCGAGTCGTTGAACGGCTTCCTTGCGCTCTCTAGCCTGCAGTCGACATAATAACGAGGTACACGAACTTCGATTCAGATTCATGAAACGTCAATTTTACAGCAGTTACAAACGAACAATTTGCGCACCGAGGAGCGGTAGCCCAGCGAATCAAATCTATCAACGTTTGCATCGAGTTAGGAGTGCATGTTGTCCTATCCAACCTCTTGTTCGATGATCTCCAGATCTCCAACATAAAACAAGTAAAGTACGTATCGAGTGTCATACCGTATTAAGGGTAAGAAGACTTTGCTATGGCATTATTCACAGCAATATCATACACACCTGTAGAGCTTCCTTGGAAGGCATCGCAATTTTCCGTGCAGCGGTCGTAGCCCATTCTTGCAGCAGCTCTGCCGGGTAAGACGTTGCCTGCGACACTTGCACGGCTGGTGGCCATAAGACGAAGAATGAAGCCGATACGGACGGAAGAGCCTCTTGCCTCTCCCAAGAACGGAAATGCAGAGTAAGTGGGAGCCTGTCGCGAATAACGTGAGCGGGGATACTATTAATAGATCAAATTGGATAATTTTCCTATGATCAATTTCCGCTCAAGCACAGCAAGAGAGACGGCAGCTTCATCGTTGGGACACCGCCAGTCAGTATCAATATCAAAAACTTACCGTCGCTGATACTTTTTATGTTCGAAAACTCAGGCGCGATTCGCACAAGCTTGCAGTGGGATGCCCTAGACGTGATGCTAGGAAAAGGTTGGGCAGGCCACCGGCCGAGTGGAGTGCGGGAGGGAGACTATGACACGCTCTCGGATTGTCGATGTACCTTATGCCCACTCCTATATCCGGCCGAATCAGCATTCCGCGAAATATAGGCTTGACGAACCCGATGCCGAACCCTCGAAAAGTGAACTCTTCAGTCCACCAACCCTTGAACGCTTTCACAGCGGGCCCTAGTGCAGGCAGGTTGGTTGACGCTCTGCCAGATCCATCTTGAAGGCTGTGCAGATCGGGTGCAGGAAGGAGGCCAACATCGATATCTCTTGCTAACCCCAATCCAAAGTCTTCAGCGTCGTACTCGTAAGCGTGCATGTGCAGAGCCGGTGCCCCCATCCCCATGGCCTTTGAGAGGCTTTCAAGTTGAAGGCCAGCCTCATTCAAGTCCTGGAAACGTTTCAGGAGTGAAGTGGGCGGCGTTGCTACGACTTGGCACGTGACTTTGCATCGGCATTGCACCACCTGGTGGCCGCAAGTCATTTTTTCAGGCAGCCGGTCGCAAAACTTACGGACGAGAGACCATTCCAGCACCCTTCGCGAAAGCGTATGTACTCTCTTCGTGCATTCGCCCTGTTGAGCTACTGTGCACTTTTTGGACCAGTGATGTTTGCGGACAAGCGATCCACCATATAGTACGCGTGTAGGGTGCCATAACCAACCCTCCTGGTACGGTCTGCCCTACTCTCGAGAAAATCTCCTTACCTGCCGTTGCTTTTCCAGCTGAGGCTGCATCGACCGAACCCACCGCCGACGGCGGAATCGATCTGCCATCTTCTTTCCCCTGGGCACTGGCGTAGGCATGGGCGGGAACAAAAATACATTAAACAACATCGCGAGCCCAAGCTGCACCATGTAACCATTCATCCTGTGTACACTATTAATAGTGTGCACCGTAAACTATAGCTCTCTTAAGTCTAAGTGCAAACTGTGGTTTAAGTTTTGTGAAGGAACGCACAACGGCGAGAATCGAGCGAGCGACCAGAACTTCTCACCACGAGATGCGTCGAATTTTCCAATATCTGTCGTGTACTCCCAGCCCCCCGCATCCCTCTCTCCAGATCCATCAATTTTCCATTCACAAACCCACTCCCAGTCATCCGGAGGAAGAACTTCCACGGGTGGGAGCGCAGCAGAACCATCCTGTTACACCATTCACAACGCCTTCGGATTTCAGTGCAACGGTAAGGGTAATAAGTATCATAGAGTGCATACAGCACCTTCGCATGCAGACAAGTGACAAGTACATCATACATACTACCGTGCTTGCGTGGAAGAGTGGAAGGGCGTGGTTCCCACACTGGCTCGCACCGCACCGCTTGGTTTCATCCACAATATTATGCATAATTCGTGACGGAGAACTTGGGCCCGGCGCAAAACCACGCTTCGCAGTCTAGACACTGCATCAGGTGCTGCCCGGGACTCGAAGCACTTCAGTACCGCACCACCACTATCTCTGCGGAGCAGCATGTGGGATACCGTACTTGTCTTCAACGTTGCCTGTACCCTGGGGTGTGGAATGTGGGAGCGATGCTGTTGCGCGCGACGCTTCGGCTTGTGCGTCTACGAAAAAATAAAATAGAAGTATATTTCAGACCTTTTTAACGTTTTCCCGAGCGCGTGAGAGGTGGCTACTGCAGTCGTAGGCAGGAATGCAGCCTCCCGCAGGGTCATCACTACACCCGTATGTTACGTTGGGTTGTGGTGCTGAAGGCTTGTGTGTTTGTGTAACGTATCCAGCCTCCACAATTGTGGTGGGATTTGACGTAAGGAGGAAATGCGATCTATTTGCCCACTGCCAATACTATACAATAATGCAACAGTGTGGTGCGTAGGGAACAGGGCCTGATATGTGCGTATCCACAATTGCCGGGCGAGCATCGCCATGCTACACGTAACACGAGATCATGCCGCACGGTTTTTGGAGAAATGCTTCAGGGAAAGCTCTCCGCACTGCTGTTAGGGTTTGGGGAAGGTACACACTTCTCAATAAAATAAAATAAAATGTATATACCAGGTATGTATGATACGTGGTGTAGATCTTGAAGCAGGAACCGTTGTGTTTCACCCCCCCCCCCCCCCCCCCCCCCGCGCCCGGCGCGCAGCAAGCAAGTGTCAGGGTACTTCATATTTTATTATAGAGTAGGCAGCCGTGTAAGGGTCGTTTTCAACGACTTACGTTTGGCAAATAGCTTGCCAAATCCCATTTTTTTGGCAAGTTTTACTTGCCATAAATAACAAAAAAAAAAATGCCAAGCTTTTTGTTATTGTTGACATTTCCGTATCTCTTCGTTGGCAAGTTTTTGGAAAGTGAACTTTACTATTTCACTTGCCATTTGCGGCCAACCACGCCTACCCAAGGCCATACAAACCACACGCCGGCGCGCTAGACCGCACGAATTGCAGCAATACAGGAAGATGTTGAGGGTTAGATGGCGGTGCTGACAGCAGATGGTGGTGGCTGACGACACTGCTGAAGGGGCTGATGACGCGGATGACAAACCCTATGTGGGCGTGGCGGGTGCCGTCTGGGGCTATTGCTCAAGTCAATCCCAACCAAACAGTCGCCCCCGCTTGCCCAAGACAACGTACATGTGACTATGACCGCCCTGGAGGGCTGCCGACCCCTGGAGGGCTGCGGACCCCTGGAGGGCTGCGGACCCCTGGAGGGCTGTCGACCTCTTGGGTCTACGAGGTGTGCCTGGATCCTTCTCCAGACCGCCCATTCCTCGACGAGGGGGTCGTCTACCTGTCCGATCTCTGCTGTACGGGGTTTTATTAAAATCTGAGGGCGTTACGTGGCTAAAATAGCAACTATTTTGCTATTTCATCGTGTTTGTCGATAGAAAGTAATACTAATAGTGCAATTTTAAATTTAGCAAGACCTGCAATTTTTTTATGCCAAAATAGTAGGGCTGTGAGTTGGCTGACTAATAGTCGCCAGCTAGTTAATAGTTGGCTCGTAGGTATTATAGTTAGTTGCGGCGGTGCCAACTATCCAACTCTTTTTCGCATTTGGGTTTCCTTGCCTGTAAGAAGTTTGTTTGGTACGGGGTACGTATTTCCCGGCGTCTCCAAGTAGTACTACCACGCTGCGAGCACACAGAGAGGTTTTCTGCAACTCATGGCGGGACTTTGTCCCAACGTGCGCTAATACCTAATACAATTATGTCTCTCTCGTTAGTATGGTTAGTGTCTAGTGGATGATGAGCACCTCTGGCTCGGGTGTTTGAGCGATGCTCGCCCTGAGCTGCGGTTCTATTAAGCGAAGACCGTAAGGCTCCGAAATGAAACCTTGTAGAGCACAGATTCGTTTTGTGTGTTAGTTGGTAACTCATCCAATACCACGGAGGGAATTACATGGTATTTGCTACTGCGTAGCTCAACTATGAACCGTTCTTGAATCGCTGGATGACTAATAATCTATTATCTATGCTCCTGTCGTAAAAGGGGTCCCAGTCTGTTTTCTATGTTATTTTTTTGTACTCTTTTACTGGTGGTGTGCTACTGCGTGCCGCACGAGTATTTGCCGTTACGACAAAATGTAACAACAGTGAGAGACCCCCAAACGGGGACGGCATATCCATACTTCTGGTGCATCCCTATAAAGTCTGATAAACTGAGACAAACTTAAACATTTACCTGTTTCGTGATCAAAACCAGATATAAACCTGGCCGATTTATCATACGTTTTGAGTGTGAAATTAAGCCAAATAGCGTATTTTTTGCCTCCGGCGACGCCTTCAGCGGGATCCTCCGGAGGCGCCTCCGGCGGGCCCTCCGGGGACGCCTCCAGCGGCCCCCCCTCCGCCGGGGACTTTGTTTTTGTCTCGCTACGCTCGCCTGACTTTAGTCGACTATGTAGTTGGCTGGCTTCGCCAGCCAACTCACTGCCCTACGAAATAGCAAGTGTTTGGCTACCCGGATACGTACATATTTGCTCGTGTCGTTAAAAACGGCCCTAATACCATGTAACTGCTGATGTCCCGTTTTACAGGCAGTACACCCAACCCTAACCCTACAGGCCAGTACGACCGTAATCCTGCACGAGGACGTGTATATACAGCAGCACGAGAATAGGAAACGCGGGACCGAAATTTGAGTATTGACCGATCGGGAGCACTCGCAGCTGACGGATTTTGTAGTTTTTCGTATTATGCAGATATTTTTTTCCACATTTTCCCCAGCACTTAAGGAACATGTTTCTCCTGGTACCGATACGCGATCGAATTTTCGAAAACACGTCTAAAACGGTTGTTCTTCCGCGCAGGTGTTTCTGGAAAAAAAAAAAAAAAAAAGTAGTTGCTTTGCATCTTTATGTCTAAAAACCAGTAAAAATGATATTTCAATGGGGTGAACGGCGTACTTTTCGTAGTATCATTTAGACAACGGATTTCAACAGCCCTGGAGATTCCCCAGGGGAATTTTCTTCCAATCTATCTATTATATAGAGTTCGTCTGATGCCCAAAAAACAGTACTTTAATCAAGTGATCTTTGATGCCCACTTTATCATGGCAACTTAGAGTGGAGCAAAAGCAAAAAAAAAAAATCTCCCACACACGTTCAACTTCAAAACGCACGCTTCTCCCTACGCCGGCATGCCCGGCACCGTCTTCTTACGTTGCAGGCTGGCATACTGTAGTACAACTCGTACGTGCGCCGTGCTTGTCGTCGTGGCCACAGCGATTCGCGGCTGTTCTACGTACGAGTATTGCATGCAGCAGTGCGGTTGCTACTTTTAACCTTTGCTGTGATTGTATCGTTCATCCTCGTTCTGGTTGTACTCGTATCGTATGATACGTACGTCGCCTTCTGGTCAACGTGCGCGACGAAAGCACCACCGCTTTAGAAACGGACGTGATCTCTGAAGGCCCCTAGATAACATCCCCTCCTCCTGCCTCTGCTCGTGTTCAAAGCCGTCCCGAGTTCGCGAAGCTTGGTCATGATGCATGGGTCTACTTACCAGAGATCTTTGAACAGGATGACTTGGTGATACTTGCATGGGAGGTCGTATACTCGTATCGTATGATACGTACGTCGCCTTCTGGTCACCGTGCGCGACGAAAGCACCACTGCTTTAGAAACAGACGGGCTGTTTGAAGGCCCCTAGATAACATCCCCTCCTCCTCCCTCTGCTCGTGTTCAAAGCCGTCCCGAGTTCGCGAAGCTTGGTCATGCTGCATGGGCCTACTTACCAGAGATCTTATGAACAGGGTGACATCGTGATACTTGCATGGGAGATCCTTACGGTGATCTCCGACAATATGTTACCGGGCACTTCCTATGTATGTGCAGGTACGAGTACGAGTTCAAATACGTAAGACAGAGAGCACTCTCCCGTGCCGCACTGGTGATGATACTCGTATACGTACTGATGATGTATCACAGCAGACAGTGTCGATTTGACGTAATACATGTATTATATGTGTATTGTCTGGTATGTACGAACCTGGTATCAACTACCAGGTACGACGTATCCGCATCGTATATACGTACGAGTATACTTGACGTATTATATGTGTTGTTTGGTATCCACGACCCGGCTCTAAGAGCAAGACAATGTGTGTTACCACGCACTTCGTTATACACATGAGTACGTAAGACAGCACGGCACTCTTTCGAACACTGGCGACGGTGACTGTTCACCCTAGCCAAGGCCAGTCATTGAGCAAGATCGGTTTTATTTACGCAGGGATGTGTTCATGCACGGATGCTCATACTCGTATGTTGGCCTATATCTAGAGTTCGGAAATCCGCCGACATTACGTATAATATTGACAACCGAGGATAGGTTTACACGCTTTGTGCTAGAGCTGTCGACGTTGTTTACTCTTCTTTAATTCCGGAGATATTAGATTGACAGTTTTGTCTTCTGTCTTCTTCAGCGTATTCTATCTTATCATTATTATCATCATCTTTGCCATCCGACAATGTGCAGCATGAGCTTCAGCGTTGACCACTCATAACATTCCCGAAAGCAGAAAACCACGGAAACAAAGGAAACCTATGCGCAACGTCTAACTGTTTGGCAGCTCTTCTATGTTTGGTTGTGTTCATGCTACGTATCATTGTAATAATACGTTTTCCCCTATGTTCCACTCTGTTATCATTTTACTTCTTCTTTTTCTCTTGCATGCGCGCGATCACGGGGTTGCTGCATTATATGATGATTCACGTACAGGACACTACTACAACAGTAAGCGACTCATCAAAACCATGCAAGCATATACGCAAAATGGGGGACAAGGGGATCTATGGGTATGTCTCAACTGTTCGTCTTTCCATCCATTATTTGACTTATACTGGTAGGTATATTGCACATGGCATATTAATAGTATTTCATTTTTGTCACCCGACAATGTGTACGTAGCCTTATTATTAATAGTGAAAATTACAGGGTTCTTTACGGCGCGGTTTTCCTTTTTGCCCTCTTGAAAACCGCACCGCACCACACCGTGGGTTTTGCGATTTCGGAAAACCGCACCGAACCGCACCGCAGGGAACAAAATATAAACAAACCGCACCGTAGGGTTCACGACATCTGAAAACCGCACCGAACCGCACCGTAGCGTTACCGATTTCTGAAAACCGCACCGAACCGCACCGTAAGATTTTCAAAATCTGAAAACAGCACCGAACCGCACCGTAAGATTCCCGATTTCTGAATACCGCACCGTAAGATTCCTGTTTTCTGAAAACCGCACCGAACCGCACCGTAGGATTCCTGGTTTCTAAAAACCGCACCGAGCCGCACCGTAGGGTGCATGAAAAAACCGAACCGCACCGTGGGATTCCCAATATCGGATAACCGCACCGAACCGCACCCCAATATTGTTTCTTTCTAAAAACCACACCGAACCGGACCGTAGAATTTTCGAGAAAAAAAAACGCACTGTGCACGGACGGTTAACCGTATAGAACCCTGGAAAATTACTGCTGCTGTGTGCAAACATGGTTCACCCAGGCCCCAATAAGTCCACACCTAAAACGGTGATTTGCAACCGCCGAATACTACGAAAACCAGGTGCCCACCTCCGTGTTCAATTAGCCATACACCTTCAACCTCCTCCCCATTGACTTCCGAGGAAGCATCGAGCGACAACCCTCTCTCCATATAATTTCCTTGTTTGCAGCTGCTACTTTATGATGGTTATCCTGCCTTGAGACAGGAACAAGCAATCCTTCGATACGTTTGCCCAAATAATCCCAGATATTCTTGACATCCGACAATGTGTAGCATGAGCCTCAACGTTCATAACTCATAAGCACCCGAAATATTAAAACAACGGAAATAAAAGTAGCGTCCTTCCTATTGAGTTATTATTTCTAATACGAGCCGCTCACACTTGTGGCCCTACCGCCGTGGGGGCGGGGGGGCCTCTTATTCCCTAGTTTCATATGACATAAAAAATTGGAGAGAAACGAGCAAAAAACTGGACCCAAGACGTCATGGAAAATTCAATGGGACTCTTTTTCTACCCAACAGAAATAGAAATAGTGGTTGCCAAACGATTCCATTCACCGATCTGCAGGGGACACTTTTTTTTTTTTTGATCTGAAAGGTGTGTCGCTAAATATTCACGATTTTGTTCAAAAGAGGTGATTTGGCTATGATCATGCCCTCGACAACCTGTAACTTACTTGATTTTAGAGTGGCCGAAAGAAAAAACTGCTGAAACAATATTAATATTTGTTCGCTCACTGAGATCTATGCCAATGGGAAAGCAAAGTTGGAAATCGATCTTTGAAATATTTGCCTGGGATTTTCAGGTTGAAGATCCGCTCGTACCGCCGCTGTGAGAAAAAAGGGAAAGAATGTTTGATTTTTTTCTTATTTTTTTTCAAACGGCTGCAGGCGGCGCAATTTGCCTTTTCTCGCTGCAAATCGTCAACACCCTGATAAAAATCAGCTCGTGCGACGATAGACCGTCGATCTCGACATAGACTCAGCCCACGGCCAACCCGCTTCGGGTCGGGCAAGGCCAACGAGTGTAGATGACGGCCTCGAAGGTATAACGTGGATCCATGGTCTAGGAGGCGAGAGATTGCCGGCGGCGTCCTACGCTCTTCTCCCAAACCCGAAAAAAAAACTATTTTTTGCCATTTGAGACGGATCGAGAATTTTTGTCATCTGTTTTATGCACACCAGCAGCCAATTGTTTGTTTATCAGACGCCTGGCCAGCGCCCGCCACATATCACCGGCCATCGTGTGAATACGGTGACCCTAGGATGGGTCGGAGCCCGTAACGAGCGCACCGCGTTCAGAATTCATGACGCAGGCGTTGGTTTCGTCGATCCATGTCTGTCGAGGACTCGGAATCTCGCCGCTTCGAACTAACATCCGCCTGAGTTTTTCTCAAGCCGATCTTGTCCCAACATCGGCCTGAGAATTGCCTTTTTCGGGCTTTTCCAAAAGTTGGGAATATTCCGTTTTAAGAATCGGTCCCATAGCAAGCTTGTTCTGGCGGGGATCTTAGGAATTCAAACTTTTTAGGGTAACTTTGCTTTCCCATTGGCATAGGTCAGCCCTGGTGATTACGACTGGTTCCTGTTCAGCTTTTCTTGCAACTCGTTGTATTTCAAAAGGTATTAGCCGAAAACAGATTGTTGGAAAAACTGTACAGCAGTACTGCACGGACCATACCAGGTACAGGTATGATACGAGGTTCGTACGAGTATTTACAGTATTAATAGTATCGACTTTTTTATGTTTGGACACGTCGAGAGAGATGCCACAGCGGACAGAAACATTATTGTACTACTACTGTACGTATTGTACTGCAAGACGCAAGACACACCTTGTAACTCCACCGTACGTTAGCGAGAGAGGGCCCACGCCTGAGCTCTCGCCATCTCCACCAGCCCAAGCCCCTATATTCGTTCTCGTACACCTCCACATAGTACGTTCGCGGTGGTTTTTTGTTCGCCACGGCTGTGTCGTCATCCAAATCCGGGTCCACAAACGGTGTTCGATCAACGAGATCAGCGAAAAAGGGATCGGGTCCTGTGTCGACTTCTTCCAGAGCTCGAGCCCGAGGCTGCTGTGTAACCTCATCGGGAAAGAAAACACCAGTCGCTAGCTTGGCAGCAAAACCCTCTGTATTCGGTGCTGTCACGTATTCAACGCCTCCAACTAGAGGAGCTAGTAATGCAATGAGAGAGGAGAAAAACTGAGATGATTCGTACGCTCTCATTGCACATCTAGAGCTCGAGTGGGAGCTCGACGCGTCTCGTCAACTTGTGCATCAACTTGGTTTTTGGTTTTCGAGTTTTGAGCAAACGGTTTAGATGAGAATACGAGGCGTTTTGAGGCTAGGATGTGCGGGACAACTACGGGCCGGCGCGCTTGATGTGCCAACCAGCAACTCCGGCGGCAGTGGCCGACGATTGTCCTCGAATACAGGGTATTGGACCCTACTGGTTTTGCAAGGCGTGACGTTGCCACTTGCGCAGTGCGAGGACAAAGTCTAGGGTTGTTTTCGACCATCGCCCTCCACTACCAGTAAACATTATGGACAAAAGCAGTGAACATGACTTGGAAAAGGAGCACTACATGGAGGTCCGGTACGCCTTCCTCGAGTACTCGGCGTACATGGCACGAGAGGTCCAGAGGGTTCAGGATCACTATGACAAGCTTCCGCCGTTGCACGCGAAGATGCTGTCCACGGCAATGATCACCAGGTTTGTGGACCTTGTTGTGAAGCTCTTGGTGCGTTGTTGTGCTGCAGGTTGAATAAGAAACAGGAAATCTGGTCCAGGCTGGAGTTCTTATTTGAGAGAGGGTGTTTTCTACAGTAATTTCAAGATAACGACCCACGAATTTCTTATTTTACTCCAAGCATCAGCCTGGTTTTCTTGTTAGCCTGTTTCTTATTAGGTGTCCTGTACTGCTGTATTCACCCCATAACTGGAATATATGTACAGGTAGGTACTCGTACCTAGGTTTACCTACAGCAGTACAACGACAACAGACGTACAAGATTTGCCTTCGGACGGGTGCACGTAGCGATTTTTAGTGGTGATGTGTGACGTGATGTTGATGCTATCTATATCTATCCACCATGCCTGCAGTTGAAAATATTATGTCAAAATCCAACTTACAAAATGATCACTGTGTGCGTGTTCGTCACATTAAACTTTCCCTTCTACCCGTCGACATCCAGCACACCCAGTGTCCGTGCCGATTCTTCATCCTAGAGAGGTACCAGTTCTGTGGTCACAAAACTACGACACAGAGATACTACGCTGCTGTGCAGTAAGCGGAGTTAACAATGCGATGCCATATACGACAGGCAAGACCTACCCTGCTAGCAATCCAGGTGCATGAAAGAGAAAAAAAGTGAAAAAAAAGAAGAGAAAAAGCGAAAAGGAAAACATAAGGAATATAACTTGAATAGAAATAAAAATAAAAAACCTAATAAAGCAAATCAACAATTAAACAACTAAACAAAAACTTGACAAAATAAAAAGAAAGTGTCGTGCTTCTCCCAGAGGAGATGCGACAGACAATAAAAATCAAATGAAATAAAACGAAATGAAAAACAACGTAAACAGAGCAAAACTAAGAACGACAGGAAAGGACAGGCAACCTGAACACACCAAAGCACCTTCCAGGCAGCCGAGGCAGGTTTGTACCCGTAGTACAGACAGGTTCTACCAGCTAGTCGGTCTGGTGTACCTTGCTACCCTGTATTATTATTAATAGTTGGGTTAGAAGAGGGTGAAGCAATAATCTCGAATATAGTACAGGACACCTAATAAGAAACAGGAAATCTGGTCCAGGCTGGATTTCTTATTTGAGAGCAAGTGATTTCTACACTTAATTCAAGGTAACGACTCCCGAATTTCTTGGTTTTCTCCAAATATCAACCTGGATTTATTATTAGCCTGTTTCTTATTATGCGCATGTCACCAGCCGATCTCGTAAAAATCAACGGAAGGTTGGGCTTTGAGCCGTGCGTTTTGTGTGCATCTCGTTCGAAAATTGCCACAGCAGTAGCAGAACACATATTAAGGGTCCGTATTAACGAAGATGTGTTTTCGTTGAATTGATTTTTTTTTTCCGTTCGTTTGTTTTGATTTGCATCTGATTGGTCGAAAAGTGAATAACCAGCAAGACATTTCCATTTCAAAGAAAAAAACGGAGTTCCACAAGAAGTATTTTGGGGCTTCCTTTGCTCTTCGTTTTATTGAATTGGGGAGTTCATCCAACTCGACATGGCGTGTTCCATGAAACCGAAGAAAGCCACGCAAACTTGAGCCATGTCGTCGACTGATTCAGAGGCGAGATCCACCATTCCCGAGACGCACGGCCACCGGATCAGCCGCAACGCGAGGTCCGACGGGCCCTAGCACAGGGTAGACCGCTTGCGGCGCCTAAAAAATAATGAAGGCCGTCGCAAACCCATTTTTTCACCCCCCTTTGCCTCCCAAACCACACGAGCACCGACCAGGTCGCGACTTGGCGTAGAAGTTCGATCGCTGTATCCCCGTCGCTGCTGCCCGCGCGGGGCTTCGGGGCTGTGCCAGCCCACCCAAGACACCCCTAGAGTGATAACCTCCTAGCCGGTGCCGGCAGACATAATTTTCCGCTGGCAGCGGCGCCCCGGGGAGGGCACAGGCCGTAGGTCGCCTCGTTGGTTGCTCACGGGTGTTCGTTGACCCTTGTGCGTTATTCGATTTTTTAAAAGTAATGTTTTTCACGAATTTCTGTTCAATTGGATTAATTGCTATTCAATTTCAATAAAAAACGATGTTCGTTTAGATGGGCCCTAAGTGGTTTCGCTATGAACGGAACGTTTGTTATATTTTTGGCTCAAGAATTGTGGAACTAATTTACGCAGTAAAATGATGCCTAGAATGCACCCACGTGGTACAATGGGATACCCTGCTCCCAGACAACAAAGCACAGAAAAACACACTTTGGGCTAACCCGCTACGTGTACGTTTCGGCCCCGTACCACCGAGAAAAACGGAAACGCTGGCCACACTTTTCTGCTACTACAGTATGTTACACTAAGGGTCATTCTTATCGGAGTCATAATTTTCCAAATTTTCCATGATTTTTTTCGCGCAATTTTCTAGATTTCCATTTTTTCCATTTTTTTTGTCTTCTGTTTTTTGGAACGCGAAGCCTCCCGATCATTTTGCCCTCTGAAGAATTTCCAAAAAATGGAAATATTTCCTCTTTTTCCTCTTTTTTGGGGGATTTGTTTTTGGAAATTATGGAAAAAAGTTGCTCGACAATAATAGGCCTAATATGCACATAAAACAAAAAATACTGCCCCCCCCCCCCCTCTCTTGAGCGTTCAAACCTGAATACCAATTCCTATGCTCGCTGCACCTTCCCTTGTGTTCTGCGTGCTGCTCTTCAGTTCGCTTCGCTGCGCACCAGCAAGTGTCAAACTCCCAAGACACTTCCCCCAAAACTTTTCACCATATTGCGTATGACGACCCCTCCCCCCTACCACAATCTTGCTTTGCCAAATTACACAACTCCATATCGAAATTAATTTGAATATATTATGTTTTCTTTGAGAACGGCTGCAGCATGTAATACGTACTTTGTACCTTGTGTTCGGTCCGTATACTCTGTGTTCACCTGTTTGCAATCCGTACTCGAATATCAACGCTGCCATGCTGACATTTACCGGTACCCGAATGCGCCACACAAGCCCAGGAAGTTGGTCGGCATGAAGGATGCCATAGCTAGGAATCAGGTCTTCTTGGACGCGGTGATCGAGTTTCAAGACAGAACCAGCCCATTTCCGATCGACGAACACGGAGCTGTTGGCGAAGGTCCGTCAAGGACGTCAGCCAGACAAGTGGGGAAAGTCAACACCACGCTACATCAATGCATGAGAGACTGGAGTGATGAGGGGGAGAAGGAGCGACGCCAATCTTATGGACCTGTCATTGAAGAGCTAGAGAGACTATGTCCTGTAAATCCTGACCTCAAAGGAACTCAAAAGGTCTTGGTGCCCGGCGCTGGGTTGGGACGCTTGACGCTGGAGATAGTGTCAAGGGGCTACGGTTGCGCTGGTACGTACCGATATACAGCAGCATGTCATCTCTAATTTATATTTTGTGTCGTTTGTTCGGTTACTCTTTGGCCGGATGACGGCTCAGTTGCGTCGGTTGTAGTGCCCTCACGCTTCTATATTCATACCCCAGAAAACGTGCACGCCTGTTGCGCTTTGGGTGATATGGCGAGCATCCTTCGCGATCAATGACACACCGCTTCTGTAGGGTAGCAATGATATCGTATGATAATATAGTACCTGGTCCTTGGTAAGTGTCCTTACCTCTTACCTGTTACATCAAATTATACAGCAACAGTTGTCAACCCCCGCGTTTATATTGTAATCCTTGGTATGGATATAACACGATCGTACCGCCCTGAACGCCTCCGTGCAGGAAACGAGTTCAGCTATTTCATGCTCTTTGTCTCCAATTTTATTCTAAACGGAGTTGAGGAGGTGAGAGGCACATCGTGGGTAGCAGTACTACCAATGTATTTGTTAGTAGCTTAAGAGGGTCATGCACGACACGAGACCGCACATGGATCGTACTGCCATCTATCGTATGCCAGGTAGACCAGTACTCCTATGGTAGCATACGAGATACCTGATACCGTACCTTGGTGTCACAGTAAATAGTACGTGTGAACGGTTTGCGCGCGCTCGTCCCGCTAAAGCAGTACCTGCAATATGAGCAGTAGGGGAAGGCTTACTCTCGCTGACCACGAGGGGCTATCTTCGCAGGCGAGCGAGTTCGCGCTGAGCCCATTCATCGACAACAGATGCAACACGTTCGAGGTGGACGACATGCTGAGGTGAGCCAAGGAGTGACGTGCGCGATTTTGTACTTATTTGCTCCCGTGGCAGAATGTGTACGCCTGTCCTTTGTTTCCTTTTTTTATGTGTACAAGGTAAAAGTAGCTTGCAGAGAGTCCTGAACTGTCGGTAATAGCACATATATACCAAGCAGCAACACTATGATACGATGATTGCATGGGCTCCAATACGATAATGTAGATATCTATCCTTGACATGGGAGCGCATTGTTCATTTTTTTGGCTTCGAAATTGAATCGCGTTAACGTTGGCACGGCGTGCTTATCGGTTGTCGCAGGACCATCAACGTTCCAGACGTGTGCTCATCTTCACTGCTGGCAAAGGCTGGGGATGGCTTGGATTTTTCCATGGCTGCTGGCGAATGGATGGCTTGCTACCAAGACCAGGTGGGAGAGGAGACTCGCGCACGATCCATGGTTGTCTTGGAATTTTCCAGATACGGCTCCGTTGGAAACGCCTTTTTGAAACGATGGATAATAGTACCGTCCCCTGCAGACTGCAAACCTCCATGTGTTGTGTCGATAGTAGCTTCCGAGTTGAACGAGTCAATTCCGACAATAAACGGACATGCCATGCGGTTAAAAACGAAATATGTGCATACAGGCAAGTCCTAAACGACACAACTGACGAGGCCACATGCCGCTGTGGAAGGCGAATATTAAGATGTTGGCAAAGTCCATATATCGACACCACCACGACCAAGAGGATTGACTGGTTGATGTGGCTTCTCTTTTGCCCAGGCGTCGGTATTTGACGCAATTGTCACGGTCTTCTTCCTGGACACAGCACCGGTTGTCATCGAATACATCGAGGCCATATCGCGGTGAGTTAATTCCCCACGGCTCTTTTGGCGACACCAGCCAGTTTCATGGTGATGATTGACGCCCAACTTGTGTCTGTTACTTCTACGTGTTATTGATCGGGCTCATTTTCACTACCCGGCATGTTTAGGTGTCAAGCATAAGCACCAAGCATAAAGCATATGACACGCACCGCGCCACGGGCAGGCATTTTGAGCTGGTGCATGTAACTGAATGGCATAACGTACGGTGACGGGTAGCCTTCTCGATCAACCCTTCGCGGTCATAACTATATTTCGTGTTTTGTGTGTTTTTTAATACGTAGTGCTATTAATAGTAGGCATTCCAAGACAGCCGGTATCACCGTTTACGCACGTGGTCACCATGCATGGTTTCGCCGCGTCCAAAGCTCCAAATATTACCGGTACGTACCTTGCTTCCTCCCAACCGGCATGTAATTGGGACATGATTTGCAGGCTTCTCAAGGAAGGCGGTGTGTGGATCAACTTTGGTCCTTTGCTCTATCACTGGGCCCAGAACTTGACAGAGGATACAGACGACCGCTTTCAGAGTGAGTCCAGTGCGGCAGTCTAGAAAATGTACCGGTATCTGTGTTTTCGATTAAAACGTGCCTCAAAATTCGTTTAGGTGCGGAAATGCCCTTTCAAAAACGACGTCCTGGCGACGCCATGCGTACGCATCAGTCAGTAAGCGACATCCATTCGTAAATAGCATTATACCGGTCTTGCGCAGCGGTAGCGCCAGCGCCTTACACTCGTAGCTTTTTAGTATTTTAATTGAATACGACTGGGTTCAAAACAACACGTAAACCTACTTTCAAACTTTTGCGAACTGAACGAGACTGCAATGCAAGTATTTGGCAACCAAAGGAGACCCATAATATAATAATCGACCACATGGCTGCCTCCTTATTGCCCTGCCTGATTCGTCGTACCGCTTCTATACCAATCCATTGCACAGGATCGGTGGAGCTGACTTGGGAAGAGATCCGACACGTCTGCGCTAACTTCGATTTAGATATTATTCACGAAGAAAGGCGGGATGCTATATACAACGCCAATCAGCAGGGCCTCATGAGGACGGTCTACAACGGTGTCCTCTGTTCCGCCGTCAAGCGGTCGAAAGTTAAAGTCAACGGGAAATAATACTTTCCCTGTCTGTTATGATGTTCGGCGTTCGATGATGGCGACACAGTCACCAACTGTTGCCCCCCCGCTTTCCAGCCTCTGTCGCAAGGCTTCAAATGATCGCTCGTTGTCCTTCACGAGTGTCCTCGCCTCATTGAACGCCCACTGAACTCGTTCTAGATCGTCTTCAGGGTCCAGTTCGCATCCAACTCCCCTGTCAAAAGGCGTCCATATCGGCATTATCGAACGATACCCAAGACGTGAGACAGGTGTTTCTCAATATTTCCGAATGCGACTCGGATTGTAGTGTATTAAAACTACCCTGTACCAGGTACACACTAGGTTCACCACATGCAGTACACCGTGCTTATGTCACCATGCCGCAATGTGCGATCTCCTCCACGAATCAGAACGCAAGTCGTGTTGGCTACTTCAGATCCATATCCGTGGACGTGACCGTCGCTGTCGCTCTCGCTCTAGCCAACTCTCCGCGCTTCGGTGCCATGACAGCCTCGACTCTCACCTATTCCGAACCATCTGCAGGAAAGCGTACGCCTGGCGAGGATCGCTTGCGATCATTTGTCGGTGAACCAGTCCTTCGCCGGCCACTCCGGCTAACAGCCAAACCAAAATGCGGTGAATCCCGTTACCGTTCAGCAGTGAACCCTCCAGCTCGGGGTCGGAAGCCATCCTGATCGCCGCGCGAGGTTACGGTTATGTGTTGCAAACCGCATTAATGAATGAACTGGACCAAATCGGTCAATAAGAGCAGATGGATAACAGCGGATTCTACGGACATGGAAGCAGCGAGAACCCCAAAAACATTGCTTGTCCCACACGGTATGGTAGCTCTGGCGCAAGTGCAATTCAGCGATTGCGGCGCCACCGCAGTAGATGCGGTACATCACAAACCTGAGTGCCTCCACCGCATTGGGCTGAAAAGCGAAGCAGGGTAACCCTGTGATGTATGCCACCAGGAACGCACCCGCCTCTGCTCGGCTCTCACGCTCCACATCCTTGAGGAAAAGCCTGTTCAAGCCGTTGAGAACCATTTTGGACGTGCCACCGGACATTTTCCACACGTCGAGGGCCACGGCAGCTGTCGCGATTACTCCCACCACCGTCGGGATGGTGGTATCGTAGTGCATTACCTGTCCCACCCCCTCCCACGAGAAGTCGGAACCAACCAGGACCATGAACGAAGCCGCATATCCTATTTCCTGGGCGCGGTCATCATCGGGCACCTGTTCATGGCACAGGGCCAAACAGGCATATATTACATGTTTACGCATTCGTACGTTGGGCACACGTCCTTTCAGCCGTGTTCCATGCATGAACTGCTACTGTAGTACTATTAATAGTCACCAAATCCACATCTTGGTCCTTGCTCGCGGTGGGTTTACTCCTGATCCTAAACCGATGTATCAGCATCATTTGTACTTAGGTGCAATCATTTGCAGGCTCGTTCAACTAGCAACATATGCCAGGTTCAATGCAAGCTACACGTATTGCTATCATGGGCCGAAACATCTACGGAGATGTTTACGGTGTAACTTTTGGTAGAGACGCACCGAACTGCTTGCCAGAGCAGAGCCCTTGCACTAAAGCTGCGTGTACGAGTGCTCATACAAGTGCACTTGTGATGGTAATATCACGACTTTCGTCGTCGACAGAAAGCGAACAAGACAACGCCAAAGCGACACATAATGTGGCGGGCGCGGACGCGATCCGTTGGAGCTCACCGGTGCTAGTCCTCGTAGAGCTTTCTGTTTCTGTGAAGCTCCCGTCGGCAGAAGAGACAGCCGTCCAAGGTCGCGCGAAAACTTTTGCCCCACTCCCGCTCGTCGAATTTTCGACAAAACTGGACGGATGAAAAAAATAAATCGGGCATTAATGAGAATTTGCGGGCGTTTGCGTTGCTGCATTGTTATTTGGCGCGTATGGCGGTACGCGACTCGGGAAATTCAAGCGCTTCCGGCGTGTCCGAAGACGCAATCGAAATAAAGGCCGATGATGCCGTCCGTTGCACTGCTGTTTTACTACATAACAGCCGAAATATTGACAAGGAGCTCCTACTGTTGTTCCATGTTTTTTTTTTTATCCTGGAGCCTGTTGTGGAGATTATTGCCATCAACACCAAAACGCCCCACCGGGTGCCGTTTGCCCAAATATTTTTGACAACGGTGACGAACAAGGTGTTGGTGATGAATTAAAAAGTAAGCACGAGTGGCCTGATCGGTGGAGTCGAGCTCGGTGAAGCTCTCGCCAACGCACACCATCACCTCTCATCCCTCACCAACACCTTTGTTCGTCGCCGTTGCCGAAAACAACTTGGCGCAAATACTACCCGGTGGGCCGGTGGGGCTTATACTATACCACACGTCGGCTGTTGCGCATTTGTCAGTATTTTTTTCGCCCGATCGGTTTTCGGTGAGAGGATCCAATTCCTTTTTTTTTCGTTTGCCATTCTTTTTCTGATGGCCTTGTCCGTTTTTTTTCATTTACCATACTATTTCTGGTGGCCTTGTCCGCGACCGGCGCACGCACCGGTTTCCCGTGGAAGACTTTGGACCAAATTCTATCCAAATCCTTTTCATTTTTTTCATTTGGCTCTTTATCTGGTGGCCTTGTCTGCAACCAGCAACGCAAATTCAAAACAAGTCCTTTTTACCGAAGACGATTTTTTTACTTTTCGGATTGAATTGTTGATTTTTTTCCGTCAGCCTTTTTTTCGCCCGGCCGGTTTTCGTTAACCCATTCAGAACTGAAAAAAGTATCCCACACTAATTTCAAGTAGTTTGTCCCCAAAAACGGGGGAGCAAATTCAAAACAAATCCGTTTTTTTTCAGTTGTTTGGTGGCCTTGTCCTCGACCTGCAGCGCACGAACGTTGCAGCTCTTACTCGAAAACGACTCGCCATTCCGATGATACCGACGACGAACTTGTAACATTTCGGTCTTTTGTACGGTCGTCTCCGTACTTTATACCCAATATTCGTTTGCCCCGGTTGGTAACGTCCTTCACTCTATTGTCGGTTGTGTTTCCTCTTGGATAAAATAAATACGGGCCTGGACACTAGCAACGCGAATGATACCCATTCGCTTGCGTTACTAACCCAATACTATACCACACGTCGGCAATCGGCCGCAACACAGTCTATAAAAAAGGGCAGATCTCTTTGTCCTCTATACACCGCAACGGGAACAAAAACTTCATTCATCCGGGGGAGAGGGTTCTGACATTCTGATCGAAGATCCCGTGCCGACAGCGAAGAGGACGAAGAAGGAGTATATGGGATATGAGGACAGCAGTCACTCACCAGAACACGAATCACATGTTATTTTGGTTTTTATAGATTGCTGCTGTGCATGGGACACTAAACCGGTACGAGTACGCAGGGAGGGGTCCGCAATGAAAATGCTGCGAAAGGGCGTCGCCGGAACCAATGCAATGAGGGGGGCATATGGGTATTGTGTTGTGCTGCTGCGCTATATTCTACCCGTATGATACAGATCGTACGATACAAATAGTACAGCTGGCAGCGGTACTGCATACTGCACCTTGGGTGATGATGCTGATGTTGGTTGTGGCAGTTGCAGCATCCACCACCGCTGAGGCAGACCGGATTGTGCACTTGATCCTGTTCGCGTGCATTTCGTCCAGCAGTTGAAAAACCTCCTCAAACGTGCCCCCCGCGGCATCACTGCCTTTGCTACCTTTCTTTTTCCCCATGAGGATGCCCGACAAACCTTGCAGGACGGCATTGTACTTTTCGTCCTCGCCCAGTCCATCCATGACACGCTCCAATGATACTGTCGTCATCAAGCCACCGCCGGCACTAGCCTGAGGGAATGCCGCCGCATATTAATTGTGTTAATATTAGTATACACCAGGATACCAATAGGTAAATAATTACCAAATGTGTAGGAGAGTAGTTTACATGTCATGTTGATCCATGATATCAAAATGCAAGACAGGATAGTACGTAGTCAGCAGTTTCAGCAGCATGGGAGCATTTGGTGCCTGGCACTCTACTGGTAGTACTGCTGCTGTAGTCTCTCACCCTTATTTGTTGTTTCTCTCTCTCAGACTCCTTGCTTCTCTCGAGCGTCATTCTCAACCCGATACACTTCAACCTATCTCTCCTAGACGGTCTTGTGAGGGCATGGTCCTTTGAGTTGAGAGGATGGTCCTTGGCGATACCGACAGGATTGACAATTCCGATGAAAGCCCGGACGAAGTTGGGACATGTGGCGAGAATGAAGGCAGCACGCAGGTGCCACCAGCCCATCTTTATCAGCTGCAAGCCGCAGCAGTACTGCGAACACGTCGATTTTTTTGGTTGGTGGAGGTATATATCGGCCCGGATTCAAGACGCCTCGCCCTCCTTGGAACACCCCGAGGACAAATTCGGAAATTCGGTTGCAGCGAATTCGTAAATTCGAAAAATCGTGCAGACTGCTGTTGCGTAGGGGGATCGATCTGCTGCCTTGCCCCTCGAAGGAAGACTTTCTGGACGAACGCACATCGTTGGCGAGCTCAATGATGATTGGGGCTACAGGGCACGTGCCAGCCTCAGAGCGTATTCCTCCGGCGCTCGCATTACAACTAGTTGACTTGATGGCCCAGCAGAGAATGCAGCCTGAGACAATGCACATGCTCTCGCTGTGTCCATCGGACGACGCCCTGATCGTCGTAGGGAGCGACCTCCAGATACGGCTGCAAATCCTCTCAATCGACGACGGATTGAACACCGCTTTGGACCCCGAGAAACAAGACCCGACAAACCCTCCAAAACACTTTGAGCGCCTTCTTAAAAGGTTTGACGATCTGGTGAGTGAGTGTCAACTTGTCGGTCAACTTGTCGTTAGGACATTCTTTCGTAGAAGAGGATAATGCCAGCATGCCAGCAGTAGAGTACAAGGGTTCTGGACTGACGCCGCCCGCTCATTAGAGCGAGCCCAAGACCTAAGGGTTAGAGTTGTGTGCGTGTATGAACATAAAACAAGCGAGTGGAGAATGCGAAATGCCACGTTGCCTCCAGTAGCCGTCGCCAGTCCTCTTGTCCCACAAATCGTACCAGATAAAGTACCAAATGTATTACGTTTTTTGTGGTGGTCCGCACATTTTTTCAGATTGTCCAAAACGCGCGGCGAAGCCGGCACGGGTCGAGCCTTTAGCCTGGACTAGGGTTGGGGTTAGGGTTAGGGTTGGGTCGACGGCTCCTCGTGATTTTATTAAAAAAAACACCCAAAAACACGTGAAACCAATAAGAAATCGTAATATATTTTGTACTTTATCTGGTACGATTTGTGCGATACGACCGGTAAAGGCGCCTCGGGCATTGTGGGCATTGTTGTGGGCATTGTGGTACGCCGAAAACAGCGACGCGAACACCACCAATCGTGTTTAATAGAACTACAGCAGCATGTCCAAACAGAAACGAAAATCAAAACGAAAAACGAAATCATTTCGTTTTCGATATCATTAGCCGATGTGTCCAAACAGAAACGAATTGTGAACAGCAAGATCCAGGCGAAAAACAACTGAGAGAGCACAACCTATAGGCTGTTCGCAACTACTGTATGTACACATGCCGACAATCTAGCGCTCGGCAACACAGGCCCACCAGAGAAGCAGGCAGACGCGACGACAATTCGATACCGGGATATCGTTGGGCCTCCCATGGAGGTGGTCACGTGTCCAACGTTGATGCCCCCGGATCAAAATTCGAATTATACTGAGAACGAACTTCCAATCTCATTCTCGAGGGCATCATGCTGAACTCTACTCAAATTCTCTTCGCTTTGGCTCGAACGCCGGGAAACAAAGGCCCTAGAGCGTCGAGGCTGGTATTGTGGTTGGCCTGCTGTCTATTTACGGGGGACCTGTGCGGCTGTGTTACCGTGCTATTAATAGCGGTGGGTTGCGTGCTGCATGCGGCAGTCCTGATGTGATATTTTGACGTGGCTGCGCTGACCCGTAGAACACGCTGAATTGTTGCTGTTCGTGCTTTCGTTTTCCTTTTCGTTTTTCAGCTGTCAACTTTTTGTTTTTCGAAATAGGTTGGAAATCGTTGATTTTCTCAGAACAAAAAAAACACAGGGGAACACGTTTATTTGTGCCAGGGACCAATCAGCGCCCTGTTTATTTTCATTTCGTTTTTCGTTTTTCGTTTTCGTTTCTGTTTGGACATGCCCTAATAAGGGCCCGTACAAACGGAGCGTTTTTACGCTCAAAACAAAAGCTAAAATGAGATAGGAAGATACACTCCCTCTGATCGGCGAAACAGACAAAACGAGACTCAGGAGACGGCAATGGGATATTTTTGCTTTTAGGTTTTGTTCAATCGAAAATCGATTAAACAAACCCTAAAAACAAAACGCGAAGAACGAACAGCCTAGCGAGAAGCGACATCATGGCGACAACCGCAGCTACGGACGCCCCATAGACTGGACAGCCAGAAGACAGAGAGCAGACAAAGCGCGAACAACATGCCGCTGGTGGCAGTCCATGCGGTGTTCAACGCCGCAGACAAAACCTTGGCCCATGCGGCCGTCCAAGTCGAATTGCGTCCTGCTGTACATTCGATCATCGTCTGTTGTAGCAAGCGGTGAAAGTTTTGTTCACAGCACCCGTGCTTTGTCCAGCGCAGATCTCGCGCTTGAGACTACGGGTGTCACTGCAGCAGCAGAGTATGATCGGCTAGCCATGTGGGCACACTCCCTCTTTTTTCAGGGCTGGGCGCCGCCTCTACCGCAGCTGGGTGATGCATCACTGCTGGTGCTCCGCCTTGACCGTTGGCTCGTTTTCGCTTTTGTTTTTCACGCGTGTCCTGCGTTTGTACACCATCTTCGTTTTTATCTGGATCAGCGAAGTCTGTTCGTTTTTCACTTTTGTTTTTGTTTTTGTTTTCAGGTTTTGTTGTCCCCCGTTTGTGGCCGGTCCTAACGAGGGAAAATAAAACGGAAAAAAAAACGAAACAAACGAATTGACTTTCGCTTTTTGGTCATAAACAGCAGGTCGAGTCCTCACAAGGAAAAAAAAAAAAACGAAACAAAAAACAAGAAGCCGGCTCGAATTTTTACCGATTTTTACGCGATGGAATTTTTCGAAATTGCTCAACCGCCTCAGCAAGTGATTTCCGGCGATAGCGCTCATCAACGCCGGCGGATAGACACAACTCGCA
Source organism: Saccharina japonica (assembly GCA_008828725.1). NCBI lineage: Eukaryota > Phaeophyceae > Laminariales > Laminariaceae > Saccharina > Saccharina japonica. The sequence continues at coordinate 1,744,503 of MEHQ01002178.1, forward strand.
CACGCGAGGCACCCCTCACAGGAGGCCGTTCTCGTGGTCCAACCCGCTCCCTCCGGAGTGCTCTAGAAGTTGCGTATCGGCCATCGGTGTTCGATGGTGGACGTTTGAATGTTGAGTGGCACTCTTCGACTCTTGACGAAAACTTTACCGCCACAGCCACTTCCTGCCCCCCCGGTTTCTTGCGAGGGCACTCCTTGGCCATACCCTATCCATATATGCTGGCGCCGGGAGCAGACAAGCCTCGTGGCAGCCGCATGTACTACCTCGCCCATAGAGCCCTTGCCAACCGGTCGTAGAAACTTCATCGGAAGCTTCATCCCAACACTCCGAGCTCCTCCTACGTTCCGCTTCGCCCTGGGTGACCCATATTTCGTCAAAATCGCACCCAATTCGTCAAAAGTAAGTGCTCTGGGACTTGAAAAAAACGAAAAGTGAAAACAGAGGTATTGGGATCTCTACTTCTAGTTTCTGGAATGTGACCAATAAAACTCACTTGCTCTTTAGTGCTGCTCTTCGGTATTTTTTTTCTTTTATTTTCCCTTGTTACGACCGGCCCTACGTTCCTAACGAACGAAAAATTCACGATTCGTGAGGTTTTTGTCGTGAATCGTGAATTTTTATGTCATGATTCACGACAAAAACCTCACGATTCATGACGTCGATTTTTTTTAGATTTTCCATAAAAATAACAAAATCACGATTCATGACATTTTGTCGCGGCTCGAAACACGCCTGATCAAGGCACTACGTAACCCACCCGACACCAACGGTATCCGAAGCCTGGTATATATAGGGGCGGATTGTGGACAGCGAGCGGGTGCCTAAAGACACTGCTGGGTGTGGACTAACGAGCACCCTATGGCCTCGAAATGTCGAGGAGGAGACACAACGTGAAGAAAAAGCAAAAATAGTCTGAAAATATCACGGGCCAGGCAGGGCAGACGACATGCCAGAGAGATTGGAACCTCGCGCGGACCTGGCTTGGCCGACGGCGCGTGAGGTTGGAATATCACAGGCCGCGTCAGGTCTCGGCCCGCGATTTGAATCACGGGCCGGGTCGGGCGCGGCCGGCCCGGTACGGCCTGGCCGTGACCTACCTGCGAGAGTTGCCCCCACCCTCAAATACCGTTGGATTTGAAATATCGGATTTTTGACAATATGAAAATCTCACGAAACGTGACGAAAAATCACCTATTTTCGTTTGGAAATAAATCTCACGAATCGTGATTTTTTTTCGTTCGTTAGGGACGGCCTTAACTATAAACTAGTTTGGGCTGGTCGGTGTTGCTTGCCCGGCTACTTGCCCGCTGGCTACGTTTTGTTATGTTTAGCTTTGAGGAGCTTTTTTTGTGTCCTTCGTTCTTGCCTGGTGGCTACGTATGATACGAGTAACTGGTACGAGGAACACACGCCTGCTGCTGCTGTGTTCTCCCTTTTCAGCTTGCGACACCCCGGGGATTTTAAGTCAGCCACAATCCCAAAGGGGAACCTCGTGTTATTTACGATTTGGTGTAAAAAAACTCCACACACAGCAGTGCACCATTGTACGGCCTTGTCTAATAATAACACGTTCACCTGCAGTTGCGATGTATTATCTCATGGTATTGAATTCCAAGGTTACGAGTATGTTCTGTAGGGTATCTGGTTTCCGGGGCTGTTCGCGGATCAGGTCAAACCTCACGGGTCAGGTTGGGCCGGGTCGGTTCGGGTCAGCTGGCCCGACCCGACCCGCGATTTTTCGGAAGCCTCCTGAACTGACCCGACTCGACCCGACCCTTGAGGTTTAGAAATCTCCTTACCCGACCCGACCCGACTCGCGATAAGTGATAACCTCTTAATCCGACCCGACCTGACCCGTGAGAGTTTGAACACCTCCTGATCCGACCCGACCCGACCCGCCAGATTCCAATTACCCGTGAGATACGGGTCATGTCGCGGGTCGGATCACCTCAACCCGCTGGACCATTCATCTCGACCGGCGGGTTTGACCGACGGATCCGGCCCGTGCGTCGACACTTCAAAAACAATTTCATACTCCTTTTTGTACCCCACAGCGATGATATGTGGCCTGGCTGTTGTGGGTATGGATGAATGCGGACATGCGTATACTACGTCGTATAGATTTGGCAGTGTGTAAATGTTTGAATATGATATCAAAGGGGTCGTATTATTCATTGTTGGTACGGGAGGAACCTTTGGGCAGAAAGCGGGAAGTTTTTGAAGTGTCGGATCCGCGGGCCGGATGCACGGGTCCAACACGCGGGCCAGCAGAAAAAAACTCGCGGGTCATGCCGGCCCGACCCGCGAGTGACCCGTTTCTCGCGGGTCATGACCTGGCGCAACCCGCGAGTTTTTCATCACCTCTTGACCCGACCCGACCCGACCCGACCCGACCCGACCCGTGATATTTGAAAAACTCTTGACCCGACTCGACCCGCCCCGTAAGATTCGAAAAATCTTGACCTGACCTGACCCGACCCGCGAGATTTGCAAACCTCTGGACCCGACCCGACCCGACCCGACCCGTGAGAGTTTGGACACTTCCTGGCCCGCGAACAGCCCTGAAAATATCCAATAATCAAATGAAGCCCCTTTTCAGGTTGATTACCAACACTATTATTGGTCAGACTGCATGCATCAAAACCATCACTGCCAGAGACCCGCACACTCCATGCTTCCGAAGCTCCACAAATCACCGTCACCGCTACCATGGTGCGACGAGAGTACAAGCAACAATCGTCTTGCTTGTCTGTACACATCTACACATGACACCAGTGTTGGGTGTGGGGTGTGGGGTGTCGGAGTGTGATCCAACGTCGATTCTCGCGCACTTTCGATGCTGGACCCACCTACTTTCAGGTTGTCATGTTCTAGACTAATAAATAGGCACGCTCGACGTTAGATCTACACACTTTCATGCTGTCACGTTTATTAATACGTTCTTCCCTGCTGCAGGCACGTTTTATAGTGTAAAGCAAGTCAACTGGTTTTCTAGTTTAACCGGTTAACCTTAAACCGGTGTTTTTATCGGTTTTAACCGGTTAAACGGACGTCAAAAACTTCTAGTTTTTGTTTTAGAAAATTTCCAGTTTTTGTTTTGAAAACCTGACTGATGACACACGCCTGTTGGGTTCCCAAACACCGCGGTTAACCGTTTTTTTTGTTATCCGGTGCCCACCTCTAGTCATGCCCCGACCCGCGGGTCAGCTCAGGAGTTGTTCACAATGTCACTGGTCGGGTCAGGTCAGAGGCTTTCAAATATCACGGACCGTGCCGGGTCGGGTTAAGAGGCTTTCAAACCTCACGGGTCGGGTCGGATCAAGATGTTTTCAAATATCACGGGTCGGGTCTGGTCGGATGGGGTCAGGAGGTGCTCAAAAGCTCACGATCTCGACTCGCGAGTGGCCCATTTCTCGCGGGTCGGGCCAGCACGACCCGCGAGTTGTTTTCTGCTGACCCTGATCAGACGCTTCGAAATAAATCCCGTTTTCTATCTGAAGGCTTCTCTCACGCCAATACTGAATACTGCTACGGGGGAGCATAGTAAATGCTAGTAAATAGGACCCACGGTGCACACAAAAACCTATTTGTTTCCCTATTTTTACCAACATTTGGTCCTTTTTTTTATGGTCGTCCGTATTACGCCTTTGGTATAATAATGGAACATTTAAACACCGCCAAATTTATATACGAGGTACCTGGTATACTGTAGTGGAATCAACTGCACGGCGGATATTGGGCTCATGTAATATTTCATGAGCGCCAACTATTTGAGTTGACCTGAGGTGTACGTCAGAAAGCTCTCAGCAAGGGCATTCGAATGAGTTTTGTTTACGTGTAGACTTGAAAAGTATTGTTCGTAGTGCGTTTTGAACATACTGTAGTTCCAGAAGGCACCTCACGGGATTAACATGTCCGTATCTCGACAACTACGGCGATCCCACAGAAACAAAATAGCAGATATCCAGAGCTAATTAACAGGCCGATTTTATTGGTTTGGTTCCAACCCCGAACCCCTTGGCGCACAAGACGAAAACAATTGGAAGAACACTTTTTTTTTAAATTGATCCATACTCCACATAAATGCACTTGTTTTTGTGTTTGACAAAATCGGCATAACGTCGGCAATTCTTGAGACTTTGGTTCACGTGTACTTTTTTTTCAATGTTCTTGACAAAGTCTGCCATAGTTGTTCAGACGTCCTTTCAATTTGAGCCGACGTTCGAATTTGAATTTTCCCTTGTAATATCAAGTTAGCATTTGGTCCATTCTGACGAACAAACAACGACGAAGACTCAAAATTCAAACAATTCCAATCAAAACAAGCTCTGAACAACTCTTGTGGTATTTGTCGAGGGCAATTCAGAAATGCACAACATTAAAAAGGATACTACTTACGTAAGAATTGAGGAAGTTATGGCTGTGGCTGAATCCACTATACGCATGTCCGCACCCATCCATACCCACTACGTATGTATAGCCAGGCCACATATCACTGCCGGGTACACAAATGAAGGTTCCGTTGTTTTTCAAGTGTCGATCCGCGTGTCAAACCCGCGGGGTCGAGATAAACGATCTCGCGGGTTGAGGTGGCCCGCAACATGACCTGTATATCACGGGTCGATCGGAACCTGGCGGATCGGGTCGGGTCTGGTCGGGTTAGGAGGTTTTCAAAATCTCGCGGGTCGGGTCGGGTGACCCGACCTGACCCGTGGGGTTTGACCTGACACGCGAACAGCCCTGCAAAAAATCAGCTAAAAACAAAAACGAGATACATAGGAAGAAACAAAAGTCCTGATTGGTCAACTAGCTAAAATGAGGCCCAGGAGACTGGCTGGGCTCATTTTTTTTTATGGCTGTTGTCTATTGTTTTGGCGTTTTTTGGGATTAAACATGAGTTAAAAATAAAAGCCAAACGAACACCCCAAGCGAGAAGCGAGACCATGGCGACAACCGCGGCTACTGTTCGAACGCCCCGTAAGACATTCAGCCAGAGGACAGGGACCAGAGGCCAGAGAGTACACGAACACCATGCCGCTGATGCCAGTCAATGCAACTTACATCACCGCAGCCAAACTCGTGGCCCATGGGGCCGTCCCAAATCAAATTGGGTGCTGCTGTACATTCAAAGATAGTCTATTGTAGCCAGTGGTGGTGTTTGAACAACACTCACACTTTTATCCAGCGCGGCTCTCGCGCTTCAGAATACGGTTCCCATTGCAGCAGCAGAGTGTGGTCGGCTAGCCGTGTTGTCACACTCGCCTCGTTTTTCAGGACTGGGCGCGGCCTCTACCGCAGCTGAATGGTGCATCAGTGTTGATGCACCACCTCGGCCCGTTACGTAGCTCTTTTCGTTTTTGATTATAGCTTTTTGTTTTTCACGTGTATCCTGCGTTTGTACGCGTACTCCATCCTCGTTTCCCCCGAAAATCGCATACGAGTAGCATGCTTTTTTCGCTTTTGTTTTTCTTCGTTTGGACGGGCCCTTACATTCGTTGCGTACCGTTGCATTCGCAATACGTTCGCTGCATTTATTCGTAATCAGTCACAGATTTGAACACCAAAACTTCAACTTTCATACGAGTAGGTACAAACAAAATGTACGATCGTAATTATTTTAGAAGAGTTCGATTTCCTACGGTCATACACTTGCTTTGCTATGTCCCTGCGACCTGGACTGACTTTGCCCTATGTACCTTTGCAGCTGCTTCCCTTTCGTAAATCAGATCCGTTAGTAGGGTCACATCGCGGATAGCGGGCACTCCTCCCCCGTCACCACTGTTGTACACCACTACTACCACTACCACTATTCATGCGTAGACCAACCTACTGTAGACACTACATCCTGCTCGTATTCAGTCATACCTGGTAAGAGATACGATCGACAATGCTTGTTAATTCATTCCTGTACAAGTCAAACATAATGTAAAACATGATATCGGTTTCGGAAGCTACGTATCGTGTATTATTGCTCAGTAGTCAATACACTGCAGACCAGCAGTATACCTCAGCAACGATGCAGCCAGCACATGCAAGCTCGGAGGCAGACGCGGAGGGTGTTTTAGGACACCCCTTCCACATGGCAATGATCTCCGGACCGGTCTCATTGTTGATCGATGTGCATTACAGTACAGGACACCTAATAAGAAACAGGAATCTAGGTTCAGCCTGGATTTCCTATTTTTGTCGTTTTATGGGCCTCTTTCTTATTTTGCCGTGCAGAAATTGAAAATCAAAGTGTTTTCTCATTATTTAAAACTAATATTAATAACGTCATTGACCGTACGCCCCTCACTGGTCGCGCATGCGTACATTCGGCGTCCGAATTATTGCACGTGTACTCTTACTGGGGGGCACTGACGCCAAGGAAGCGAGCTCGGCAACGGAGTTGGAACGTTTCCGTTTTCGTCCCTTCCTATTGCGCGAATCATTAGTCCCGGTAAGGCCGTCATACATATCTTCCCCGCCTTCATCCTCTTCCTTGCTTTCACTGCCATTGAGAAAGCTACCCTCTCCGAGATCAGTATCGCTGTTGACATCTACACCGCGCACACCCAATCCCTTCCTCCCTTCCTCGTCGCCAATTCCCTGCCACTCTTGATCCGCTCCTGCCCCTTCCTCACTCTCACTACCACACCCACCCAGTGCATCAGCCAGACCCTGAGGCAGGCAGCTTGTCGGTGTCCCACTTTTCCACGTTGTCATTCTTCTCCAACCATGCCTAGAGAGCCTTCGTCACACCCAACTTGACCAGCCGCCCGTATCCTGTATCGATCGGCTGGACCTCATCCGTGCACCCTGTTGGCAGCAGACGAAGCAGAGTGTTGCATCCCTCCTTGAGCTTTTTCTTTGACTCTTCTGTGGTCTGCCCGTGCAGATTGTCGGCAAAAAGGATGGATTTCTCCGTGGGCTTCACGCCAGAACCGTCTGTGACGGCTGCCTTGAAAGTGTTGTCAACCCACCGGTTGCAGTAGTCACACGTGATTGGGCTCTGCCTACTTTCGATGGTGTGGAACTCGCTGAAGGATGCGGCCCTGACATGGGTGCAGTTGTCGAGCCACTCGCGTCCGATCGCAATATCGAATTATACGAAAAAGCTCCCCGAGCTCGCTGTTGTAATCCACTGCCTTGAGGGAGCCGTCACATCGTAGCCCCCACAGCGTGTCAAGGTTGGAAAATATTTCTGCAGAAACACCATCTTCGCGCGCGGCGCTCTTTAGCTCATCGAACTGCTGCGCATTCAAGGCTCCCCTTGTCTCAATTCACCCAATGCGGAGAGCGATTTGGGTCTGGCCGTGAAAGCCATTGGCAAATTGAGGGCCGCAAGATCTGTGTCCTGGGTCTGCTACATTGATATTACTACTGTCTACTTTTCCCGTCTCTCCTATCTCTCCTCCCTGCGGTGATGTTTTAAAACATATGCTGCACCCACTCCCACTCGGCACCCAATACACTTTTTTTGAGGTTCCGCATCGAAAACATGCGTTTTTGTGGGGCGAAACAAATTGGGAAATATGAAACGGCGAAAAAACAAATACAGTAAAACAACAAACAATCTCGTACGAGTACACATTGCTGCTGTACCGGGTCAAAATTGAAAAAATATGTTCGCTAAAAACCTAAAAGGTGTTACTCGCGACTCGCGACCACCCGAGGGGACAGGGGCGGGCAGCAGGGTTTCCCGAAGGCGTCGGGGATTCGCCCCAGGGGGGTAATAGGCCTTTCTTTTCTTGCAGCGGAGGCCCAGCCTCGCGTCTTTATTATTTTTTGGGAAATGTCAGCCTGGCTTTCTTATTAGCCTGTTTCTTATTAGGTGTCCTGTACTGTAGCGCAGAAACATTGTATGAGTGTGAGATACCGGTACCTGATACTACTCAGTACTACTAGTATAAGCATCACCCGCCGACGTAAAATCAACATTTTGTTTTTCCCCGTCCTATTTATTACCTTCGCTCTTGTTTTCTCTCTCCCTCTTTAGTCGTAACTCAGATCTGGGGTCACTAAGTAGGCTCTTCTCCTCCCTCCCCACTACGCTACGTGCCTTGCACTTTTATATCACGAGCAGGCTTCAGCACTTTCATCCCTCGTCGACTCGCGTCGAATTCCGCCTACCCACGCTAGGAAGGCGCTCTCAGCAATTAACAGCCGATTTTTCTAATTGAGAATTGCCTTTCCGATGAGAATGATAATCGAAAATATTGGTTTTTGAATTGTTAGAGATGTACTTCCCTCACAGTCAAAACTTACACTGCAAACTATTGTCAGTTGTGACAGTCGTCGATGACACAAGAAAAAATCGAAATCGGCATCGGCAGTCTCAGGATATATCGAAGATCGAAGAAAATCTGGATTTATGGGCGATGTCCCTCGCCCGTAAATGCCAATTTCCTCACATTCTCTGTTTTACGAGCCTGCCAAGATTGAGTTCGATTTTTTTTTTCATGGATCGATACCTACCATCGAGGAACATATATTCTAGGTCAAATTTTTATTGTGAGCGAAATACAACTCGTAAAACACAACAAAGTACTAAAATCGATTTTCATTCTCATCGGAAAGGCGATTCTCAATTAGGAAAATCGGCTGTTAATGGGTTCCTTTTTATTGTTGCAAATCAAGTATAAATCTCACCACGGTGGGATTTGAACTCGGGTACCAATGCTATTAATAATAGCATTTGAAGCTGACCACTAGGCTACCGGGGCGACCGGCGTTATACATGTGAAATACAACCATATAACACAATAACTGAAGCTGTTGTTTTTTTTGGCAGGGGTCTTCGCGGGGTGGTCCGCGGCCGGCGGGCCGGCCCCGGCCTTAAGTTGAAAACAGTTTCTTGAAAAAATGAAAAATTAACGGGCCGGGTCGGGTTTGGAACTGAACATCTGGCGGGCCAGGCCGAAACGGGTTTGACAAAAGGAAAAACTCAAGAACTGGGCGACCTGAGAACCTCCCCGGCGGGGCTGGGCCGGGCCGAGTCCTGTGATCTGAGAATCGTGGGCAGATTATCTCTGCTCTCGTTTGTGGTGCTCCTTGTTCCTTCGCTTGGGGGTCCAAGCTTCCACACCTTGCTTCGACAGACAATGATCTATCTATCTACAGTAGATCATCTACTGTAGTTTCTAAATTTTCCGTTGTGAGAGGCTCTGCAGGGTCTACATACGAGTACGTATCCAACCCAGGAAATATGTTTGAGATTTTGCGGATTTTACGGGTCCCACCCGGCAACATGAACTAATTCACACAAGGTCGGGGACGGATCTTCCTTGAAATATCTAGATCATGGAGTAGGAATTATCTATATTATCCTTGAAAGATCTAGATCATGGAGTAGGAATTATCTATATTATCTATATGATCTATATGATCTATATAATCTATATAATCTATATGATCTATATGATCTATATTATCTACCTGGTATGTGATCTGTCCAAGGTGCGCAAGCTTCCAACACACTATCATACTCAACTCCCATGCTACCGATTATGCTCCCCGAATTCCGATACAACCTCCACACACCACGAATTCCATAGTTGATCGCAATCATATATTGCGGAGGTTGTTGGCCATCCTACCCCTAGCCCCACGATGAAGTGTTGCTCTGTGCGTCCATGCAGATCGTTTGCCTTGGTTCTGTTTTTCTGACGGCATGTCTTGCCTTCTCGTTTTTGCCATCCGCAGCGCAAGTGCTTACCTGACACCGACGATTCCATCATCACAGAAACCTGGCCAACCATGAGAGCCGCCATTGTGCGACAGGTGAGCCGGCCTCTGCGATGCTGCCGCTGTTACTCACATGGATCATATCATGATGGCACCATGATGGCACCATGATGGCACCACTGGAAACCCGCCATAAGTGGTACCCGTACTTGTAGAAACACCTGCTTGCAAATATACACAAGTATGTTTTCTGTTCCTCTGCCCACCCCTTGTCAACGAAGGCTCTGATAATCCGTCGCCGTCTTTTGTGTTTGTGGTTTGCGGCTTGTGGCACGCAGGCGGCCCTGTCGCACATCAGGGCCAGAGGGAAGAATTGTGGTAGGCGCGATGGCAAGATTGGGTGGGACGAGATCTCGCTCGAAGAATACATTGAATACGTGAATCGACTCATACCACTAGCGGCCCAAGACATGGACGCGCTTGACGACGTGGAGCAGATGACCGCGATGAAGGAGAAGCGGAACCTTACGGATGTTTTCATGGAGAAGCGCCGCGTCGTTAACGGCGTCAAAGTGCGCATTCTTATCAAAGTGAGCCTTTACACTACACGGGTTATTTATGTCCTCTCAAAATGCTACCAGGTACCTGGTATGTAGTTGTCCTTAATGCTGTTAACGTTATCCAAATACGCACAGCTGTGCTTATAATACCATAGCTTTCATATCTTTGATACCAGGTACGGTATGTATGAAACTGTACCTTCAGAGGGTATGATGACTACATACTGCTCTTGTACTGCTCTTGTACTCACGGTGATGCCTCAATACTGCTGGGCTGTTCGCCTACCGCCTGGCTGGTTGGGTTTGTCCTCCTATGCCATAACAGGAAAACAGGCTTGCCGCATTCGGGGAGAGCATGAGGGCATTCACAAGAGGATTGGATTCGGCGGTGCTGCCGACGCCCAAACTTCTCCAAGTAAGCGGCTGTGTCCATCGTCGATGACGTATTATATGTATGTACTCGTATTATATAATACTCCAGAAGCAGAGTCCGGTGCGAATTCTAGATTGGCTATGAGTATGAGCGATGCCCCAAGCGATATGATAGCTCCGCGTTTCTAAGTTTTCCTGAATGCCTGAGTGGCCGCTTTCGAACGCTTTGAATCGGTCGATTATCTTCGTTGTAGCTTTATTCTACAGTGCGTGATACGCACTACCCTCGAAACGTTTTCCCTTTGATGGTCTGTTGTTTTTTGTTGTTGTTTCTTACCGGAGCCTGTTCGCGATTTTGATGGCGATGCGCTCTCGTTCAAGTAAAGACCGGTTCAAAGTCAAGCCCCCGCATCTATAATACGAGCTGGTTTTTGTTATTTTTTCGCTCGTGTACGTTGTGCCTTCGGCTCCTCGTAGTTGAAGATCGTTTCGTTCAGAGGTGAAGCATGAGACTTGATGCGTCGCCCTTCGACGCTGATTTTGTTTTTTTCATTTACGATTTATTTGTTTTTTTATTAATTAATTTATTGATTAATTTATGCTTTCATGTATTCATTCATTTATTCATTTATCCATTTATCCATTTATCCATTTATCCATTTATCCTTTTCTCCATTTCTCCATTTCTCCATTTCTTGGGTTTGTTTGTTTGTTTGTTTGTTTGTTTGTTTTATTTATTTTCAGTGCTTGAGAGGTCCGCGGGAATACTTGTTATCGCCCTGATTCCAATAGATAACTGAAAGGGCATCAATTATTTTGGCATCCTAGGCAAGGTAGAAGCTGGGCTGACATTCATTCCGTACTGACCACCATATTATTGGACAAAAAAATGGTTTGTTTTATTTATTTATTTTCAGTGCTTGAGAGGTCCGCGGGAATACTTGCTATCGCCCTGATTCCAATAGATAACTGAAAGGGCATTCATTATTTTGGCATCCTAGGCAATGTAGAAGCTGGGCTGACATTCATTCCGTACTGGCCACCATATTATTGGACAAAAAATATAGGCTACGTAGCACACTTTTCAGCAGTGATGCAGGTGGGCAAACCACAGCAAAGCTACTGCTAACTGTTTGAGATGCTCTCTTTCGGCTCCCTGTTTCTGGCAGAGGTATTCCGTAACCGGTCTCCTGGACGAAGACATGGGTGCAGCCATGAACGAAGCACGTGGCCTCCAGGGTTCGTCCAGCACCTCTAACCCGCCGCTGGACAAGGCGGCGAGAGCGTCGCCAAAGCGCAAACGTGCCGAGAATGTGCCGGCTGGGAGTGGTGCCCCGGAAAGTGCCCAGGCACTGGCGAAGGTGTGGCCAGTGTTTATGTACGACCCGACCCGCTTCTTGATTGAGTACAAAAAAATCATAATTAGCAATCTTGCACAGATGTTCCCAGTACCTGGGAGCAAAGTAAAGTATTTCGGAGAGAACGTACTTCAGGTACTTCGTGTACTCTCAGTATTTGGGCTTTTATGTACTGCGAGTACTCGCAGTATTTGGAGATTCTGCTGCGGACACTGCCATACTCGCAGTACTTCGAGCTCAATACTGTCGAATACTGCTGTACTCCAAGTGTTTCAGAGTTCCGTCCTGCGGGTACTGCCAAGCAGGGCTGGAAATATGGTGTGCGCAGAGCAGCGCCACCAGCCGAAGGCGAGGTGTCCCCTGCAGGCTGCTTTTTATACACACATATGGGACAATGTACCTAAGGTATGCGTGGGCTGCAATGTTGCGCAATTTGAAAATAAACAAAGGCAGAATTACGATCAATCAGCATTCGTTTCACAAGGATTTTTTTTTTAATCCTCCGGCGGGTGGGTAAATATAAAGCTTACGCCCTCCACACTTCCACGTCTCACTGCGTGTCGTGTGTCAATTCACTCCATGCCCCCTCGGAAGTATCAGCCCTTGCTGCCTACGATTCCGGAGACTTGAGCATGTTGACCCGACCTGACCCCCGAAGGGGCCCGGTGCGGTGGGGATAGCCACCCGAAGAGTAAACTCTACGGGTGGTGTGGAACTTGCCGAGACTCATCCACCAACAAAACCCCAGGCCAAGAAGCCTTCCCGCCAGACTCGGATCAGTAACGATCCACCCTACCCGTTTGGGCGTTGGAAGAAAACATATTTGTGCCACAAAATTAATTATCGCTGAGAATGTGTCGAGCAGGATGTCAATTACAGCGAAAAATACCCTAGAACGGCTTCATTGTTTTTGTTTTTGCCTGCTGCGAAAAACAAGCAAAAAAATAAATCGCCTACGGCGGCGAAAAAAGGTGCGGCGCTTCAAAACCGTGATGATGCGGCAAGCCGCACCAAGCCCTCCACCTCGTGGTGCACTACGAGTACACCCAATTTTAAACACATGAGTGCGCCAGCGTAACATTTCGCCACCTATTTCCGGCCCTGCCGCCAAGTACTTCCAGTATTTTGTCCGTTGGTACTGCAAGTACCTACTACGAGTACTTGGAGTACTTGAATGCTCTCAATATGCGCAGTATACTCGGAGTATAAAGTATGCTTCGACCATCTGTGCAACGTTTCGATAAGTTCATCCCTATTTTATTGCAGAAAGTATTCACGGATGGTTCAACGAGTGCAACTGGAGTACTTGAGAGTACTGACAATGTTCCAGCAGTGTATCCTGCGATTACTCGAAGTATTTACGGGTTGTACTGCGGGTACTGCTTGTACTCGGGGTTCTATACTGCTCATACTCCCAATACTACTCGCAGTGTTTGGGCCTTCAGTACTGCTCTACTCCCAGTACTCGCGGCAATTAGCCCGCCAGTACTGCAAATCTCTCAGTCGTCGGAGTACGAATCATTCTCGGTACTCCGAGTATACTCGGAATATGAAGTCTACTGTGAGCATCTGTGAGCGAGATTGCAGCGTTGTCGCATTCGCGGCCTGTGCTTGCCCTCATGTCGCGCCCACACCCTTGCATGTGTATGTATGTGTATGTATATGTATGTATATGCATGTATATGAAGTGCCTTCTTGTCCGGCTGGCGCCCTGACGCGTAAATAGTATAACAACTACAACTAATCCAATGCTTGCGTGGGAACCGGCTCCGGGTAGGCGAACGAGCACCTCCAGCGGGAGATGACAGGGCATCCCGGCACTTTGGCCGACGCCCTGGCCATAGGCGACACCATTCCTCAGCCTCAGCCGCGCAATTCGGCGCAGGAGAATTCTAGCGACACCACGGCCAGCGGGGCTAGCGGGCCTGGGGAGAGGTAAGCCCCGATTAACGTTTGTGCTTAACCGTGCGCATCGTACTAAGAATAACAAGCCGCGATCGAATTGTTTCGCCTCTCGCCTCCGTCCATATTGGTTTAACGAACAGATTTATCTATGCGATCCTACTTGCTTGTCTCGCTCTGCGCCAAAAACGACCCAGCTCGACAGAACCGGCCAGAAAGAGACCTCTCACCACACGGACCTCTCCGGGCAAACAGGTACTGATTTTTCTATGTATAGTCGTACGTAATCAATTTGATGACGAGCTTTCCTATTAATAGCGCGTCCGCGACTACCACTATGCACGAAAGCATTCGTTGCAAGTGTTGGGACACTCAACAAAGATGCTGGCCCGTATGCAATGCTAGTTGTATGAGGGCTTGCTGCAGTGCTAGTTGTATGAGGGCTTGCCGCGCCAACTCTGTTGGCAAAGGGTAGCGCAACTTTTGTCGAGTGGAGTTGACTTTTACAGATTTTCAAGGCTAAGCAAGAGAAGACTGCCATCGCCCCTTGCGCCCACTCCGTGTTGTGTTTTTGATGCGCTACTGTTGCCCTTAATTGGAGTTAGCAAGCAGCATCGCTGGAGTATGACACGGCACCATGCCGCGCCTGACCTGCTCAATGCACGAAATATATCAGTGAGCGCCAAGGGTGCTACTGTGCTGCCTGAGAGTACGTGGCGCAGTCGTTTTGATAGTGGGTTCATCGCTCTGGTTTACTCGAGATTTTTATGACGGGCGCCTGGGTGCGATATCCTATTAACAGGTGGACTTTGACGATTCGCAAAGCGTGGACGAGCCTCAGCCTCGGGGGCGAAGGGCCACTCTCGCCGATCGCCCATCGGTGAGCTTTTGATTTGTATTGCGTAGACCCGAATGTTTTGCCTTGCTATGCTCATAGATAAGTGCGCGGCGTGTATGTGAGTGTTTTGTTGCGTGCGATCACGAACTTGATGTATATAGCTATTAGCAGCCTTTTACGAAGGCGTTATCTATGATACAGTAGGTGTGCAGCTACCACTTTATGCCGCAGCTGTCTTGATAAACGTTGTTCGCGATAAAAAATATGCATATACAAAACGAGTATAAGTTGCGGTTTAGACTATCTTTCCAACTTTTGCTGCAGCCTAATTCACTTGTCACATGTCACAATGGCCGTAGGCGGGTGTGTCGAGCGTCATGTTTAAAATATGATTATTAATTCTGCAGTAATAGGCAAGAAATTGTTCGCGCGTGTGTTTTGGTTGTGCTGCAGCCTCAGAGAGAGCCCTCGCTGGAGTCGCCCGTTGGCACGACGCATATCAGAAGGAGACCGAAGCTTTCTGCCCCCGTCAGTACGGCAAGACCTCGTGTACCCTGGACTGAGGAAGAGGTCAAGCACCTCCAAGCCGCGGTGTCAGCATTGGGAGTGGGCAAGTGGAAGCAGGCTCTGTCCCTTTACAAATTCCAGGATTGCCGCACGGCCGTCGATCTCAAGGACAAATGGCGCAACCTCATGAAGTAGGAGTGGAATTTACCTGGCGTGGCACATGGTTGCAGGAGTCTCTGCTGTTAATTATGCTGTGCCAGCTGTCTATCACTAGGAGTATACTCATTGCCTCCGCCGCCAGGGGTGTAGTGGGTATTGTACTATGTGCGCAACATGCTGTGCTGACGGGAGTCTACGTTGCAGTATAACGGACGGTTTGTTCTTGGTGGCCTGAGCTACATACACAGTAAACTGTAAACTGTACTTGAACGTCCGAAGAGAACCGGGCGAGAAATACAACATCCAACCGTTTTGGGGGCATTTGGAAGTAGTGTAACTATCGGGTGTTTAGTCGTTCGTGCCTAACGCGATGCTCTAGTCTTTGTTTTTAGTCTCTTAATAGCTGAACAGGTGCTTGGGGTCGCTGGTCAGTCCTGCCTTCATTGTTTTGGCCCCTTCTACAGTATGTTCAATGTTCGATGTCGTTCGCTGGTCAGAGGTCTCTCTCACGATTCGTATTGCTTACGGTGGGACGGCAGTTGGCGTCTTGTATTTCACTCTTTCGTTTTTTTTGTTTTCAGTACTGTAGCCTCTTAAATTCTACAGTAGTCGACGGCTTGACTAAGCTTGGGCTGCGAGTACCACCGGGGCGTTTGCGTTGCATATTTGTTTGTACCTGGTAACGTTTATCATTGTTCATTTGATCCGACTCGGATTTCCGATTCCGACCTTATAGACGAGGCTTTATCACGACTGCGCTTTTTCTGGAGGCGATATGCAGCAACAAATGCGGCGGAAAAATCGGACAGCTTGTGTCCTGCGTCATCCACAGGTATTGCCGTACGAGCTCATACCCCTGCTGCTTGAAGGGCCTGTACACGGTCGTATCGTACGTGATAAGTTTATACGAGTAGTGAAGCATTGGTACATTCTTTGTAGAAACCTTCCGACCATCGTTGCTAGTACTCGTACTCCGTTTTTGTTATGTACCAGTTCCATGAAAATAATTTGTAAAACTGGATGGTTCGTGATAATTTGATACGCCATTTCCCCACAACAAGCGCAAGATCCGTGAGTATCTTGCGTCGGCGGCACTTTATTCGCCGGAACCTGCTCAGGGGGTCTCTCGCGTTAACTTTAGTATCTATCTTTACACTTTCAACAATTTCCCAATCTGATGCCGATGGCAATGGAAACGAGATCTTAAATTTCTGAAATGTTCGTTTTTACACCATTTCAGCGGCTGTATTTCGCGGGGAACTTAAAATGAGATTTTCTGTGATCAGGATCATTTATTATTATTTTGAGAGCTTTACAATGGTATGGCCACGAACTTTTACGAGGGAGCAAGACTTCGCAAAGTTTCTAAAGGTTGGCCCAATTTCTGACGAGATTGGAATGTGCCTGCCAGTTTTGGGGCTGTATCTTTGGAATTGTTTCGAAATCAGAATTCCTGGTAAAATTGTCGAAGCGATACCCTGTATGCACTACGTACCTGCATTGGAAAGCTCTCGCAAAATTAAGAGTAAAAAATCCTGCTAAGAAAGTCCTAGGGCACTCGAAAAACAAAGCATGACCAGCACGACGTTTTTTCCATTTTCGGCCCTCTGGGGGGGGGGGGGAGGGTCGGGTGTACTCGATATTAATGCATGGCCGTAGTCGTATGGCCATAGACCCTCCCATCCCTACAAAATGCCGGGACGGAGCATGTCGGGTTTTCACCGACCAGGCGGGGGGGGGTCAGCCACACTAAGATCAAGTGATATGTTGAGTAGGGGATGGTTATTATCCACCCCCTCCCCCGCGGATGCCTCGCGATTTCTTTGGAATGCGATAGCGCCGCAACGCATAAAATCTTTCAGCCGTTGGAGTACCGAGTTCCATACCTCAGACTTCGGACTACACGTAATCGGTGCTCGGAAACTTGCAGGTAGGCTGCGTTGTGCATGCATGTCTGAACGGACAGTGCATCACATTTATTTGTGCCTGTAGAAGGTTGTATGGCGATATGGGGCAGTTTTTTCCCGGCCCGCTGGGGGGGGGGAGGGGGGGTTTGTCAGACATTTTTTGCTTTCGGATACCCTTGGAAAGTCTCATTTTAAGTTCCCCACGAAGTGCAGCCGCTGAAATGGTGTAACAACAATCATTTAAGATCGTGTTCCCATTGTCATCGGTCGTAGATGGGTGGCGTCATCGCCTTGTTGTGTCTATGTTGGTGGGGAGAACGGTCAATACAGTTCGGTGCTAACTCTCAAGCATGTGAAACATTGCGCATTTACAAGTCCAGCAAATGCAGCCGCCAACAAGGTGTCAGTACCTTTTCGATTGCCAACTCTACTTCTTGGCAAAACATCTCTTGCGGTGTTGCTCTCAATGAATACGAGTCTTACAGCCCTTGCCCCTGAAACCTGAACCCACTCAAATGCCACGAGAAAAAACATGTCGATTCCATAACTCATGCGGGACTTGACTCCCTCAAAACCGGCGAAGCTCCAGCTAGCTTTAGCTATCTATAACTATATAGCGTCGTCAGTGTCATATCGTAGGGGTCCATGGCGTGCTCCCGTGTTCATGTGGTCTTATTTATCCTGGTATTGGTCTATATACAGGGACCGGCGGCGTTTTCATAAATATGTATACCTGGTATGCTATTACTATTAATAGTATTTTTTGCAGTATGTTTACATATACTCCCTTCTCTCGCTTCTGTTATGGTACTGCTGAACGATTTGGAAATGCCGGTAAATACCTGGTAACCGGTATTGGGATCGTATTTGTAGGACTTGGAAGGCGAACCTAAGATGAAAACCAGGGTTTTCCTAGCCGAGGCAACATTATGGCCTACAGCCTTTCAGTCCTTTCATCGTTCAGAAAGGAATACAGCTGCTCTTCTTCTATCTTGAATACCAACGAGTACCTGTTTAATACACGTAGGCAAACCTGACAAGGGATACTCTGGTGTCCCACTTAACTTGACTTAACAAGTGGCGTCGTCGGTGGGACCTCGCCTTTTTGTTCCGGTACAAGTTTTTTTCGTTCTGTTTTCCCTCGCCACCGACAGGGATCTTGGACCTCGCGGTCGTCCGCCCGGAGACCGGTGCCACACACGGGGTCAAAAGGGCTGGCTTCAGCCAAAAGTGTGGTGCCAGTGTTCAAAATATGCTGCTTCATGGCCGGGTTTTGTGCGAACTTGTCAAAGGTACCAGCAAGGGCGGCGTCTTCCCGAGCGTGGTCCCACAGATAGCGCAGTCAGCCTCGATCGATGCGTTTGCGCTCACGTGGGTCTGGCGAGGACATAATCCGCTCCGCTGCGCCGTGATCGTGGAAAAGGCGAGCCTTTTCAGCCATCGTAATACTGCTCCGCGCAGGAATACGAGACATCGTCAACGATAGGGGGGGGGGTTCTTGTATTGCGTAGCATTATGACGTTCTCTGAGCTTTCGGGTCGGGCTTTTTTTCTTCTCGGTATTCCCTTAGCGTTTCCTGATTTTCCTGGGGCGGGTTTGGAAATCGTCCTTGCGTATTTCGTCCAGCCTACCCCCCCGCTCAGTGCCGGGGCTGGTCTGCATAATCGGGTCATTCTCATTTGTGGCACAGGACAAGCTTTCTGAATATTTTGGGCCGGGTCTCGGGGGGGTTTGGAGTATACTTACTGAAGTTTTCCGTCCTTATTAGTCCTGCCGACCCCCCCCGCTCGCGAACCCGGGGGCGGTCTATCTGTCTATGTAAAATGGACAACTCATCATGCAGCCACCGGCGGGCACAGGACTGCATGACTTTCGGTTGCAACCTTCCTGTTTTTATTTGACATTCCCTGATGGGCTTCGTATACCCTTGCCGTTCAGAGGTGTGGGAGTGGGTTTTGAGGAGCCGCATCTTGGACTCGTGTTTTAGTTTGTGGAATCGGGGTTTCCATGAATTTATCATATTTCTGCATATATATACGGCTCATCAGAATGTGGGCTAGTGTTGTGGTACTGTTGAATTATGTGGACATGCCAGTAAATAAGTAAATACCTGGTAACAGGTATTGGGAAATACCTGGTAACAGGTATTGGGACCGGTCGCCCCGGTGGTCTAACTGGTTGCCACGAAGCCTGTAGGGCCGGATGTCGAGGGTTCGATTCTCCCCATGGAGGTTTTTATTCTCAAATGACACCGACTGTCGACAGCGCAAATTATAGCGTGGGTAAGCAAAATTCGACGAGAGTTGACGAGGGAAGAAAGTGTTGAAATCTTCTCGCGATAAAAATGCAAAAGCAAGAACCGTAGTGGGGGAGGAGGGAGAGGAGCCTACTTTGTGACCCCGGATCTGAGTTACGACCAGGGAGGGAGAAAGGCGGAAGTGCGAAGACAATGAATGGGATGGAAAAATAAAAATAAAAGAAAAAGGTATTGGGACCGTATTTGTACTTGGAAGGTATATCTTAGATGGAAACCAGGGGTTTCCTGTAGGTGAGGCAACCCGAGCCTCCAGCCTTTCAGAGTCTGTCATCGTGCAAAAAGGAATACAGCTACCATACTCGTAGCTGCTCTTCTTTTTCTAGCTCTAAGCAAACAACACACGCGTGAGTGCAACGAGTACCTGTTCAATAGGCAAACCTGGCAAGGGATACTCTGGTGGCCATATACCCTTTTAACATAACACTTATTTCCGCGAAGAGAGGGCGGCACCCTGAGCGAGCGTGGTCGGTGGTGACGCGCATTTCGCTCATGTAACAACGCTGCAAGGCTGCAAGGAACGGCGGGTGATACGCCACAGACACGATAAAATAGGCATATATATATACTTACGCGTCACCGGACACCAATAAGGAGGTCGTGCAGTGCCTGCTATGAATATGTGCTGATGTGTGGGCTTGAGGAGACGGAGTCATAGTCATCACTCCCCGTCAGGAACGACGACGGCAGCAACAGCAACAACCAAAAAGACAAAAACCGATAAGGAAACACGGAAAATCGACGACGGGTATAGTATTGATGTAGGGAGATGATAAATGTGCCCCCGGGGGCACTTTAGCTTATTATTGCGTCCCCGGAACTGGGGGGCACAATAAGCTAAAAGTGCCCCCGGAATATAAATCGTGATACCACGCGCGATATCAGCGGCCAGCCGTAGAGTACCAGACCCTTCTGGTGGTTGTCTACGGCATGTGCTGCTGTGGTGTGTGCAGTAGGTTCGCCGGTCATCGCGTCTCGCCCGATATACAGACGGGTTCGCGATCTCGATACCCAGGATCGCTCTAGGCTTTTTGGGGGGACGCACCAAGCTAAAAAGATGCCTCCGGAAATATAGGCTGCATGAAGCACGCCACTACGAGCGATTACGACGTTCGTAGGGCACCAAATCTGTCCGGGGATTGTCAACGCCATGTGCTGCTGTGGTTTGTGCAGTAGTTCCACCGGTCATCGCGTCTCGCCCGATAAACAGTCTCGATATACCAGGTAGTCAGCAGGCACTGTTTTGGGGGCACACCAAGCTAAAAGTGCCTCCGAAAAAAAGCACGCCACCACGAGCGATAAGAGATGAGCGGCAGAACTACTGCATACACCAGCGCAGCGCATGCCGTAGACAATCTCCAGAGAAGTCTGGTGTCCTACGGTAGGCATCGCTCGTGGTGGCGTGTTGTTTATTATCGGAGGCACTTTTAGCTTGATGTGCCCCCAAATAATGCCTGGAGAGATTCTGAGTATCGAAAACACGAACAACGAACCCGTCTGTACACCGGTCGAGAAGCGATGATTGGCGGAACTATTGGACACCCCACCGAAGCACATGCTGTGGGAAACCCTCAGACAGATCTGGTGCCCTACGGTCGTCGTGATCGCTCGTGGCGCGAGCTTCATGCAATCTGTTTTCGGAGGCACTTTTAGCTTGATGTGTCCCCAAAAGAAGACCTGGAAAGATCCTGAGTATCCAGAACACGAAGCCGTCTCTATATCGGGCGAAAGGTGATTACAGCCATGTCGACTGAGCGGCTTCACCTACGGTACCTTAATCGTGTACCGGTATACCGGTACGAGCATGCACGATATACAATAATCGTCACATCTGTACGTGCAGAGGAGGATGGTGTCACGAATCTGGCGAATTCACCATGATTCCTCTTCCCGGTACAAGAAAGCCTCCCGAAAACAAAACATTATATACCGTACAACGTGGCAAGATCGTGGTGCTCATCATGAATCTCCAGACGGTACGGAGACGGCAAGGTAACAGAGCAATATACTCCTTCAAGTTTCAACGAACACCTAGCAATCCCGTGTCCCACGTGTAGAGTTCGCCCACTCTACCCACTCCTACTACTGCTTGTATACTGCAAGTTTTCATGTTACGATTTCCGTGCATGCAGGATGTCCCCTGTAAGGCGACGCTGATACAATGGAACACCATTACCAGATGTTCTGGCTTCTGGCTTCTGGCACCACACAACGCGGTCCAATCCCATTGACGCGGCCTACAGAGGATACAACCAGACTGGAAGTCATTGCTATATCGCATGCTCAGGGGCAGAGCTTCAGTAGATCGCATCTGGAGAACGTTAACCAGCCAAAGAAAGTTATACATGACTTCCGCGGGTCCCTCTGTGGATCAGCTTCCACCACCCCCCCCAAAACATAGTCTGCTTGTTGAGGGCCAGGCAGCGATCCCGTTTTCTGAAGGCAACGAAGTTTTTTACAACAAGGTTCAAGTGTTCAACAGGGATCTGTCAATTCACGTCATCAAGCTTTTCGCGGAGAAGCGCCTTCGGGAGAAGGCAGAGCGTGGTCTGCGGAAGACGCGGAGGGTGAGCTCGTTGGGCCCGATAGTTATGTGTCTTTACGTGCTGAGTAGGACCGGCCCTCTCGCAAGAAAGCTGAAATCAGTCACATACATAATTGTATGCACACGCTGACTGAGCGAGAAGGCACAATTTCCTGCCAAATATGCTGCACTTTTACTTATTTATCGTATATATATATTTTTTATCGTTTTTAGTCTCCAGCTCTCCAGCTTTTTCGGGACAAGCCGTGGTCACAGCAGTTGTCGTCCCTTCTCCCCACCGGTACACGCGTGCGTTCATGTTTTATGGCGCATAGAGTACATACGCATACAGCATTCCCACTGCTCGTTGATTATCATCGAATATTGCTACTCACGCTCTCGCGCTTTCCGCTAATCAATTTGTATGCAAGAAAAAGTCCCTACCTGGTACGTACGAGTACGTATATACAAGGGCTCCGCTGCGCGGGCGGCTATCGCCGCCCGCTACGCTCGCGGAAGGAAGAATATAACCAAATAATGTGAAAAGAGAAAAGAGGAACATAACTTAGCTGCAACTGGCGACTTGATAATGCCAAGAGCTCCAGCTATCTGTATGTCGGCAAATACAGGACAAAGCGAATATCTATCTTCCAACACGAAAAACTATCGCGAAGAAAGCAACGCTCCACTCTGAGGGCGGCTGATGCCGTCCGCTACGCTCGTGCAAGGAAAGGGGCAGAAGAGGTCCACGATGTGGTGCAAGGACGGGAGGACTTGAAAATGCCAAGAGATTCATGGTGCAATGCAGCGAAATACGTACTGCTGTACGTACGTACCTGGTACAACTGGACGTACAGAGTACCCGCCTACCGCTCTGTATTCTGTATCGTACTGCAGGACAGGAGTACTGGTATGTAGCATGTGGCAAAGCACCTACGACGCGACAGCAGCAGTCGTTCACCACAAAAAGTAAAAAAAAAAAAAAAGAGTACAGGCGACTTGCAAATGCATAGTAGATAGATAGAGCTCCATGCTCCAGGACAACAAAGCTCTAAATTCGAAAGGAAGAGAAAGCAGAGCAACACGGCTCACAGCACGGCGCTGCGCTGCCTGCCGTGTGGGTGTGATTTATGCCTTTTCCGTGGCTATGTGTGCTATTAATAGTACAACAACAGCAGTAGTAGTATGGTGTGACAAACAACAGATAGATCGACAACTAACTACAGCAACAGCAACGACAACGAAAAACACCCACACACCCACCCACCCATCCACCCACCCACACACCCAACATGTGCTACAGGAGCACAGCAGTACGCCGAACTATGCCAGAGCGGGGCCGGTATTATAGCGGACAAAAAACAAATGCCGGCATCGATTGCGGAGCCCTGGTAACACTATGCCGGCACCTATGCGGAGCCCTTGTATCGGACCAAAACAAAAAAAGTCATTTTCCCCCCCGATTTTTGTTTTTCGGAGCTTTTTATCTTGAAATTTGGCTAAGAACGGCTAACTCGCCCAGTTTTAGGTATTTTTCGATTCTGACCGAAGTTCTGGAGATCGATTTTTTCACTTTTTTTGGACTCTTTAAAAATGTATATCTTGAAATTAGTGTGGAAAATGTTTATCTTGAAATTAGTGGGAACGGCATCGATTGCGGAGCCCTGGTAACACTATGCCGGCACCTATGCGGGGCCCTTGTATCGGACCGAAACAAAAAAGTCATTTTTTCCCCGATTTTTGTTTTTCAGAGCTTTTTATCTTGAAATTAGAAATTAGGCTAAGAACGGCTAACTCGCCCAGTTTTAGGTATTTTTCGATTCTGACCGAAGTTCTGGAGATCCAGTTTTTTCACTTTTTTTGGACTCTTTAAAAATATATATATATTGAAATTAGTGTGGAACATGTTTATCTTGAAATTAGTGTGGGTAGAAGAAAGCAAAGAAAGCCAAGAACTTCGGGAAAGCAAGGATCGTAGAAGCGCGAATTATTTGTCGTAGACTCTCTGAGAGCGCAGCAGGTGCTTATGATCAAGTAAAAAAAAACGAGGACAAATGTAAGAAAGTCTATATCCCCCCACAAATAGACACACACTTCCTGAATTCTACAGCCTCAGATTGTGTCCCCCTCGGGATGTACATCCTACATGAGGACATATAAAATCCTTAAGTACGCGCGATCGAAGTATTATACTCAGCTACTCGTACGTAGCAAATACGAGTTTCGAGGAAATCCTCGAGCTCACAGCCAGCGTCACAGCTGTTGTTTTTTTTTTAATTTTTTTAATATATGTGCACTCGGTGAGAATTGAACCCACGTAATGGATTTTAGTAGGCACGAGGACCACCTACCAAGCCTCGTATTGCTTTGGTGTATCTCCATATCTCCACCTGCCAAGCTGTCTGGTGGCCGTGGTGTCTTGGACCGAGGCCAGCCAGAAGAAGAGATCGACCTTCTCACAGAATGGGCAGCGCCCAGGCTGAGCACTTCCTCAGTACAGCAGTACTTTCAAATCTCAAGCTCACTTCTTTCTCATGAGAGGGCCGTTACCAAAAAATGTCAGGAGTCTCAGCACCGTCAAACAGTCAAGTCAATCAGTCAACAGTCAACGTCAACGGCATATTCATCCGTCTAAACGGATTGTCCCCTATCCCTTCTATAATAGAACAAACGTCTCATTTTCTGTGTAGAAACCCCTAGTTATTTACTTGTTTATTGTGCTGGTCGCTGCGGGCCAGCACCAGAGCACCATCATAACAGCAGCTTCGACCGAGGCAGACATGGGCAGTCAGCAGTCAGGGCGACTCCTATGCAGTATTATATTTTGGTTGAAAAAAGCATAGAGCCGGATCTTCCACCTGCAAACAAAGCCACCATATCGCTATACCGATGTGCCATCTTAGGGCCCGTACAAACGAGGAACACAAAACCTAAAAACAAAACCTAAAAACGAACAGACTTTAGGTTTTGGGTGTAAAATCGAAGATGGTGTACAAAGTACAAACGCAGGATACGCGTGAAAAACAAACGCAAAAAACAAAAGCGAAAACGAGTCAACGGTCAAGGTGGAAGACCAGCAGTAATGCACCACCCAGCTGCGGTAGAGGCGACGCCCAGCCCTGAAAAAAGAGGAGAGTGTGCCCACATGACTAGCCGACCATACTCTGCATGCTGCAATGGCGCCCGTAGCCTGGAGCGCGAGATCTGCGCTGGATAAAGTACGGGTGCTGTGCAAAAAATTTCACCGTTTGCTACAACAGATGATTTTTTAATGTACAGCAGCACGCAATTCGACTTGGACCTCCCTATGAGCCACGGTTTTGGCTACGGCGTTGAACACTGCATTGCCTGGCACCAGCGGCATGTTGTTCGCGTATTGTCTGCTCTCTGTCTTCTGGCTGTCCAGTCTACGGGGCGGTCGTGGCTGCGGTTGTCGCCAAGATCTCCGTTCTCGCTGGGCTGTTCGTTCTTCGTGCTTTATTTGTAGGGTCATTTTAATCGATTTTCGATTAAACAAAACCGAAGAGCAATAATATCTCATCGCGGTCTCCTGGGTCTCTTTTTTTCTGTTTCGCCAATCAGAGGGAGTGTATCTTCCTAACTCATTTTAGGTTTTGTTTTTAGGTTTTGTTTTTAGGGTCAAAACGCTCCGTTTGTACGGGCCCTTATCGTGATTTTGGTTTTCTTTCATGGGGGGACCAAGAAAATCAGAACAAAACTCTGAGATTTTGAACTGAACGACACGAACGAGTGATCTACGCCGGGTTGGGCTATCAACCTTCACCGCCAGGTCCTCGAAGACAGGGAACGGACTGGGAACCTCCTGGGGAGCTGCGTAAGGGCTTGTCTAGTCGCTGTGGACCAGCAAGGATCTCTCGCTCTCACGGAGCATGAGCTGCTTGTGGCGGTCGTGGTCAGAAAAAACAGCCGTTAGATTGTTTTGATGATTTGTTTTGCCCATGTCGCAGCTGCTGCTGGGCGGCCACAACACATGCGATGGTGGCCAAGGTGCTGATGCTTTCCCTCTCCGTGGTGGTCGATGCACGAGTGCTGTGTCCCAGCTGTGTACGAGAGTAGCCAAGCATGTAGCGTCGTGATCCGTCGTGAGCCCACAGTCTATAACCCATACAAAAGTATATAATGCCTCCGAGGTCTCGTGCAAAAGCGTTTTCAATCACTTTATAAAATATCACCAAGTGGTTGGAAAAGGCCGCCAAAAAAAAACATTTGGTCAGATTTTATCGATGATAATATCTCGGAGGAACATTTTTTCCACCAAACAGGCCCCATAAGGGCCGTATTAACGAAAGAAAGGTTCAAATTGAATCGATTTCAAATTGATTTTTTTTAATGAATCGACGTGGACTTTCATCTGATTGGTCAAAGCATGAATCACCGGAAAGACATTTGTACTTTGGGGCATGAAAAAAACGATTCGATCGGATGTCAAAAGAAGTCCCAAAATACTTTATTTTTTACAAATCGAATCGAATCGATTCGAATCGATTGGAGTTTATCCAACATGCATGGCATGTTCCCACTGGGTGAACGTCCCCGAGGCGATCCGTCGCTGTTTGGGCTGTTCTCGACAACCACCAACGAGGCGATAAATCGTTAACCTCAACGAGTGGCGACCGGAGCAATAGCCGCGCCCACGGCTACAGACCATAGCACAATGTGGCCCGGCGGTGGCTCCTCAAAAAAAATCATGGAGGTCGCAAGCCCAATTTTTCCACCAGCTCGATCGGCCAAGCCCGGCGAGAACCAAGCGATCGACCCAAAACACGGAGGAAAAACCCAAGACTTCGATAGCTGCATCGCTGTCGCTGTCCGGTACGTGGCGTTTAAGGACTTCCTCCGACCACCCACGCGAAGCTGAGAGTGGCAGCTTCCTAGCCTGGGCCTTGAAAATAAAACAGAGGCTGTAGCCGGCGTGCACGTGACGATGCACGCCGTCGCTCTCAGCTTCTCCCCTCGGTACTTGTCAGCCGGGTGTTCTGTGGGATGTCGCGTTATTCCGATCTCATTCACATTTCGAGAACATACGGAACATACTTGGTTTCACACGATAGGACGCAAAGCCGTATTTTCACTTCAAATCGGAATAAAATCGATTCGATTCATAAAAAAAATCGATTTGAAATCGATTCGATTTGAAGCTTGCCTTCGTTAATTCGCACCCTAAGACGCGATTCTGATCAAATCTGATAGTATTTGGGACCAGATACCCCGACACCTCCTTAAATATTAATATGATCACCCAAAATAATACTGCATAAGAGTCAGCCTCAGCACAAATAATACAGGTTTTCAATATTATGGTCAGGGGTTTAAAAAAGAGCAGTGGCCAAAATCGGGTATACCCGATGGGTTTGTGGCCAAAACAGGGTACCATTGTATTTTGGTGACCGCGACGACCCCAGGGCGCCATCTCATGGGCCAGCGCGGGCCACCACCCGACGCTGGCCACAAATCCATCGGGTATACCCGATTTTGGCTACTCACCCCTCAAGAGGTACCCGATTATTACACCCACCTACCCGAAAATGGCCGGGCTGTTCGACCACAACGGCCCAACAGCCCACCACGCACCAGCCGACTATCACGACCAAATTCATCGAGTTTCATGCCCCCAGCCAGCCCTGTTACAGACGGAACCATTTGCTTGATAAGTATCCATGATTTGGTTGATTCGCGCAGCCTCTCACTCCCAACCAAACTTAAGACTCTCAAAACACGGCACAGCAGTAGTAGTGGTTGGTTCGCAGTGCTCTCTTTCCCTCTCCGAACCAAAAGCCACTTCATCACGGCACAGCAGCAGCAGCAGTAGTAGTAGTAGTAGTAGTAGTTGATTCGCCGCCTCTCCCACCCACACAGCACCGCTCTCTCTCCCTCATCTCCGAACCACAAGCTACTAGCCACCTTCAGCACAGCAGTAGCAGTAGCTGATTCACAGCGCTCTCTCTCCTTCTCCCAACCAGAAGCCACCTCTCATCACACCTCATCACAGCACAACAGTACGTGTACAGCAGTACTACGGTAGAACCAGCCCTCTCACAAGAAACCGGAAATCGGGTTCAGGCTGACTTTCTTATTCTGGGCTCGCGCGAAATCTCACCTTCTAATGCTGCGCTTTCTTATTTAGGTCCCCGAGCCTAAAACACCAAATCGCCAATCACCCAAATCATGGATATATATCAAGCAGATGGATTCGTCGGTCACAGGTTGGAACTCGGCTAGATACGTCGTCATACGTCGTGATACGTATGCTAGTGCTTGGTACGTCGTAATCGTCGTCGGCTGATGCGTGGTGGGCTGAACGGCCGTTGTGGTCGAACAGCCCGGCCATTTTCGGGTAGGTGGGTGTAATAATCGGGTACCTCTTGGGGGGTGAGTAGCCAAAATCGGGTATACCCGATGGGTTTGTGGCCAGCGTCGGGTGGTGGCCCGCGCTGGCCAATGAGATGGCGCCCTGGGGTCGTCGCGGTCACTAAAATACAATGGTACCCTGTTTTGGCCACAAACCCATCGGGTATACCCGATTTTGGCCACTGCTCTTTAAAAAAAAACGAGGATTTTTACTTCCCTTTCCCCGGGTCATTTTCCTTGACGCCGTCGGCCAAGGGGTGAAAGTGCCTATTACATACCCTGACATTTTGGCGGTACTGCTTTTTATCACGTAATTCGTATTAATATGTCTCACCTGGTACCCGGCTTACCCTCTCGGTCTCCATGTCTCTGTCTCCGTTTTCGTTGTTCGAATTTTAGTGTCCCACCACTCGTCTACAGCAAGCAGTACTGCTTATTGTGTTGATTCGTACTCGTGATGCAAAATGTGTGACTTCGTAATTTCGTATTCTCGCTCAGGGGGCGATTCCGTGCACGAGCAGCATCTACAGTAGCAGTTTATCTACTGCAGTTGGCAGGGACATACTTTTGCTTTGAGTGGATGCTGACACCTACCCCTGACCTCTCTGTATACCACCCGCTCCGTAACGCAGAGAGAGGGGGCGGAGTTCACGCCGGAAGACTTGCAACAGTTGGAGTCAACGGACTGGGGCGAACGTGCCGTAGAAACTGCCTCGACGGATGGGATACAAATCCTCGATGCGCTCGCCGCGACTGCCTTGCGCTCCATAAGGTACGTCAAGGAGATCCCCGGGGTGAAGGAGGTGGTTGTCAACGACTTGGATGAGGCGGCGGTAGAGGCCGCAAAGAGAAACATCGAGTTCAACCAGGTGGATCCCTCCAAGATGCGGGTGCAACAGGGGGATGCCATTGCCGCCATGCATTCGAGCATTGCGGCCAAACAGCGCTTCGACGTCATCGATCTAGATCCTTACGGATCTGCTGCTCCATTTTTAGATGCCGCCGTGCAGGCTGTGGATGACGGGGGGCTTTTGTGCGTGACCTGCACCGACATGGGCGTTCTCAGCGGGGGGCACCCGGAAACTTGCTATGCCAAGTATGGCAGCATGCCGACGAAAGGAAGGTATTTGCACGAGATGGCTCTTCGGATAGTCCTCAACGCCCTGGAAGCGCAAGCCAACCGCTACCGTCGCCATATTGTGCCGGTACTCAGTCTCAGCATCGACTTCTACGTGCGACTGTTCGTTCGGGTGTACACGTCTCCGGCTGAGGTGAAGAAAGCCTGTACGAAGGCGGCATACGTACACCAAAGCTTGGGTTGTGGTTCGTTCTACCTTCAACCGGTTGGCAAGATGTCGAAAAACAACTACAACCCTTCGCTCTCCACAGGAGACGGCTGCTGCCCTCAGACGGGCAAGCGCTTCAAGATCGGCGGGCCTATCTGGGCCCCGCCCATCCACGACGTGGAGTGGGTGCAACTGCTGTTGGACCGTGTTCAGGAGAATCCAGGCCCGTTTCCGCCGGCCACGAAGAAGCGAATCCACGGCATGCTGACTTCCGTGTCGGAAGAACTGCCGGATGTTCCTCTCTTCTACAGCTTGCCCGACATGTGCTCGACCCTTCATTGCGATAGTCCGCGGATGATTGACGTGCAGGCTGCGCTGGTCAACGCGGGATTCAGGGTGTCTCAACAGCACAAGGAGCCCCAGGCCGTGAAGACTGATGCCCCGGACGACGTCGTGTGGGACATCATGCGTTGTTGGGTGAAGAAGCATCCAGTTAGCGACAAGCGCAAGACCAACTCACCGGGCCAGGCAATTTTGGAGCGTGAACCCTCTCTTGAAGCGGATTTCACTGTCCCTTCTGGTCTGTGGCAGAAAAAAACAGCTACCAGGTATCAGCAGAACCCGGAACCCTACTGGGGGCCAAAGGCTCGAGCGACAGGAAACAAACGAGGGGTCGCCGATGGTGACGGGCCTGCAAACGACACACCCGCCGAGAAGAAGACTAAACCTGCCGAAACAGAACCAGAACCAACAACTGCAGCAGAACCAACAGCAGCTGTTGAGGACGAAGCCGTGACGGAGCACACTGGTGTGCCACCCCAGCCATTGTAGCGATCATTAAAAATAACGTTATTTCATGCCCACCACTATGGTGGAAGCTCAACCTAGTATTTTATTTGGATTTCTTCTTGCGCAGAACGGGGAGAACGGAGAGAAATCCTACCGATGGCAGCGCGATATCGGAGATTAGGCAGTGTGACGGCACGGATGTGTCCATTTTCTACCTCATGTTTTGGACGGCTGTGTTTTGGTGTTTTTGTTTGATCGTTTATTTTCGTACCGCCGTCATTACAATACATGAGCACCACCACACTGCCATGGGTTGTGCTGGAGCAGTCAATAAAGATGCACGGCTTTGTAGGAGCGAGTTCACCCACGAAATACAGTTGATCCACGTACTGGCAAGTAGCGCAGCGGGATGGAATTGTCCATCTGTACCGGTATTTACTGCCACGAAATGCTACGGGGTTTGATCTGTTTACGCATGCGCTCTGGCCCTTATCCGTATGTACGGCCGCCATGTTTCTGTTCTAAAAGGCGTATAGTTCAAACTGGAGAAGAGACGAGAGATATCTGGCTCGAGGATTTTGTATGTGGTTGAACTCTACGACGGTACCAGGTAGAAACTTACCGGTGCTGCACACATGACGCGTTCACAGTAAAAAAATGACGCTTCAGGGATATAAACCAGTTGCGAGTACGTACGTACCACGCCGGGGCGTTACGACAAAGCTGCCTCTTTTTAGAATCAGTTGTCAATTGGAGGCACCTTGCACCGCGGTCGTATATTTGACCTTGCAACATGCTTCCAGCAGTCGAGAGGCAACACCTTTTCACCACCAGTAAGAACACCGCAGCTTCATAACGGTCCACACAACTGAATAACGTGCTGAAACTGCTGTTGGGCAAATAAGCCCAGACAGTCGCGCTTTGTCCCATATACCGGCATACTACAAAAAATGTACAGCAATATGTGGTGCCACTCTTGTTACACCCTCGCGCAGGATACGAAATAAAGATCGCGGCGACAGGCGTCGTTATTTCATGTACTTTGTGAGGAAGTTACGGTGGAAGTCGTTTCGAATCGTATCGTTCACGAATCTCTTCTTCGTCTCCGGTTCCGTCCTGGCTTGCCCCTTGAATACCACATCGTCATTCCACCTGCATGTAAAGCGCGACGCAGTGTTGGTGTTGGAAACATCATCTGTACTAAGACTGTAACAACTTTTAAAGGGGGTCTTCTCTCGTCAAGGCGGACTCGCTTTTACAGTGTACCTGGTAGTTGCAATACATAAATCACCACGAGTATTAAAAGGTAAAATATACACCATGATGAGCGAAACAAGGGTCCAATTTAAAGTTAAGAGTTGTCCGCGCGAGACATGTGCTCAAAATGAGCAAGTTAATAGCTTGGGTCGTATAATTACATAGCAGTACGGCTACCAGTACTACATACAGTACAAGTACTCACCTTCGTTTGACTTGTGAGCTGTTGCTTTGGGTGAGCAGGATGTTTCCGGTCATGGCGGCTTCCTGCGCGTCAAAGGAAGTACACAAAGGCGTGCGTACACTACGCTGTCATACCGCGGCGGCACATCGCTACGCCACAAAAATTTTACAACATGTCGGCCACTTCCTATCCGCAACTGAAAAATCATTTGAGAATGCCATGTCTTGATGGCCGTGGCTGGTAAGGTTCCTCCTATTATGTATTGGTATCTGGCAGATTGCCTTCGCTCGATATGAGGGGCGCCCCTTGTGTCACCGCCAGTCCAACATTTGAAAGCTCCAAACAGGGTTTGACCTTATAGTCCTATGGCTTACCTGCTTCCTCTTCTCTTCGTCTTCGGCTTCCTCGCGCTCCTGCGGTCAGCAACAACAGGGAAGTGTACCAAGACAATGCTCAGGTCCATGTCTTGACCTCGATCGCACGAATGCACCGAAAACAACAGTACAAGCACGGTAATCCGAAATACGAGATCGTGCTCGGGAAATTTAAGGGCACCAGGCAGGCATGTAACAGGAGGCTTACTCCGACTGTTTCCCCTTTGGGGACCCAGGTACAGCGATACACAAACACTTCAAGTGTTTTAAACGAGGACAGAGTCGGAGAGCGTGCCATATTGCTCTACTGTAGCAACAGGAGCCAAGCCCACGAGAGGCACTTCACGCCTCATCTCACCAATGGGAGGTGCAACCATTAGATTATAGTACAGTACCGATAATTCATGAAACATATTTTTCGTAGTCTGTACTCTGCTGCTGCTGTGAACCTCTGTTGACCTCATAGCGCTCTTTACGCAGCTAAAGCTATATATACCGGCATGCCAAATCCAGAAAACTCCAATAACAAACTATATTGTGGCAACTGCACTCGCGTTCGCGACTACACAAGCACAAACCAAATAATCAGATAACATACTTCAAAGAGTTGGGGGAATATTCGACACCGGATAGCATCAGCGTCTGCATTCGTGTCTGTGTCAGAGAACAATACTCAGCACACTCGTTGAAACAGGGACACGAAGGTAAAAACATTGGACTTTGCAAGCCTTTGCGCCCGCGGACAGCGGTGCAGACGGTACAGTCGTCGATCATGGCTCGTGGCGCACCTTCTTTTTCCGTGCCTCTTCGCGCTCCTTCCTGATTTTTTCCAGCTCTTTCTCCAGGGCCTCTTCATCGTCACCCGAGTCGTCATCCGAATCGCTGCTGTCAAGATCGTCACCACTGTCGGCATCGTCCGCGTCGTCGTATTTCTTCACGTCCTCGAGGTTCACGTCGCTTGTTTCTTTGAGTAGCAACTGTAAGCGATCCCGGCCTCGGCCCGCTCCCCCTTCGTCTGAGATTGTATTTCAAAGAAAATAAAACAAACAAGCAAACAAACACAAACACGATTACACTCGTATCATGTCCACGCTACTCTTAATATTAACAATACTTTACATGACTTGTACGCACAAAATAACTACAGAGCAGTGTGAACGCATAGGCTCGTGTCAGGGGTATAATAGGGGAAGGTTCGTGATGACAAACTGCTAACGATAAACACCAAAATATGAACAACAGTCGGGAGGCTATCTATAGATTCATCTATTTACGCACTGCTTGTTGTTTGCAGAGACAAAACATACATTTAAAGATATTTTGAATGCAATAGGCTGCGGGAATGGAAGCATCAGGTGTAGCACCTTCTTCATCCGTCGCATACACAAACTCGCGTACCAGGTACAGTATGTTGACGACAGCTATACTCGTAGTGCTGTACCAGGTATGCAGGTACGTTTAGTACCAGGTACACATGCGATACTGTCTGGAATATCAGAGCATCCGGGCTCATATCGAAATATCGGACCATATCTTCGTGGTGCCCAATCAAAGGACATGCGGGACAGTGCGGGACAGTGGTGCTTTAGTGGTGCCGTCGTACTACTGTAGTAGAAGATGCAATGTGTAGCTGCTTCCTGGCGAATCAGCTTAGGGCAGCTGAGGCCGATATGCGACAATTTTAAAGCGGCCCGATTACGATGAGAGTTATAATACTAATTTACACGCCAAAAACTACGGACCCCGTTCTAGATGGCTGAAGCCGGGTTTTTCGAGGTTCTATATTCGAACGCCGACCATTTCCCTTTACATATCATACATGGTACCTGGCTACAAAACCCATACTTCCGACATGCCTCGCATACTCTACTGGAACAGCAGTCCTCAGCCAAAACCTTTAGCTATATACTCATACAGCAGCGCGAGTACATACGTATACATACAACATACAAAAAAGAGCAGAAACTACTGCTTGCTCTTGGTTGTACTGTTGAACGAATACGAGCACAAGTATACCAGTCAGGTACGTACGAATACCAGATACCATGTACGGAATTTTGTAGGTACATACCATGTTTATAAATAAATATTACAAACTACAAATAAATAGCGAGGGCTGAGACTTATGTGGAAATATAGAAAGTTTCGCCTATCGTCTCCGCCTGAGGTTGGGATCCGTTCGCCTCCGGTCTCACGGCCTCGCCCTCGCTTCTCGTTCGCTCTCTTAGCGGGGCGCGTTCCCCGGCCTCCGCCGGGCCTATTCCCCCGCGCGCAATCTCGAGGTCGCCCGCCACCGCCGAGCACAACGACCCTGAACTGCGCTTGTTCCGGCGGATCTTGCGGAGATGGAGAAACATCGAGGTTATACGTTGTCTTATGTTTTTTTCTGGAGAGTGCTGCGATGTCGGCGTTTTTTGTCGTCGCGAGCTTCGATACCTCTTCTCTTCGATACCTCTTATTTTCGATATCGATATCTCGATCTCGTGGTCGCGACCGCTTTCTCCCGACAACCTCCCTGGGCGGGTGGCCTTTAGCCTCTTCCACCCCCTCCGCCCCGCCTCGGCGGGATACGAGTACGTGTAGTACTACGGCAGCAAGCACAACAGCAGTCTTTGTACAAAAATACGACAGCAAAAAAAATGGCTTAATTATACCAGGTATCTTTATTTTCCGCGATAATTCATAGCGCTCCCTTTTCGCTGTGCAAGGGCCAGTCTAACGAGAAAAAAATAACGGAATAAAAACCGAATAGCAGAACTAAAGAGCAAGTGAGTTTTATTGGTCAAATTTAAGAAACTAGAAGTAGAGATCCCGATACCTACGTTTTCGCTTTTCGTTTTTTGTAAGTGCCAAAACACTTATTTTTGACGGAATGGGTGTGGTATTTACGAAGTATGGGTTACCCGGGGCGAAGAGGAACATAGAAGGAGCTCGGAGCGTTGGGATGAAGCTTCCGATAAAGTTTTTACGACCGGTTGGCAAGCACTCGATGGGCGAGTTGGTGCATGTGGCTGCCACGCGGCTTGTCTGCTCATGGCGCGAGCATATATGGGCAGGTATGGCCAAGGGGTGCCCTCGCAAGAAACCGGGGGGGGCAGGAAGTGGCTGTGGCGGTAAATGTTTCGTTAAGAGTCGAAGAGTGCCACTCAACATTCAAACGTTTGCCATCGAACACCGATGGCCGATACGCAACTTCTAGAGAACTCCGGAGGGAGCGGGTTGGACCACGAGAACGGCCTGCTGAGAGGGGTGCCTCGCGTGTGCGAGTTGTGTCTATCCACCGGCGTTGTTGAGCGCTGTCGCCGGGAATTACCTGCTGTGGCGGTTAAGCAGTTCCGAAAAATTGCACCGCGAAAAATCCGTCTCGGCTTCTTGTTTTCGTTTTTCGTTTTTTCTTTTTCTGTTCTCGCTAGGACTCGACCTGTTGTTTTTTACCAAAAAGCAAAATCCTGTTCGTTTATTTCGTTCTTGTTTTTCGTTTTTTTTTGGGCAGCGGCCAAAAACAGGTACACCTGGTCCGTTCGGGGCCAAAAACAGGTACATACTAAAATCAAGTTTAAAACGCACCCCACGAACCTGCCGTTCCTTGCAATGCAAAGTAGAGTTTTTTTCATGCTCTTCGTGCTCGCTCGGTGGCTACGTATACGAGTAGCTGCTATTAATAGTACGAGGAACGAACGCCTGCTGCTGTATTCTCCCTTCTCAACTTTTGTGACACCCCTGGTATTCCAAGTCAACCACAATCCCGAAGGGGAGCCTTCTATCTCGTATTATTTCGGCGGAGGTATGCAGGCAGATATGTGTGTGTGTCGCACGAGTGGCGTGAAGTACCGAGGTGCGAAGGGAGAAGGCGTCTCCGCGTACGTCGGCATTTGTATAGGGGGCATAGGGTGGAACTATGAAGGGCCTCTGATTGGCTTAAAAACGACAAAAAAAAGGTGAAAGTCAAGCATAGTAGACAAAATCAGGTATACCTGGGTTTTGAAGAGGCAAAAACCGGTACAACGAGTTTTGGACCAATGGCAGCGCACGTGGAGTGCGTTTTTTACTTGGTTTTAAGTATGTACCTGATTTTGGCCGCAAAAGGACGAGGTATACCTTTTTTTGGCCGCTGCCCTTTTTTTTTTCCTCGGTAGGCCTATTACAATACCAGGTACTCGTATATATCAGCAGTACAGTAGTGTACTGCTGTCGTAAATCACACCAGTCTGCTCAGAAACGAGCCTGAGAGGAATTATATATAGATACGAGTACATATATCTATAAATGCGATAGACTACGAGTACTGCTCTGGCTGCTGACGACACACTTGCATTTTACCTTTATGCTGTAACACTTTTCTTTTTTCTTGTCCATCCCATTTATTATCGTCGCCCTTCCTTTCTCTCTCCTTCCTAGTCGTAACTCAGATCCGGGGTCACAAAGTAGGCTCTTCTCCCTCCCCCCCCCCACTACGGTTCTTGCCTTGCATTTTTATCGCGAGAACATTTCAGCATTTTCTTCCCTCGTCGACTTGCGTCGGATTCCGCCTACCCACGCCACGAAGGCGCTCTCAGCAATTGGTTCATTTTTATTCAAATAAAGTCAAAATCTCTCACCACGGTGGGATTCGAACTTGGGTACCAATGATAGTAGCCTTTGAAGCTGACCACTACTCTACCGGGGCGACCTACTTGACATTGATTGTCTTCATTGATCCTGTAAAAAACACTTTACCGGTTATTCATTGCCTTCTCCCTGTAACACTACGTAGGCATTTTAATTGATCTTGTACGCAATCAGATCTCGAAACAGAAAATACACTGGAGGTATATTTCCCTATCCGAACCATGGGTGCCGGCTAGCCCTTGTACCAGGTATGTGGTACGATACTCACTAACACAGCAGTACATGGGGCACCCGGCGGTATTGAAAAACGGCAATTTGGCGTCCAGGCTCAGTCTTGATTAGTGTGCCGTCACCAGCATCCCCAGCACAATTTCTTTTGTGATGATTTCTTTTTTTCTTGGCTCAAATTCAACCGATTTCATAGTTTCTTGTTTCTTGCCAGTTTTTTTCTAACGTACCGCGAGTGCACATCTGATGTTGGTGTTGTAGACTTCAGGCGCAACCGAAGACTATTTAATGTATACTAGTATCATGGGACTTTTGCTATGGGGACACTCCGCAACCAAATACTTTATCATCATGGGACTTTTGCTACGAGTACGAGTATGGGGATACTCTCTAGAACGACCTCGTTTCTTACATTGGGCGGGTGTCGATCGCTGCTGTTTCTTATACGTAGTACTGTTTCGTATACTCGTACGTACTGTTGCCTAGTTTGAGCTGTCCTTCTTACACTCAATTTCCTATTTTTCCGACAGCCTATTAATAGCTTTCTCAACGCAAAATTAAATTTTCTTAAAATCGGGCGCCCTCTGTTCCAACCTGAATCTCCGAGGCCTCACAAAATTCCCGAGTCTGTCGTATAAGCAGGGAGGGCTGTTGATTACCTCGTCAAGATGTACAAACAAAATAACTCACCATAACGCCGACCTATCGTTGCGGGCTTCTCATCCAAAGCACGGCGCTCGCTTTCTTCAACCTGTGCACGGACATCGCGCTTCCGCAGTTCGGCCTCGCTGTTTTGGCCGGTCCCTCTGAACTTCAGGGTCGTTTGGCTCGGCAGATCCCAAGAAGACACCGCCTGGCTTGCTTGCCCTGAATATCAGATATCAGAGAGGCACGAAAGTGAGTATGGTTACACATTATCATGCTCAGTTCGCGGGGAGGTCCGGTACATACCACCTACGAATGTACAAAATGTACTCGTACGACTAATGTTGTAGGCAAGGATACTAACACCTACCAGGTATGATATGTTATACCAGGTACCAGACGTCGTAGGTGTATGTACGTACCCGCACCCATGTTTCGGGGACTAAACTACTTGGAATTAAGGTAGGATGGTTGTTGGGTTCAAGATTGACGTGCGGGGCCGATTTGCACGCTAGCATCACCTCCAGTGGACCAGTTTCCGACGTCAGATGCTGCAGCTTGGGCGGCAGCCCATGTGGGCCTATGGGCTGTTGTCATATCTGAACTCGGGCAAACACAGAGTTGACGAGTTGAGGCTGCAGAGAGGAGCACAGCTGCAGGCCTTTGCGTAGGCGGGGTAACCGATAATATGTCCCACGTCGCAACACGCCTTGAAGGTTTTGGCAACTCCTCGTTTATCACGCCACACAAGGACAGACAGCAACTCGCTTGAAAACAAACCATGAACGACCCGGCGCAAGTAGAGGATGCGATGGAGACGGAGGACACAAGGGAGGCCCCCTGGACTGTGACTGAGTTCTTCTTGGACCCCCGGCGGTACAATCCATGCGCCGAAATCCTTCACAAGGCAGCCAATGTGAGCAGGGTACAAAAAGTACTCATCCTGAAAATGTTAGCTGGCGTTTTTACCGTCCACGCGGCTCAATCGTCGATCTAGGAAGACAAATGCTGGACACTGGGGAACCTATGTACTACGACTATTTACGCATTGGACCCCTGATGTGTGTTCCGTTCCGCGTTGTGAGTCTCACTGGACGGGCAGCATTGTTTTGCGTTATCGTCATATTCTGATATTTTGCCCTCCAGAATTGTCGGCGGAGTAACACTCGCACAATGACTGCAACGCGAACGCTGTCACGAAAATAATACCAGCAGGTACCGTGCTTGGACCACTGCACAGGTATATATACATGCCGCGGTGGTACTTGGTAATGATACAACGACACAGGAGCGAGGTCGTATGATATGTACGAGGTACTGCTCCGTGTTGTGTGACGGATGCCTGTTGTTAACTACCTGGTATGGCGATACCTGGAATATAGCTGGTATCATATTGTAGGTGGGCCGGTCTGATGTTGACCTATTGTGGGTACTCGTACCGGTACGAGCGTACAGCAGTATGATACCGGTACGTAGCAGTACGCGTGTATACGAGTATCATACGAGTACGTACACGAACAGTCTTTTTATTAAAAAAATTGTCGTAAGCAGCCGAATGGCCTTATACCGGTACGTAAGGACCCGTATTAACGAACACCGCTTTTTATTGAAATGGGAAAACAATTT
Source organism: Saccharina japonica (assembly GCA_008828725.1). Taxonomy (NCBI): domain Eukaryota; class Phaeophyceae; order Laminariales; family Laminariaceae; genus Saccharina; species Saccharina japonica. The sequence goes on from MEHQ01002178.1 coordinate 1,783,976, forward strand.
TTGTTTTTCGGTTGTTTTGAATACGATTTCCCTGAAAAAACGTGTTTGGGTCTTATCGAGGAATGGTGTATTGCGTCAAAAAATGAGAATAACGCACAAGGGTCAACGAACACCCGTGAGTAACCAACGAGGCGACCTACGGCCTGTGTCCTCCCCGGGGCGCCGCTGCCAGCGGAAAATTATGTCTGCCAGCACCGGCTAGGAGGCTATCACTCTAGGGATGTCTTGGGTGGGCTGGCGCAGCCCCGAAGCCCAACGCGGGCAGCAGCGACGGGGATACAGCGATCGAACTTCTACGCCAAGTCGCGACCTGGTCGGTGCTCGTGTGGTTTGGGAGGCAAAGAAGGGTGAAAAATTGGATTTGCGACGGCCTATGTTACTTTTTAGGCACCGCAAGCGGTCTACCCTATGCTAGGGCCCGTCGGACCTCGCGCTGCGGCTGATCCGGTGGCCGTGCCTCTCGGGAATGGTGGATCTCGCCTCTGAATCAGTCGACGACATGGCTCAAGTTTGCGTGGCTTCCTTCGGTTTCATGGAACACGCCACGCCGAGTTGGATGAACTCCCAATTCAACAGAAAAAAAAGAGCAAAAGAAGTCCCAAAAGACTTCTTGTGGAACTCCGTTTTATTGAACTACTCAGTAGCCGGTCGCCCCGGTGGGCTAGCAGGTAACCACGAAACTTGTTAGCGTCAAGGTCACGAGTTCGTGCTCGTAGGGACTTTTTCTCGCAAAAAATCTTGACTAGCTGAAAGCGCGAGAGCGTGAGTTAGCAAAATTCGATGAAAAACGACGAGCGTTGGGAAGGCTGAACCCTCTGCGCGATAAAAAATCAAGGCAAGAACCGTAGTGGGGGAGGAGGGAGAGGAGCCTACTTTGTGACCCCGGATCTGAGTTACGACTAGGGAGGGAGAAAGACGGAAGTGCGAAGATAATGAATGGGATGGAAATCGAAATATCTTGCTGGTTATTCACGTTTCGACCAATCAGGTCAAATCAAAACAAACGAACGAAAAAAAAAACTCAAACAAACGAAAAACAATGTTCGTTAATACGGGCCCTAATGTCCTTGGTCCTTGGTGCTGCTGTGCTGCTGTGTGTACAACCGGCGCAGACGATGTATTGAGTATCGACCTATCGACCCATTTAGTCGAAGTCTCGGTGGTTCAGAACTATAATACTACATACTGCTGTATACCAGGTGCTGTATACCAGGTATTAAGTACGTACATAGATACAGAGTAGTACAACCACGCTTCGGGGACAAATCACTTGAAACTTGATTTTTGATACGCTACGCACTACGCTCGTACCTGGTATTTGTTTTACAGCTCTGTACTCTGTCCGTACAAACATGTCATAACAAAATGCTACTCGTATTAATAATGTTCAGGTTTGGTCACGCGACTGATTTGGCCGAAACTGGGGTGCGTTCCGAACCCATGACCCACCACTTACAACATATTGGGCTGACGGATGCATCGTTGTCTTTCACCATGGGCCTGTTGTTGTGATTAAAATATAAATTAAAATGTTGAGAGAGTTTTACGTATATACAAGGTTCCCCTCCGGGACGTGCCTAGGGGAGTGGCGCACAGACGAATCGAAAATCTACTACAACAGCATGCGATATTGCATCATACGCATATCATATTGTATTCAATTCGTAGTACATAAATACGACGCTATGAAATATCTGGTACTACTACGTTTCATGAATGTAGACCTTTTTAGAGCTGCACCAAAGCTGCACCTGTATTTTTGGGGATAAAAAACATACTCGGAAATATGGTGGAACCTTTACTGTTGACTCTTAGAGATCCCGCCAAACGTATTTGCCAATATTTAATTGTTGTTCAGCTCAAGCGAAGGAAGGCCCATCCCGCACAAAACCGAGGACTCCCGGCAAAAAAATGTTTGAAAATACTCCAAGCGTGATACGCTGCACTTACATGCACACATGACACACGGCACACACGGTAAACGCACGCACACGTGACACATGTACAGGAGTGGTGGGATACTATTTGCAGAAGAAGCAAAAAAGGATGCACCGAAGAAAGGGCTGGAACTCTCCCTGCCTAAGAAACCCACTTGGTTTTGTTACGTACAATTAAAAAAAAGTAGAAGAAAAAAGTAGAAAAAAAAGCGTATACGTAGGCATCGCCAAGGATCGAACTCAATCCTTCAAATCTGAAATCGCACTCATTGACCGTTTGACTATTTTTTTTAAGATACATTTTCCATGTATGTACTGGTACAGCAGTATTATTTGTCGTTGCGCGCCAGAGGCACGACAGGTCGCACACCGCACATACATAATGCAAGCAAACAGCAGCAAGCAGCAGCAGCAGAAGCCTGATGACGGATGCAAGCCTGCATAAAGCAACCACTATACTTAATAACCACAGCAGTATACGGTGGACCCGCCACAGGCACGTCTGCTGCTTGTGCTTCTAGCCGGGGCTGTTGCGTTGTTCGTATTCGTTGCATGGTGTTTGATGTCTCGAGGATTTCTGGAGTGAGCTTCGGGGAACAAACAAAAAAAACGGAAAATATAAGGACAGCAGTAGTTGAGGTACTCCTATTTATTCAAAGCGGTCATTACATTTCCGGTCATAGTAAGCGTGGGTCTGTCACACATAGCAGCAGAACAGAAAAAGGTACGTAGACAGATGGTGAGGTTTCTAGACCGCAGGTTCCTCCGATGGACACAGCTAGCCACAGCAATACAGCGCAGATGGATGTGCCACTCACGCACGATGTTCCCCTACTACTGGTGTGGGCGGCAACGCTGTATCGCCGTGCCCTGTGCATGTTGTCTGTTGTCTATCTGGTACGAGTACATGTTTCTGGCCTGCGTGCATGTGAGAGAGCAAAAAACAGACAAAATCTAAAAAATAAAAGGAACATTAGAGTGTTTGCGCAAAAGACTTTTTAGAAAAATACTTTTCCAAAAATTGACCCGCGGTAAAACTTAGCGGTATTTTTCTGAAAAACACGACCTGAAAATACTTTTCAGAAGTAACGATTTGGCCAAAAATTGCGGTACTTTTTGTGCTCTCTGTTCATTGGCGTACAACGTACCGATATTTCACCCGATGCACTGGGTCTCATCGACACCACCGGGAGCCGTACCTTGCACACCCGACGAAAGCGCTGCTACTCACAACACGGCAACTAACCGCGGAGCGCACCGAGGCTCAGAAGGTGTAGGCTGGGGTATGGCACGGACGAGTGGCGTTGGGCTGTCACGGCGGGCCGCTGCTGCGGCACCCGCCCACTTGGTGTCGTCGTGAAAGGTGCCTCGATCAGAAATTGGTACTCGTACGTACTGCCTGTATACCTCCCTATGATACAGCATGAAAAGTCTTGTGTACCATCTCCGTAACACGACCGTGGTGGCGGCAGCACAGCAGCTGCAGCTACAGCAGCAGCAGCAGCAGCAGCGGCGGCGGCGCGGCGGCGGCGGGCGCGGAGGCGACTGCGCCGATGTGCAAGGGGATCGGGCGTGCTTGAATCGTAGCGTTGGAAGGCGTAGGCTCGAACAGCGAAGCTCAGCAGCAGCACAATAATAAGAAAAAAAGCTGATCCCATGCTTTGAAAGTAGCAAAAACGGAAGCCGCTTGCTGCTGAGCTGCTGCTGCTGCTGAGCTACTACTACTGCTGTTGAGCTGCTGCTGCTGCTGCTGACCCTAGCCACCCCTAGGAGAATACGAGTAGCTGCTGCTAACTGTGCTGCTGCTGCTTCTGCTTGCTATCTGGGTATACAGCGGCTGCCGCCGATGCTGGGTTGCTGTTGCTGTTGATATATACGCTGGCTTGTATTCGTTGCTGTTTTGCTATAGGATGCACCTGGTACCTGGTACCACAAGTCTAACCCATTCGTAAAAGGCTCGGGTAGGGCGCATAAAACACGTGTACCAAATTTCAGGGTCTATCTCCAAAAAACGGCGTGGACATTTGGACTTTTATCGCGGTAAAAGTGCAAAAATAGGCGTCGCCTCGTAGTTACTTAGTTTTAGTACATAATCGAGTTCTGGGCGTTAAATATGACTTAATATGATCATACGCAGTCAGATTTTCGAATATTTGCGTGAAACTTTGTACAAACATGCCTTAGACCACCTGGAAGCGGCTCGTTCAGAAAACAAAATGGGGGAAAACAGGTTTTCCTACGAAACGCCTGACTATTGTTGACCACTTTGAAGGCCTGTGATTGGCCGGGCCACATTTTCCGGCGGTAGCGCCAGTTCTAGGTCCTTGAACAAAAAACTGGCGACGTCACCCTCTTCCACTGTTCATGGCGGTCAGTATGATACCAAATATGTGACATTGGAGTTGCTATTGCATGCGGCATTCGTGACTGACGAAATTTTGGGTGATATGCCTGAACCAGCTCGTAAGCACATTTTACTGCGCAGTGGAAGAAAGGCTGAAGATCTTCTCGCGATAAAAGATCAAGGCAAGAACCGTAGTGGGGGAGGAGGGAGAGGAGCCTACTTTGTGACCCCGGATCTGAGTTACGACTAGGAGAGGGAGAAAGACGGAAGTGCGAAGATAATAATGGGATGGACAAAAAAAAAAAAGTGCGATACGAGTTGTTGAGCTGCACATCGAAAGTGGTGATACACCTTGTTTACGTATAGGCTTACAGTACCTAAGAAATAATACAGTATATATATAAAAAAAAAATTGTTATCGGAAGAATAATTAATATATAGCTGCAGTACGAGTAGTCTTGGATGTCACCAACCGGTAGGATATTTGTATGCGCGTATGATATGCGTGTGTATTGTTATCCATTTATATTTAATAAGGTTACGCGTAGATTACGCGTACGTACGTATAGGAATACAAAACGCAAGAATACGGGGGGAAACAGCAGTAATCTGTTGTTTCGC
>MEHQ01002178.1:1790625-2006793 GCA_008828725.1 Saccharina japonica
TATATATATACTGTATTATTTCTTAGGTACTGTAAGCCTATACGTAAACAAGGTGTATCACCACTTTCGATGTGCAGCTCAACAACTCGTATCGCACTTTTTTTTTTTTTTTGTCCATCCCATTTATTATCTTCGCACCTTCCTTTTCTCTCCTCTCCTAGGCGTACTCAGATCCGGGGTCACAAAGTAGGCTCCTCTCCCTCCTCCCCCACTACGGTTCTTGCCTTGCTTTTATCGCGAGAAGATTCAGCCTTTCTTCCTCGCGGCAGTTCGCTACGAGCTGATTCAGGCATATCACCCAAAATTTCGTCAGTCACGAATGCCGCATGCAATAGCAACTCCAATGTCACATATTTGGTATCATACTGACCGCCATGAACAGTGGAAGAGGGTGACGTCGCCAGTTTTTTGTTCAAGGACCTAGAACTGGCGCTACCGCCGAAAATGTGGCCCGGCCAATCACAGGCCTTCAAAGTGGTCAACAATAGTCAGGCGTTTCCGTAGGAAAACCTGTTTTCCCCCATTTTTTTTCTGAACGAGCCGCTTCCAGGTGGTCTAAGGCATGTTTGTACAAAGTTTCACGCAAATATTCGAAAATCTGACTGCGTATGATCATATTAAGTCATATTTAACGCCCAAAATCGATTATATACTAAAACTAAGTAACTACGAGGCGACGCCTATTTTTGCACTTTTACCGCATAAAAGTCCAAATGTCCACGCCGTTTTTTGGAGATAGACCCTGAAATTTGGTACACGTGTTTTATGCGCCCTACCCGAGCCTTTTACGAATGGGTTTTTTTTTTTTTTTTTTTTTTTCGCCGGAAATTTTGGATCTCCTAAGACCCAAATTTCCCAAAAAAATACAAAACAAGCAATATCTGACGAAACAAAAAAAAAAAAAAACCCATCCGTTAAAGTCTCGGGTAGGGCGCATAAAACACGTGTTTTAAATTTCAGGGTCTAACTCCAAAAAACGGCGTGGACATTCGCCACTGAATGAATTTTGGGTGATATGCCTGAACCAGCCTGTATCACGTTACGAAGCCGCTCTCAGCAATTGATTCCTTTTTATTTTTGCTTCGTTATAAAGTCAAAATCTCACCACGGTGGGATTCGAACTCGGGTACCAATGCTACTACGATAGTAGCATATGAAGCTGACCACTAGACTACCGGGGCGACCGGTCTCATATGAATAGTTATGACTGCTGCTGCAAAGAGTTAAGAGGGCTGTCGCCACACGGCGCACGGAGAGTGACTGCTGTATGCTGTAGTGCTACTCTGATACTCGTGTTGTATGATACCTGGTACGTCGGTCACGCACAGAGTATCCGATACGCATATGACTGCTGCACAGCTGCTTCTGTTTTATCTCGCGAGAGGTTCGACTGCAACTGCTATGATACCTTCGACACAAGCACGAACAACAACACATATATATACATTGTAAAAGCACATTACATACCCCCGTTGGAGACATGCAAATTGTTTCTGTCGAAACCCCATTTTTTTTTATTTCCAAATTTCCTCGGTTGATTCTCGATTCTCAATAGATACTCTGATAAGCAGCAGAGCAGTTGCTGTGAAAATCACGTTCAGCTTGCACCCATGCAGCTACCCAGCAGGATCCAAGGCGTCATGTACCCTACCTCAACATCCCCGTTGGTTTTATAGTTGCTCTAGATGGTGCCTGTCCCGAGCGCTCGTCCCAGTTGACATTCGTTGCTCTCTGTACCTCTCGCTCAGATACGTTACTCCCACCGAGGGCTGCTATGTTTACTGGCACGTATATATGTATCATGACAACATGCATAAGTCATCGCGACGAAATATGGAAGGCGTGTTTGGGCCGGGCAGGCGAAACATGTAGATCTCGATCTTACAGTCGCCCGCACAAGCCCCCACGACGGCGGCGCCGGCAGGGCGGCCGACTCTCCCGGGGGAACGGAGGTCGGATAGCACGCCCCCCAAGGAATCGCGATAAAAAATAATTCCTGTGACGAGGCGTTGCGTCAAAACTCTGAGAGGGCACGAAAGGCCCGTAGATTGCGGAGATACTCGTCGGCCCCCGCCGCTACGACCGAGGCGGGGGCGAGCGCCGGCGAATAAACCGTAAGCCGCGCGAGATTGCGTTCGGCGGCGGGAGAGGTCCGCGAATGAAAAAAGGGTAGGATGAGCCTGAGGACTATCATAGGTAGATTTTACATCAGTGTGCGTACGGCTCCGCATTACTCGTAGTATATGGTGTATTTGCTGCACTGCTGCTGACAGGTGTACGTAGAGTTGTGCAGTTATGGTAAGGACCCCTTTAACGAGCAAAAGTTGTGATCGGAATCGTTTTTTTTATATGATCGAATTTAATTTGGTTCTGATTGGTGAAAAAAATGAATCACCAAGAAGGCCTTGTCAAATGTTTGATTTTAAACCCGTCGACAAATCACTCTGTAGCTGCATTACAGTATTTTTGGCGAGTGTTGTTGCTTTCCCTTGTCACGACCTGCATGGTGGCAGCAACGGCAGTAAGAGCGATGCTATACTTGGCACACTTGCCACTCGAATCGGCTGCGGGAGGTGGTTTGACTGCTGCTGTGAGCTGAATCGAAGCTGTCCGTTATTTTTTGCACAACTTAGCAGCAGCCACTCAGACAAGTGTGAGCGCAATTCTCCTACTGTAGTAAAATGAGCCTCGTTTCCAGTCAACGTTGGTAGTTGCATCCCAACAGCCGCCACTAAGGCCAGAGCCTGGTTTGGAGGGGGAGGGATTGGATGGGAAGGGAAAGGAAGGGGAGGGAAGATTAAGGGATCAACCCCCCTTTGCTAGCGGGATGCCGGGCTGCTATTGTTGTCGTTGCTGCTGCTTTTGGTTTTGCATAGCCGTGCTCACGGCTTTCACTTTGCCTTCACCCTTCCTATAACACTATGCTTGCTTCTAACACTCTTGTGCTTGTGTGCTTGTAACACTCTGTGCTTGTGACACTACGTACTCTGTGGGCCTTGTTTTTTCACATGCCTCTCAAGTCCTTGGTTTCGCAGATGGGTCATGTTGTCTGCACGTGTTACGCAGTTGTGTCACCCTTACCCGTGCGTTGAGGTGGCATTGCGTTCGTTGTTTCTATGTTGCAAAGCAAGGGGGTGTGACCACTACAAGCACTACCGGTACATTTTTTCTGCGGTTGCCTTTCACGTCATATGTGGCGTCTCCTCGGTGTGTTGCGTAGAGTGGTATGTACGCATGGAAACAAATTAATTATGAACTACGAAGATTCTTGTACATATACAGTACGAGTACGTACACACCCCCCCGCCACATTCCGGCGGTGGTCGTATATACATTTTGGAATATAATCTTCACGTTAGTAACTATCGCTCTCTACAGAAGCTTTTGGTCTCAGCCTTTTGTGTTGTTCAATTAATATCCCGTGTTTAAGCGGTTCATCAACTCTTGGCGGAATTTCGATATTCAGCAACATTTTTTATTGTGCAGCTGTATTGTACCAGTAGCTGTATATAGGCTGGCGTGGCGTTAATGCGTGGGCAATCGTTTTGTAGGGGCAACGACACTTGCAAGAATGGATGTATGGAATAATTGGTTGGTGGTCAGGGAGCGCAGTTGTGCTGCTGCTTGTACGCTGAACCCCGCTTAAGTCCATGCTCGGACAAGATCGCTGCACAATAGTAGTGCACCTACTATAACTCTCATGCGTTCACAGAGTTTAAGATTCGGCAACATTAACATTCCTTTCGAGAGGATACTCGTGACCGTAGACTTTTGTGCTGAAAGGACTATTGGTATATTAAGAGGCGTCATTGATTTGTGCAGGGCAGGGTCTGTTGTACATTGTTTATTCCCATGCCAGACCAGCGTACGCACACACCCATTTACAGAGTAGTGGTAGTAGTACTGCTGTAGTAGTATTAATAGTAGAGTAGTAGGTATTGCGGTGACGGCCGATGCCGCCGTGCCTCTCATGCATAAACTAAACACGTTTTATTTTGCCCATCCCTTCAGCCCTAGGAGTAGCTCTCAAGAACCTTGCCGTCATTTCGTTGTAACCCGAGATCGGGGTGTCAAAGCAGGGCGCCCTCTCCCCTCCCAGCTAATGTGCGCGCCTTGACACCTTGGTTTTGTTGTTTTTACTGGACTTCGATATTTTTGCTCGAGTTGAATACTTTTATTTGATTTTAATGTTTCCATGGGGTAGAAAGGTCGGCAATTCCTCAGCTCATCGAGTTGTGTTTTATTTACTCCCACCACTTATCGTATCAAATACATACGGTATCGCATTCCTCTCGATAGTGTCCGCAATCACTGATTGCATTACGAGTACTCGTAGGTCGAGTAGTAGATTTGTACCCACAAGTGTAGCCAGGGATGGGGCAGTAGACTGTAGGCGTATCGATTCATTGACTGTTACGAGTACACGACCAAGCACGTGCTGTATGAGGCACGGGTTGTACGAAGCCAACGTTTTACTTTAGTACTTGAGCAATAACAGTACCACTCTGTCGGCCGTCCTCTTCAATTGCGCAACTAATATTCATAACTATATCGCGGTGTACATCGCATTCCGCAGGTTGATGGAGATACGGCACTGTACGTTGCTGCCAAAGCCGGCCACGACGAAGCTGTGCGTGCGCTGCTGGAAGTGCCGGCCACCAAGGTCAACTGGCAAAATCACAAAGGTGCGCTACAGGTGCCCGCCCTATGTGCTCCATGTATCGAATTGCGCCCGTGCACATGCGCATGTGCATGTTAAATATACTATTGATAGAGCTATGATGGGTATGATAGCTATGCTAGCTATGCCACCAGTACAGCACCGCGGCGATGTCAGTTACCATGCTTTTGCCGCAAAGATGGATATCGTCAATTGACTCCTTTTTTTGTGCGCGTTCTGTGACCAACCACATCGGGCTGGCGATGCGGCGGCAACGGGTGATCCATCAAAATGTGTTGAGTTGTTTCTCCCCGCCCCCGTATGTTCATTTTTCGACCAATTTTTGTTTTGGTCATTGAAACAAAATCATAGCGCCAGAGGCCGGGACCAATGAGAAACCTGTTCATTCAAAGGTTGCTGACCGTCAGCTGGCAATCGCACAGGTTGTAAGCGGGTTGCACACTTGTTACTTGCGCCGAGAGGGCGATCTCTGGTCATCTTAATCTTGCCTTACGGCGGCAGTGGAAGTACGAGTGCGATCGGCGCCCTTTTGTATTAATTACTGCTGAGGACTGTTGTGTTTTTTGGTGGTCTGTACGTAGCAAGTTTTAGCCAGTACCTAGAATCGTATCCGACCAGGCAGCCTTGGCTCTCTCCAGCCTTCAGAATGCAGCGTATTTTGGGCAAGTCGTGCGTCCGACAGGCCAGGCACCTGGTACGGCCGAAGTATCTCACATCATAGGCTCAGTGGCATCATGGACATCGGGCGGTCCGCGTTCTCGAACGGGCTTGCGTGGCAGGACTTATGACCTGTTGTGTTTCGTAGGAAGTCATAATTGAGACGTAAGCTTTGAAAATGCCACGACGACTACATCCCAAGACAGCGGTCACACTATGGAATTGGAGCTACAGCACGACGCGGCACCGCCCGCGCCCACACGTATAGTATGCGAAAAGGGCATGGCGCTTGAAGCGGCGGCATGTGGGGGCTCTAAAAGCTGATTCGGGTGAATGTTTGAATGATATTGTGTCGAGGGAGTAATTGTTTCACTCGTTCCCTGACGCTGATGCACCTCCTTTGCGCCAGTGCCATCCTGAGTGTGCAACTCCTAGGAAGCTGGCCTTCGGCAAAAGGCTGGCTGATGTCCTGATTCAGCTCATTGGCTGATATGGTGGTGTGTCACTTGGCAAACGCACCGACTTTCTCAGCTTCCCGTGTACCCGATGTACCCGAGGAATGGCCCAAAACGCTCAATTGACCACATTTTGTACGTAAAATGGTGTACGAGGACTCGCCTCGTACGTATCAGGATTCTTGTAGATACTTGTGTTCGCTTCGTAGGTCTGTTTTCTTGTTTGTACGAAGTATGATTTTTTACAGCAGTACGAGAATCGAAACAATAATTACAGATTTTCACAAACCGTCACTAAAAGTGAACCTGCCTCTACTATTCATATGCCTTTTATCAATACGCCAATGCCCTTACTGTCATGTTGCTCGTCTTTATTAGCAGGGCTTTTCATGGGCCGACGCTGATGGGCCGGCCCGGGGATGGGCCTTGCCGGCCATCAATTGTTAATATGATGGGCCGCGGCCCGGCCCGGCCCATCAAAATTTAATTTGGTGGACCGCGGCCCGACTCAGCCCGTCAATTTTTAAAGGATTGGCCGCTGCCTGGCCCGGCCCGTCACAATTTTCAGATTGGCCCGGGCCAAACAACTGCCCATGACAAGCCCTGATTATTCCTGCGTTTGACTTTATACCAGTATACAGTTGGAATGAGGATTCGAGTTATTGGCGTAAGACTATATTTGAAGAACATGATCGATTACGGCTAGGATTATAGTGGATGTTAATATGAGTGGTTTCACATCGAGGCGGTCATGGCGTCCGTCGACAGTCACAACCGATCACCATGTTCTCGCGCCTAGCTGGATCGACCGGTGCAGCATGGGAGATAGCTTGCCACCCACTCTGCTACCCTGCCCTTACCTACCCTACCCCACATTACCCTGGCATTCGTTTTCCCCTGTCGATATCACACCTCGTGTTCGCAGGAATTACGTCAGTATCGGTGGCAGCGCACAAAGGGCGTCAAGAGATCGTCAAGATGCTCATTGCGGCTCAAGCAGACGTCAACATCGACAGCAACAACGGTTCCACGCCCCTCATCCAGGCATCACATTTCGGTGGGTGTGCTTGCTCGCCCGCTTGCACTTGATGGCCGACGGTCGACGTACACAGCGCTTCTTCATGTTTGGTTGTTTGATTGTTTGGTTTGCTTTTGTTTTCGTTTTCTTGCCTTTTCTGCGCCCGGTTGTCTTTTTGTCTTCGTCTTCGCCTCCATGTGCTGGTCCACCGGATGACCCTGGGACCGCTAATACCCTTTGTATATTGGATCTTCTCCCCGAGTGCTACATTGTTGCTTTGGTTGTTGTTGTCGTTGTCTCTTTTTTTGTACAATGTGAACTATTTATAGTGTTTGTTTTCAAGCGATTCGAGTTACTTATATCGTAGACTCTTGTACTTTTCTTTATTTGAGGAATTGAGCTACGAGTATAGCTCGAGACCGACTGATGCCAATGGGAGCGCAAAGTTTGAAAGTTTTATTCGAAACATTTTGCATTCAAGAAACAGCTGAAGATATTCTCGCACCGCTGCTCTGGGGAAAAAGGGAAAACATGTTTGATTTTCTGGTGCCTTTTTTTTTACGCGGCTGCACGCGACGCAATTTGTTTTTCCTCTTTGTGAATTGTCAACACGCTACGTATAAAATATGAGCTAATGAAACCATAGACCTTCGATCTCGACATAGCCTTAATCCACGGCTAACCCGCTCTGTGTCGGGCAAGGCCAACGAATGTAGATGGCGGCCTCTAAGATATCTGGTGGGTCCGAGGTTTAAAGAGCGAGAGTTTGCCCGTGGCGTCCTACGCTCTTCCAAACCTGAAAAAAAAACATTGTTTTGCCATCCGAGAGGAATCGAGAAATTTTGGCGTCTGTTTTCTATTCATAGCGGTCAATTGTTTTTTAACAAGCGCCTGGCCAGCGCCCGCCACATACCACCGGGAAACGTGTGAACACGGTGACCCTAGAGTGGGTCGGAGCCCCGAACAAGCTCACCGCATACAGAGTTCACGACGCAGTCGTTTGTTTGTCGGTCGATGCCTGTCGAGGACTCGGAATCTCGCCGCTTCGAATTGTACAGTTCGTTGATTTTTTTCTTTGCCCAACATCTGTCCCATCATTATTTTTTCCGTTTTTTTTCCGAAGTTTGGAACTTTTGCTTTGAAGAATCGTGCTCATAGCAAAAGCGGTGCAGAAAAAGTTTGGCGGGTATCTTTGAAATTCAAACTTTTCATGGAACCTTTGCCTTCCCATTGTCAAAATGTGCTGCTGTGTAACGCAATACTGTGTGCTGGGTATGCAGACATCTCCGCATCGCGATGTTCGGGGCCAGCGCCCGTAAGCACCTGCCCAACCGCGTCGGTATGGTATAGTAGGACCAGCGCCCTGTCACCTGTCACCTGTCACTATCTTGTGTCTTGTCACATGTTCTCTGTCCTTCACTCTGTCAATAGCAACATCCAGGGTCCTGCGAGTGCATGCTCATCCGTGCTCACACTCTGAGTCACACAAAAACATTAATAGTAGGTGGTATACACATGCTGCTGTGTGGATAGTTTTGTATCAGATGGAAGCACGCGCAGATCGCGCTCACTTCAACCCCGACCTTTCACTTTTACGTCGCATATTAATATATCTATATACATCGCTTCTTAACATGCTTTGCTGCCACAGGACACGCGCAAGTCGTCAAGCTTCTGGTGAAAGCAAATGCTCTGGTTGATAAGGCCAATCAGAAGGGGACGACAGCGCTTATGCGTGCAACACAAGAGGGGAACGAGGAGGTGGTTAAAATCCTCGTGTCTGCTGGAGCAGATGTCAGCAAGCGCAACAACGAGCGTATGAACGCATTGATGCTGGGTTCGCAGGTATAGTAGGTGTTGCTGGTCCGTTTTCCTACTTCTTGTTATGTAGCGGTAGTGCGCAGTTACGCTTGTAATGGGTCGGTGCATATAGTATGGTGGCGTGGCCTACTTTGCTAGTCGGGGGAGGGCGACTTTCGAGCTCTCTTGTGTTACTTACGCGCGAAAGGGATGTCCGTATCCACAGTACGTCACGAGCAATGGTGCTATTCCTAACGTCTGTGGCCGTTTCCAACCAACCCTGTACTGTACTGTACTGTACTGTACTGTACTGTACTGTACTGTACTGTACTGTACTGTACTGTACTGTACTGTACTGTACTGTACTGTACTGTACTGTACTGTACTGTACTGTACTGTACTGTACTGTACTGTACTGTACTGTACTGTACTGTACTTTACTGTACTGTACTGTACTGTACTGCTTCACTATTGCTTTACTACTTGAGTATTGTGCTGCTGCACTACAGTACAGTAACATAATAACAGTGGCACCGGTTGTTGCCAGTGCAACACGGCATCACGACAGCAGTAACTCGTTATATAATACCTCCAGCGCCAGGGTAGTAATCAAGCCTAAGCCTTTCAAATGGACACAAGGGGCAAAGGTTAGGACCTACGCTATGTAGCATATATATAGCAGATATTGTATCGCCCAAGACCTGACGATACGCTTTTTGTGTTCGGTTGCCCGTGCTTCATTCGCATCTACTGCCAAAGAGGGGCCATGCTGCCATAGTTCAAGCTCTCATCCAGCACAAGGCGGACATCGACGGGCAGGTCGGTCAACGATGCACGAACAAAGTTCAAGGCGCTGTCCTTTGATTTATTTTTGAGCGCTCTATGTTGTTTTTGCTACTGCAGACTCGTCGTGGTTGAATATGCCTGCAAGGAGTACTCGTGGCGTAGGAAGAGGAACCCGTGAACCACTGACTTGTCCTTTTCAATATCATCGCGCCTCGCCTTTCCTTGCCTTGCCTTTCCTTGCCTTTCCTTTCCTTTGCCTTGCCTTGCCTTGCCTTGCCTTGCCATGTTTTGCCTCGGTCGCGACGGCAGACTGCGCAAGGCAGCACGGCCTTGATGTTGGCATGTAAACGTGGCCACGAAGAGGTAGTACGGGTACTTCTGACTGCTGGAGCAGAACTACACCAGAAGGATAGTCGCGGGAGAACAGCTAAGGACACGGCGTACAAACGAAGTCGCGAAACGATTTTGGCAATGTTACATCCTTCGAAGCAGATAAGGTTAATGCAGGTGCGAGCATGTCGATCCGAAAGACACATATTCTAGCAGGAGTTATTTGCACGACATGGAGGCATATCGAAGGTGTCGTGAAGAATACTGCCGCACCGGGCAGCTGTTCAAATTTGGCGAATTATGATTTATAGATTATTACCTTGCAAGGCAACGCGTAGCCCGATGCCGTTTCTGTGAGGGCATGCGTACGTCTTGATAACCTGCGACTGTAGGGACTAACGCAGCTCCAACTCTATAGTTCCTTGTAATAACTGCGGTTGTCTACTTCCGAACACCGTCGAGCGTTTGACATATATGTTTTTCATATCCCAGAGTTGGACGTAAGATGCGAAGCTGACGTTGAAAGCGTTTATAAAGACTACTTGCCGGGCAGCGCAGTTGAACTGCGCGCTTTGGCAGTAGTTTATTTTACTATATCAAGGAAGATACGCAAGTGTCGGCCGTCCAACAAAAAGTTCCAAAATACCTGGTCCGTTTAACTTGTAGTTGACTTGTACCGTACTGTTAGCGGTGACAATGGATTCGTTTTAGACGTAAAATGCCCGGTCTATTCGACAAACCGTTAAAAAAAACGGGAAAATATGTATTTGAAAATTGTCTGCCACAACCCTATTTACCTGATTTTAGACTGCAATATCGGGTTGCAGTAAATGCATTTTTTTTTCCATACTGCAAACGAATTGGATGCTGTCATTCGACAGACACGTGTAATCGATGGAGACCGAGGGGGTTAGAGATTCTTCATTTTTCTGCAGTGCTTTTTCCCGTATATCCGATTGGAAATATGCCGGAAAACTCGATTTTGATGTTCAATTCGTATCGTTCTGTCTTGGGGAAGAAGTCTTGACATATAACACCATAATCAATACATGCCCTCCCCTCCGCTAGGACATTGCGCACACACCAAAGCCACCCGCGCTTGAATCCATCAAGTAGCCGACAAGAAATCCATCACAAAAGTTGTCCCACTTTTGAGTAATTCTTCGGAAAGCACGACTTACATTTTTTTTTTCATCGCTTGCTCTTTTCGTATATGAATCATGGTGTGATTTGACGCTGACATCTTGGCTGAGTTGGCGCGTACGTACGAGTATTTTTTGTTTGGCCGTGCTTCTGCGATGCTTGGTTTCTCCTAGTCCCGGGCGGTACTTTTGCACGACTTGCTTTGCCGTACGATACCATGCTGCTGCTGCTGTAGGGCGTAGCATCAAGTGGTAGCGGCATTACAGCAGTATGGGTAGTGTCTGCAGCAGCAGATGTTTTTCACCGATGGGTGAGGTCGAGCCTTTCCGATTTACAACAACGATCGCCGTCGAGCATTTATTATTAGTGATGAAAACACGAGGAAAAATAATTTTCATCATTGTAGCGCTTGATAAGTACCACTTTGTCCCAATGTACAACCCAAAGTATAAGGAACGTTTGGATGATACAATTCAAGAAAAAAAACATTATATTTGCGGACAGACGAGTACCAGGTACCTGGTACCAGTAGGTAAAAAAAATAAAATATGTCGTATCACAGCACCTGCAAATAAGTGCTCATATGCCAACCACCCTTGCCGAGAGAACCCACACGAACAAGGGGTGAGTCAACCCCGCAGTGACGGCGAGATGCAATATGTACAACACGCAACCGATGCGACGCGCAAAGATGGGAGTATCCTGTGCAGCAGTAGCAGCAGCAGCAGAAGCAGCTGCGGGTTCCTCAGCCCAGCGCTATCGCTGGCTGCACCAGCAGCGCTATCGCCGGCTGCACCATCCAGGTTTGCCCGCAAGGCAGCAGCAGCAGCAGCGGGGTGACCACCTCCGGCTTCAAGCGTGTCCAGCAAGGGATCCACTGGCCTTCTGTCGGCCATCGCGCAGGAGATTGCAAGAGACAACTCTGTGCTCCACCGATGCTAACTCCTCCCTGTGGAACGCTGCTACTCTGAGTGGTACCGAGCAACACTTCCTCGGTGCTTGTTCACCTTTTTTGTTTTTTACAATTTGCTGCTCGTGCTCGTACGACACTCTGCTGCTGCGTCGATCATAACACGGCACATATTTTCTTTGTCTTTTTTGTTGAAAGGCAGCATCATTGAATAGTTTTTTGGGGCAATTTGCCCTGTCCGGATTGGTTGATTTTCGAAAGCTTTTTTCCCCCAGGTATCGAGCATGGGACATTTCCTTGCCTTTTTTTACGTCTAAAACGAATCCATCGGCAGCCCTAACTGTAGTTATTATGTACTTGATGCCGCCAAGGATTGAATTACGGATCTCAATTATTGTTTTGTCCACTGCAGGACGCGGAGTGTGCGGAGAGGACGCTGGTGCTGCAAAAGGTCTTCAACCGATACACAGCAGGAAAGCTGATCATCACCGACTCGCATCCGGACGTTGCGGGCTCAGCTTCTTTGTCGATGCTTATCCGGAGTCTTATCTCGCCGGTTTCGTCGAACCGAGCAGTGTTCGAGCACATCGTGAGTTACTCTACTTGTGCGTTGGTGCTCTAGAAGTAGAATGCCGTACACTGCTGGCCACCCCCGAAGAAAATAATGTTCTGTACCTGTACCTTGTAGCGTGTACTACTGTTACTATTTACACATATAATAACATTTCTCGATTACACGGTCGCCCCGGTGGTCTAACTGATAGCCACGAAGCCTGTAGGCCCGGATGTCGAGGGTTCGATTCTCCCCATGGAGGTTTTTATTCTCAAATGACACCGTCTGTCGAGAGCGCATATTATAGCGTGGGTAAGCAAAATTCGACGAGAGTTGACGAGGGAAGAAAGTGCTGAAATCTTCTCGCGATAAAAATGCAAGGCAAGAACCGTAGTGGGGGAGGAGGGAGAGGAGCCTACTTTGTGACCCCGGATCTGAGTTACGACTAGGGAGGGAGAAAGACGGAAGTGCGAAGATAATAAATGGGATGGACAAAAAAAAAAAATGGTGGACCCACTACTAACAATTAAAAACGGTTTGGCTCTGATTTCCGCGTGTTTTAACATACTGTGATCTCGACATGTTTTACTGTACGCGGTTTTGAACGATCGTGGTGTATTCTTCGATGCCTCATTCCGGTGCGCAGGCAAGCTTCATACCGCTCCCACGCCTGTGGGACAACTCGCTGGAAAAGCTTCGCCGTCGCTGTCACATTGACGCCACTGAGGTAATTAAGTACCAGTATGCTGTAGTTTCATGTGGTGAGGACGCGTTATTTGGCCACAAAGCTGTCGTTGCGGATATAGAGTGCACGTGAACAACACTAAACCACCCCATGTCACATCACACGCCACTGGTAACGGCGAAATCGCTTCGAACTGGGGATACCGGAAATGAGGTTGGCTAGTTCGGTTTTTCTGTTCCATCTTAAAGTTGTTATCGCGAGACGGGTGCAGCGAAAGCTCCATGCATGTTATTTACCGTCAGGCTCATCGTTCTCCTGATTGTTAGTAAAACAGCAGAGGGTTGCGTCGTGGTACTGATGGGGTTTGCAGCACGATTGCTTTTGCTTGTGTCTTGCCGTGGTTGTGCAACTGAGGCCCAGAGCGTCGTTCTTCCTCGTTGTTTTCTCCCATAATTTTTCTGGCATTTGGTATTATCCTGAACTTCGCGGGTTATGCCGTTCTCGTTTTCTGTTTCCAGACCATCCGCGAAGCTTTCCAGATGATCGACGAGGTGCTGGCAGACCTCAATTTCGTTCCTGGCCCGGACCAGGCGAGTAGTGCGGGTTTGCTTGCGTGCTAGTCACGACGTACCTTGGTCACACTTTCTTGGGTTGAGCCGAGCTTATCTCATGCGGGTGTTTTCCCCGCCTCGTAGCTTTCAACGTCAGCGTGCTATTTGCACGCCCATCGGGTTGTTTTAGACACGATATGATCCAGGCACAGAACATTCGCTCATGGTTGCACGCATAGTTACGATGATTTTCCATGTCGCCTTATTGCAGTGGTAGTGTCTTTCCACAATGGCATTCCTCTTCTGATTCGATATTGTGCAGAGGGGTAGATTTTGTTCCCCCCATGCCACACGATGCCACACGATGCCTGCCACCTCTGTGATTGTACTCACTGCAAAATCGAATGCGCTCGGGTTTGACGTCCGTATATAGACATTGCACTGGGTCGTCCAGTAGGCGCTTGCATACGAGGACATAGTTTTATGATTGCCGTGCCTGCCTGTTGCGTATCTGTGCCTTCGCCACCGGCAGGGGGGGCACTTGGTTCGACTGTGGGAGTTACCTCTTCTCGGTCAGCGATTGGTGGCAGATTTGCAAATGCCAGCCATAATGGTACAAGCGCTCAAGTCTTGGGGGGGTACTCAGCACGTCGTCACCAGCTTGGCTGGTGGAGAGGTCTCTTTTCAACCACGCGTGGCTATGCGGGTAAGAATTTACGTTGTGTGGTATTTGGTTTACATGCCAGTGTAATATTATTGGTTATAGAGCATCCGATAGAGGCGCACTACAGCGGTGTCGAAAATATGTGTTGGTTGAACTTGAAGCAGGTTATACCAGGTATTTCAGTATCCACAAACTGCGCGATATCCCTTTTTTTTCCCGCAGTCACCGAGACTGGTCACCAATAGAATCATACCCCAAGTACGCGAGAGCTCTTTACACACAACTTGCAACAATTGATAATATAACACAATAAATTAGGTAATCTTAATGACATGGGAGTGTTCGCCCGCTCGGAAGAATAGAACTACCCCCTTTCTCCCAGAGGCAATACTGGCCGTCATTTTACGCTCAAGGTCTTACACACAGTGACACATCCAAAGGGCAGGCTCATTTTCCGATTAAAAAAATTACCAGGTGGTGTATGTGTCGATATATTTCAACTTCCATAGTTAACGCTTCACGGAGGCGCTCTAGACACTAACGTTGACTTGGAGGAACCCTTCGGGTGCTGTTACCGCAGAGCTTAGTTTTGTGCTTAAACCCAACGTTGGTCCGTGATTTTCGTCCACGGCTGGAGCAGGTAGTCGCACTTGCAACGGAGCTGGTGAAGTGGTATCGTGCACACGAGAACTCCACATGGCACATCATCGACCCGGATCTTGCAGCGACGTGTGCCAACGGCGCGGGATCTGGACACGTTGACGGCGAGATAGAGGGTGAATCGTCAGATGGGGAAATGGATGGCTGATACAGAGTATGCGGAATCATGGAAGGTCTTCTGCTGCAAAGACGTTTGCACCTCTTGTATTTCTGTAGATATGTGAACTTTCGTTGAATATCCTGACGTTCCCGCCTATATGCCGTTCCGACGCTTTTATCGGTTCGCAACCAGCCGTGGAGAATAGCGTTGGAGTACGTGGAAGGGTAGGGGATAGTGGCTGTGGCTTGGTTCGCTATTGTTGAATTATCCCTTGGGTCGTTAATCTGCTTACGGTGTGCATCCGATAGAAGGAAGGCACGAGGCAAAGCTCTCCGAAGCTCTCTTAAATCTTTGTGTTAGACGGGAAGGCTTGTGTTTTTTCATCCTTTTGGCCATGCGTGGGCTACAGGAAGTAGCGGAGCCCACGGGTGCATACAGCGGGGTTTATATCTTACGTCAACAATGCAGCCAGCCGTGTAAGGAAAAATGGTCACCGAACTGAATAGCGTTCGAGCTTTTTTTAGATGCGAATGTTCAGACCCGGTCAAGAAAACATTTTTATCTTGAGCTAGCTGTTGGGCGTCGAAGCTTACCCGCCAAGAGCTACAGTTGTTTGTGCATGTTTTTGGGCCGTAATCGTTATGCGCTCCTCTTTTTTTGGGATCGAATTCGAGCGCGAGGGCGTACTTTGGTTATTACCGTAGTCTGAGGGCAAATGCGCAACGGTCTGTTTTGGAGGCGAGACTACGCGGCCATGCTTACTACCAGAATACCAGTGCACCCGTGGACAATACTCGCGATTTGTCCCCCGTTTGACGCGCATAATACCCTGCCTTGTCAACCGCAATAGTTTCGTCACCACGAGAGCCCCTGGCTTGATCCGTCTTGTGTGCCTTTTGTGCTTTTATCGGCCAATCGAGTTCTATGCCGTGTGCTTTCTTCCAAGGGATGTCGATGCCCCGCTTTCCAACGACGATAGAGCCCTGCACTTGTATCAGGCGCAATCAGCCATCAAGACGCCGTCTCCTGTATTGGCGTAACGAACTGGCCATGCAGGAGCTGTGGGATGGTAACGAAGTTCAAGCGTCATTGCCTTGACCAAGGGACAAGGCCCCAGCCTGTGGCTTTTGCCTTAAACAATGTGTCGCTTGCTCGGGGACTCGCTCCAGGGGCGGGATCATATACCCTCACCCTGATATTTGAGTACTGCCAGTAAAATGTTCACCGGAGTCAGATTGGTGAACAATGCGCTCAATAGACTTTTCAAGTATTCGATGATATACCGACGGATATGGACATGCGTAACCGTAACTTCGTATGATAGTCTAGTGTCCTACCGTTTGTAGGATGCCGTTTAAACGCCGTGGCAGACCTTTTCGGAGGATAGGTATGTTATATTTTTCATCTATGGCTGTGCGAGGAATAGTGCGCCCGGATTGAGAGTGTGCATGTGTGTCGAGGTTGGTGGTCGGCTGCTGGCCCTGGGCTGAATGGTCATCTCCTCGTGTGGCCGTTTAGATTCGCATTTCCATCAAGGTTAAATCCATATTAAAACACCAGCAATACGTAAGGTGGAAGAGTCTCGTCAGATTCTTGGCGGTCACGACAGGCAGGCTAGTGTTCTTTAAATTCATATGGAGCTCTTCGGACGGGACCGCTGCGTGCATTGCCATCGGATAGATATATCGTTTACACAGTTGTAAGCGGATAGATTATTGATAACTTCAACCTAAGTACGTACGTGTAGATCTTATCATCCCCAAAGCTGATTTGCTTTACGTATTCCTGAGAGTTCCTAAGAGTTTACTCTTATGTAATCCACCGCGGCTTTAAAATTCCGTTAAAAAAAAGTGAAATCTGAAATCAAGTCATTTCGTGAAATCGATTATCAAGTCCTTTCGTGAAATCCATTATCAAGTGATATTTTGAGTGCACTTTTTTGCGTGCACTTTTTTTAGTGCGATTTGGAAATTTCTTGGAAAATTCGAGTGCGATGGGCGATATCACCCCGCACACAAGACCACCACAGCACACACGCCCACGGCATCACTCACACGACAGGCATGCGACGATTGACCTTCGATCTCGACATAGACTCAGCCCACGACTAACCCACTTCGTACCGGTCAAGGCCGGCAAATATTCATAGCGGCCTCGCAGGTATCATTGCGATCCGTAGTCTAGGGGGCGAGCGGTTGCTTGTGGCGTTCTACGGTCTTCGTCCAAATCTCCAAAAAAAAACAATTTCTTGCGATCGGAGAGTTTTTTTTGTCGAACACATCAGCTGCCAAATATATTATGATCGGACGCCTGGTCGGCACCCTGCACATACCATCGACCGGGGTCTGAGAACTGTGACACTAGGGTCCGTCGGAGCCCTAACCGGCGCTATCCGTTCGGATTTGGTGACGCAGTCGTTGAGTTTGTCGATCGATGTCAAACTTGAAGAATTGTAAATTTCTGGTATGATACGCATTGGTATCAACTACCTACGCGTCCTACGGTCTTCGTCCAAATCTTCAAACATTCAGCGTACCAGGTATCATACCAGGGTTGCCGTATATAGACACGCCTGGGTCAGGCAGGGTCTTATGATCAGAGGCTATCCCCCTTCTAGCCCAGAAAGGGGGCTGACCATGTTAGAGATGACATCTATTATAGCAGTAATCGGTATCATAGAGTCGCTGCTGGATAAAACAAGGTTATAAGTTACAACGTAGCTCGTACTACATCAGTTATGCATTACTCATCTAGGAAAAAGAGTTGCCGAGCCAAGACGCTGAGGACAGCGTAATCATCAACGCCCTGCGACACAAAAGGATTTGTTTCTTCCGTCTCCCTGCCCCCATCAGAGCAGGAACCCCTCGCAAAGAGGATGTCGCTTCTCGCATGACGACGCCGTAGTACCCTGCGGTCATTATCCTCGTAGGTATGCCGCGGGAGAAGGGCCTACCTCGGAGGTGGAGACCCGTATGCTCACAGCGCTGAAAATACTGAGCGCGTATACAACCGCAGACGAGGAGGTTGGCTCAGAGGTCAACCAATCCTGAGAGGACGCCCTGGGAAGCCATGGCCCGGGGAATTCATGTATTCAAATTCATTTCGAATATGGAGTTTGTGCAATTTGAAGAGGCAAGAATGTGGGAGGGACAAGGGGTTGTAATAAAGTGGAAGGCGTTATGGGAAAGTGTTGTGAAAGCTTGACACTTGCTGGCGAGCAGCGAAGCGAACAGCAGAGAAGCACGTAGAGCGCAAGGGGAGGTGCAGCGAGCAGAGGTTTGGTAGTGGTTTGAGCGTTTTTTCACGCAAGATGAGCAACGCAGGCAAGCGACGGGCTCGCTTTGCGGCGAATGACAGCGAGGGAAGGAGAAGCGAAGAGGAGAAAGACGGAGAGGGCACCGTCAGCACCGAGGGAGAGGATCTTGGAGCAGGCTCGGGCACGGGCTCCGGCAGCGGCGTAGCTCGAGCCGACGAGCCGCTATTAATAGGAAGCAGCGGCAGCAGGCAGACGCCAGCTGAGCAGCTACTGGAAGCCGTTTTGCTGCTCACAAAAGTCTTGCAACAACAGCCAACGCAGCAGCAGCCAGCACAACAGCCGCTACAGCAGCAGCAACAGCAGCAGCAGCAGGCATCTCTCGTTCAGCAACAGCAACAACACCTAGCAGCACCCTCGTGTGGGCCCGCATTACAGCAGCAACTCCATCAGCAGCAACACCTCCAACCAGCACCTCCGGCTGAGCCCGCAGCACAGCAGCAGCCCGCAGTACAGCAGCCTCAGCAGATCGAGCCACATATACCACAACAGACACCGCACGTGGCAGGACAACAACTCCCCCAACAGGGAGCAGCGCAGCAGCAGCACGCCATGCAACAACCGCCTTACGCACAAGCTCCACACCTTGTGGGCATGCAGTTCCCAGGATGGTGGCAGGGGGGAGGGCCTCCTTTGCAGCCACCGTGGGGTGGCGTGGGTGGCCCTTTTGGGGGCATGGAGCACGTCAGCAGCTTAGAAGCCCGTACCATCTCGGCGGACTCCACCAAGCGAAAACTCAGGATGTGGCAGGAGGCAGGAGCAGCGGCGATGTTTGTGTTCCGAGGTGGTCTGTTTGTGCTGCCAGTTTCGTCCAGCGAT
Source organism: Saccharina japonica (assembly GCA_008828725.1). NCBI lineage: Eukaryota > Phaeophyceae > Laminariales > Laminariaceae > Saccharina > Saccharina japonica. The sequence goes on from MEHQ01002178.1 coordinate 1,809,751, forward strand.
TTGTCTCACGTGCTCAGGTTTATCGTCGACCCTAACAAAGCGGCTCATCGACATGATCACTCCCCCGATAGCAAACATCGACATAGACGCGTTTTTACCTCCGATCGAGCCGGGAACCGCAGCAGTGCCCCGAGCTTCAGAAGCACACTTCCAAGCGTTCGTCGAAGTTCTGGTGAAAGTGATCCAACAGGGAGCAGCGGAGTCCGCAGGGGGCGTGTCGCAGGGCAGGCGGGACTTGCTGATTGAGGAATGGCAGAAAATGTCCAAGACTCTCACCGCGTACATGAACACGCATTACAACACTACTTCTAAGGCAGCAGCAAGTTCGCGGGCGAGTGATTTTCGCGGCCAACAGAGACATCAACGACTTTTTCGAATTGGTTTTAGACGCTGCGGTTCCGGTGAAGACTGCCTTTCCCAACTCCGCCCCGCCGGAAGGTGAGTGTGCCGGGATAAATGCCCCAGCCTTCACGATGCTCCGCGAACTGACATCGCGAGGAAGTTGCAGTTTGCTGGGTCGGATGGAGACATCGCTGGAAGTGCCCAGGCTGGGCGGTACGACGGCGGCAGCAAAACCGGTCAAGAGAAAGGCGAACACAGGAGGGATTCTCCCACCAGTCACGCGGCCGCGTATGGACGGGGGACCGTGGGCCGGTTGGCCTTTTGTATCGGGCCTGCAGCAGATGCGGACACCGGAAGAGACTTGCCATTTCACGTGGCGGAGGCAACAGTGCAACAGAACCAATTGCCATTATTCGCATGGCCCTTTCGTTCAGGACGGTACTGGGGCCCCGGGGTTGCCCTGCCCGCCGCCGCCGCCGTCGCCGCCGCCGAGGTACCAGCAGCAGCAGCAGCAGCAGCAGCAGCAGCAACCACCGCAGCTGCAGCAGCAACAACAACAGCAGCAGCGACAGCAACAGCAGCAGCCTCCGGCGGCCGTCGCGAGGTTCAGCTTCTCGCACAGGCAAAACCAGGGGAGAGGTGGCGGATCCCAGGGCAGGCAGGGACCCGGGGCGGGGAGAGGAGGTGGTGGTTATTGACAGGGCGGGCTTCGCCTGATGGCGGGGCCGGACGGCAAGTGGCGCAAGGTGGAGGGCGGAGTTTCGATGTTCGTGGACACCAGTAAGTCGGTGGGACTGACTGGCGCGCCCCAACCGGGATCGGTGTCGCAAGCGGTGTTCGTGGATGAGTCGTGTGACCGTGAATGTGCCGGTGTGGTTCTTGACAGTAGGACAACTTTTACTGAACAGCATAGCAGTACGAAAAGTAGCAACGCTAGGCAAGATTGTTGTCAGTTGCCGGACTTGGCGGGTAACGAGTCGGAACAGAGTGGCGGTAGGGTCACACAGCGTTGCCAGGAGCGAGGTGAGTTGCCGAACCCTGGTTGTTTTGAGCCGAAATTCAATCACACGGTACATAACTATTGTGGGCATGGCCAGATGCCTGTCCGTGATAGTCCCGAGTTAGGACTGTCTAAAAACAATAACGCAAGACAGAATTACTGTGGGCATGGCCAGTTGCCTGCCCTTGATCGTTCCGAGTCGGAACAGGATAACAGTAAATCTAGACAGCGTTACCAAGGCCATGGCCAGTTGCCTGGCCTTGGGCGTGCCCAGTCGGCGCAAGGCTTGCGAGAGTACTCAAAAGCACCGCAGGGGCGGCATGGTCACGGCCAGTTGCCGGATCATGAGTCCCGGTCGGAAACTAAATTCCAGAGTCATGGCCAGTTGCCTGACGTTGGTCATGTCCAGTCGACGCAAGGCTGGCGAGAGTCCTCAAAGGCAAGTACGCAATAGAAAAATATGTACCCGAGTCGGGGCGACAAGTAGCCCCTTTAGATGGAGAAGAAGCATACTACACTCAAGTTCAGATATGCAATGTAACCAACAATGGCAACAGCAGACAAGCAAAAATCGCTGAGCTGAACAGAAAATGGAATCAAACACAGGTGTTGATGGCCGCCGAAAACCGTGACCTTGCTAGAACGAAACGAATCATTCGAGAGATGGCAGAAATAGGCACAGAGCTGTTACATGTACGCGATGGTAGCGTGGGAGACGTGGCTGTTGGAGTCGGGGGCACCTTGGTGTCACCTCCTTTCTCTCTCAGTCAAGTGGAACACTTATTTTGGCTTCCCAGCAATAACGGAGCTCGTAGACATCATCCAGAATGGCGTCCCGGTGAAAACATAGGTCACGGACCTAGACCCAACCAGAGCAATGCAGTATGGGAATCACAGCACCGTGGCAGAACACATGGATCTAGTTTGGGAAAAAACTGCATGAAGATATTAGACGAAATCGAGTGCTAGTGTTTGACAGAGAATCCGCTACCTCATTAAAAGGGCTACGGGTGGCACCTCTGGGGGCGGTGGTCACACAAAAGGTCAGAATCATTAACGACTACTCGTTTGAGGCCGGAGCGGCCAGGGGGGAGAAGGGGGGACTGAACAGAGACACACAAACTGAAGAGGTACCAAAATGTCTCTGTGGTGACGCCCTCCCCGCACTTCTAAAGGCTCTAACAGACAATCGAATAAGGTTCCCCAACCGTCGTATACTTTTGGCAAAGGCAGACGTAACTGACGCTTTCAGGAATGTTAGAATTGCACCGCACCAGGCACATACCTTTGGTTATGTGGTAGACGACGTTTTGGTTATGTGGTAGACGCGCGGCCTTAGCCATGAGATTACTGGGTAGACTGGAAATCACGAGCGGTTGGACCCATGACGCAAAACATATTCCCGGTGTGCAGAATGTGGTGGCTGACGGCATTTCCAGATGGCCAAAATAACAGATCGCGCGCAATCTGCAGACCCTAGTACACGGGGAATGGAGAGAGCAAAGTATAGGTCAGACCGGGTGCGATTTTTTCGAGACAATTCTACAGCCCAACTTTCCCACAGAGTACATGGACGATGATGTATGGGATGCGATGACACGAACTGCAGAATCATGAACACTTCTCAAACCCCTCCGAGCAGGATCACACGCGGGAGAGGGAGGGAATGAGGACGAGGCGAAAAGACTGGTGGAGACCCTAGCGCTGGCCTTGGTGGGGGGAAGCACGCAAAAGGTGTACTGGAATCAATGGAAAACGTGGTGCCGTCTCAGGGCGTTAGAAGGGAAGGGGGCGTGGCTGTTGGAAAGAGACGGAGTCGATGCGGCAGTTACAGAGCTGACGAAATTCATGGCGTTGCGATGCTTTAGCTTCAAAAAACAGATTCAGACGGTTCGAGGGTACCTAGCCGCGATTAAGTATTTCCACAGAATATTTGAGGGTTGGGAATTGCCCACTTCTCACTGCATGGTGACAGCAGTAGGAAAAGGGATCGACAGAGCACACGGAAAGTCAGAGGTACGCCCCAAGGTGAGAAAACCTCTGTCATGGGAACTGCTAACCAAGGGGAGGGGGTGCGTGGCCGGTGTAGAGACCGAAGTGTGGGTAGTGTGGTGCGGTCTCGCTTTGTCGTTTCATCTAGTGTGCAGAGCCTCGGAAATCTGGGCTTTTGGTAATGACCTGGTACACCTGGACTTTTGTCTGACGAGAAGGGACTTGGAATTTTTTGCGAAAGCTTCACAACTGGCGTGGGATGACAGGCGCATAGCGGACAGAGTAGAAGTGACGTTCCGCGCGTCCAAGTCAGACAACAAGAGGTTAGGGGCAACAGTTACCAGGACGGGCGTAACGGTAGGAAAGGATCAAGCGACGACGGGTGTGAGTGGTTACGGAGCCCTGGAAATAATTATGTACCTGCTAGACCTTTGCTCTGAGAGGAGCGGGTCAGCACCGCTTATGCAGGCACGCACGGTAAGCGGGTGGAAGGTTATCTCGCACGCGGTAGCGACGAAGGCCTTGAGGCGGATGGTCATTAGTTTGGGTAGAGACCCGGCGCAGTACGCCTTACACTCAGGTAGGGTTGGTGGGGCTACGCAGTTGGCGGCACAAGGTGCATCGGACATTCAGATCCAAAGGGCGGATGAGAGTCTCTCGCGTTCATGGTTTACGTAAGAGCGGGAGGGGAGGGGGCAGAGTTTGTGTCAGAAGCTTTAACAAGGTAAGGCGGGAAGAGGAGTAAGAAGATAAGTTTCAGAGGTAATCGGGCTTGCCCAATGGAGAAAAGTGGGGCCAGGGTTTCTGTTTTTCTCGGTACGGGGCCGAAACGTAAACGTAGCAGGTTAGCCCGAAGGGCGTTTTTCTGTGTTTAGTTCTGAGAGCAGGGTATTCCATTGTACCATGTGGGTGCCTTATAGGCATCATTTTTACTGCGTAAATTAATTCCACAATTCTTGAGCCAAAACATAAAACAAACGCGGCAATTAAGAGGAGTTCTTCTGGGGAGCAGGCGCGGGTAGGAGACAAGGTCTTGTTAAAAGAGGCGGCCAGCAAACTCGGAAGGGAAGTCATCCACGCGAAGCTAGCGCACGAGCATTGAACCGGGCCGTGGCGAATCACCTCCACCGAGCAGCCAGTCTGAGCTACCTAGCGACTATGAGAGGCCGCCGGACCAGGGGAAGGGTAGTATCTGCAGCCAACATCGAAATCTTCCATGAGCGGCCAGAGCACCTGAGGCACGATTTCGAGGACAAATTCGCGCACTTGTCCTGGGGGGCGGACTTAGGACTGTGGGAGGCACCTCGACGGTGGCAGTGCCACTGTACACTCTGACTGATCGAATAGCAGTTGGGGGGAGTATAGGAAAAAGAGTCCCAGGGCCGCCAAGGAAGCCATGGTCGCCGCCAACCAAGCGGTCTTGATAGGGTTGTAGACGCGCGGCCGAGCCTTGACCGGCCGAGCGCCAGCCTTAAGGGTGACGCGCAGGGGTCCGACACGCGCGGGCGGGTCACCCTGGCGCAGCCCCCGCCGAAACGCATTCCAGCGCCTCCCAATGACCTCGCGAAGACGCTCCACATGCGACTCTGCCAGCCCAGCAGCTGCCGAAACCTGAATATCACCCTCCAGTGCCTCAGACCTGGCCCGTGATTCCTCCTCCGCGCTCATATCGATGCCAGGCCCGCGCGCCACCAAGCGCTCCACGGCTTCATCCGGTTCATCCATCGCGAAGCTCGATTTCTGCTTCAAAGCGTCGACACTGACGGTAACCCGGCGACACTGAAGGTACGCCGCGGTGTCGACACCAGTGAGGGCCGCGCTTTCCCGCGCGCGCTGTCCCAACCTGTCGTGAACGTCGATTCCTAACAGCTTCAATGTTGGGCTGCCGAGGATGACAACATCGTCGCCCCCGGGCATGACGGCGAAAGAAAACGGAGCCAAGGTTACCAAACCCCAGCTGGTATGCAGCGCGACCCGCACCGGGCATGTTTTGTCGTGGACCGCGAGCACACGACCATCCGCCACCTTGACCTTCCCCGGGCGCGTCATGCCCCCCACAACGCGCACATCAGGAAACGCCGCTTACAGCTTCGCGATCCAAGTAGACATGGTGGTGATGCCAGACCCAGAGTCGGGAATAGCCACAGCCTCCATGGCCGTCATATCAGCCGCCCCGGGCACCGACAAGCTGGCTCGACACCATTTTTCGTTCTCATCGACGGCCACGCCTTCGGCACCAAAACCAGACATACCGCCGGGAAAAACTCCCCGGAACGCAGGTATGTACGGCACCGACTCCCCGGGTTCGTCGACGGGCAACTGAGCATCCGAGGACGGGAGAGAAAGCGGGGGCAGAAACGGCGTGGTGACGACCGCTCCCGACAACGCGGGCTCGCCAGAAAAAACGGAAAGGCCACCCACCTAACGCTGGTGAAACGCAGTAGAGGATGCCCCCCCGGAACTTCTCCCTCCTCCAGAGAAAGGTGTTGACCCGGGCGGGCGCATCGGGAAGCGTTGCTGTTGCTGTTGCCGTGGCTGCCGCTGCGGCCGCTACTGCATCAGCTGTTGCTGCTGCTGCTACTGTTGCTGCGACGGCGGTTGGATACGCCCCGAGAACGACCCCCGAAGTTGACCCCCGTTACCCCGCCCCACAGCGACTTACTGGTGTCCACGAACATCGAAACTCCGCCCTCCGCCTTGCCCCACTTGCCGTCCGCCCCCGCCATCAGGCGAGGCCCGCCCTGTCAATTACCACCACCTCCTCTCCCCGCCCCGGGTCCCTGCCTACCCTGGGATCCGCTACCTCTCCCCTGGTTCTGCCCGTGCGAGAAGCTGAACCTCGCGACGGCCGCCGGAGGCTGCTGCTGTTGCTGTGGCTGCTGCTGCTGTTGTTGCTGCTGCAGCTGTTGCTGTTGCTGTTGCTGCTGCTGCTGCTGCTGTTGCTGCTGCTGGTGGTACCTCGGCTGGGTGGCGGCAGTGGCGGGCAGGGCAACCCCGGGGCCCCATTACCGTCCTGAACGAAAGGGCCATGCGAATAATGGCAATTGGTTCTGTTGCACTGTTGCCTCCGCCACGCGAAATCCGGTGTCCGTATCTGCTGCAGGCCCGATACAAAAGGCCAACCCGCCCGCGAGCCCCCGTCCGTACGCGGCCGCAGGGCTGGTGGGAGAATCCCCCCTGTGTTCGCCTTTCTCTTGACCGGTTTTGATGCCGCTGTCGAGCTGCCCAGCCTAGGCACTTCCAGCGATGTCTCCATCCGACCCAGTTCGCGGGAGCAAAACATCTTCCAGTAGCTGCTCAGCTGGCATCTGCCTGCTGCCGCTGCCTCCTAGCGTCTCGTCGGGTCGAGCCACCTCGCTGCAGGAGCCTGTGCCCGAGCCTGCTCCGAGATCCTCTCCCCCGGTGCTGATGGTGCCCTTTCCGTCTCCCTCTTCTTCGCTTCCCCTTCTCTCGCTGTTGCTGGTCCTTGCTTCTTCGCGGTTGCGGCCTGCGTCGTCCTCATTCGCCACAAAGCGAGCCCTTCGCTTGCCTGCGTTGCTCATCTTGCCCGGAAAAACGATCAAACCAATACCAAACCTCTGCTCGCTGCACCTCCCCTTGCGCTCTGCGTGTTACTCTGCTGTCCGCTTCGCTGCGCAGCAGCAAATGTCAAGCTTCCACAACACTTTCGCATAAAGCCTTCCACTTTATTACAACCCCTCTCCCCTCCCACATTCTTGCCTCTTCAAATTGCACAAACTCCATATTCGAAATGAATTTGAATATATTATTTTTTCCACTCGTTTTTTCCAGGAAGCTATCTACGTTTGGAATAACTTGCATCTACTCAGCCTTGCACAGGAGCGCTACAAAGCAGTACTTACAGCCAACGGAACGCCGAGGACTTTAGCTTTCAAACAATCATACTTGTAGCCGAAACCATAAATTTGCAGATGAGGCAGAGGTGGGAAGGTGGGTATGGGTGCCCATCTTTAGACCCATGTATCTCAGAATCGACAGAGTTGCGGAAAACTATGGGAGATAACCGGGTGGACCACGCTCAACCCAGGGCCAGCTCTGCTGTAAACAGATAATTCTTCGACTTCGGGATGAAGAATAAGTGCGGGATCACTTTTTGTCGAAATCAACAAACAATTTGGTTCTGAGTTTTGACTTCGAAATTTAGACTGCTCGATAAAGAGGTCTGAATCGAAGACACCCACCCAACATGCAGTCACGAGACCAGCGAACGAAAGCGCGTTGAGCCTCTCCGTAGGGTATAGTGGGCTGTACCGACGCTCGGCGCAGGCGTGTGTCGCATCTGTGGTGTCTTACAATGGTTTTATGGGTCGGTATGTGAGATAATTACATTCGTTTTATCGAGAACCACGCTACGAGTACGTACGAGTACGAACCATGTGTTTTTTCATGTTCTCTTTCTTTGTTCGTCATGAGACATCACAGATATCCTCGCTGCGCCACGAGTGTGGGCGTATATGACATCCTCCTGCCTCCAAGTCTTCGCCCCTCGCTGTCAAAATGGCTACCGCTGCTGCTGTAGAGAAGGGGCTCTACGTCTAGGCTCCTACGAGTGTTTTGCTGTGCTGCGTGTGCTACTGCAGCTGTGCTGTGTAGTTGGTGTTGTAGAAAAGGATACAAAAAAATCTCAAAAATATACCAGGGCACGGCGGCCGGGCGCTGAAGGAAGTTCACGTGCTCTTCTACGGCGCATGAACTCGCGTGGTCTCTCGTGACGTCCCCTTTAATACTCCCACCACAACCACACAGGGTAGCTGGTGTATCTATGCTGGGTTGAAAATTGAAGATAGGTTAGCATGGGGGTAAAACCAAACAAGAAGGCACAGCGCTGTGTGCCCAAACTCAAAATGATCCCGAGTTCACGAGAAACAATTGGAAAAATTGTTCACAGGAACGGAACAGGTTATCTACGTTTTTAAAAATCTAAATTTTACTCCAAAATTCAAATTCTCAATGCTCTGGGCGTGTAACATATCTGCATCGAGCGTGCTCTCTTCAAGTTCAAATTTATTCTACGGCTCGTCTTCTCTTCGGTGGTGTAAAAAAACAACACCTGCGCAGCCACCAAGGCACCAACCCAATGCCAACCCACAGCGCTGTGCTTCGGAATTAAGTTAGCTCATGAAGCTTCTTGATTAGCAAGTAGAAGCCTAGACTATGAGGCACTTACTTTTTTTTCGGGGAAATAAAAGGAGCTACCAGGCACACGTATGGCATATAAACGTACGTACGCAGCTCCACCTGCACCCCTGTCTACTCCTGTTCCTGATCAAGACGTTGGTCGTGGAAAACTCAGCTCGGACGAGCAGGAAACAGCAACCGGACATGATTGCTGTACGAGTACGTACTTGTCTACAGCAGCAGTAGTGCCACTACTCTATTCTGCTGTTGTTTCGACTATCACACGTAGTTGCAGCCTACGGCATATCCTNTCACCCTACATGTTTCGGCGCGCATGTACTTCTCCGCTGATAGTAAACGATGAATTGTACACTCGACCTACGGACTTACTCTTCATGGTGAAACGTGAAGCGGAGGCTTGGCCAAGGACGCATCATCTTCTTGCTGCGCAGGCATCTATGTCTACGAATGAATACTCTTATCCTGGGAGTCGAGAATGCCAGCAAAGTTCCTTTGTGAAGAATGACACTTATTCATGTCCATCGAGGGGGGCTGAAGTCAGTCAGAAGCGTGATGAATACTTAGGTCGAACAACTCAGCGTCAGGCCAGCCGAGGAGTGCAAGGGGTTGGAGGCGCGCATTTTTCTTCTCGAGGTTGTGTCAACCCTCCATCTGTACACAACGAGTTTCCCGGATCGGCGAGTCCACCGGCTGAACATTTCGAACATCAGGATTTTCGTCGACAGTGGCGTCATCGTCGTTCGGCTGGCACCTCCAATAGCTTTTGTGGGTCGATTTCTTCTCATTAGTTGGTGGTACTTCAGGTGGTTGTGCTATGTTGCATCCTGCCAATACGAGTAGTGATGCGGGACTGTGTACGGCTGTTACTACAAATGTCAACGCGGTGTATAATCAACCTGTTTCTACAATGGAGCAGCGAAAGGATTCAACAGCGACGGGCACTACTGCTACTGCTGTTCCGGCTATGTCTACAATTGTTGATGAAACGTCTTTGTCTGGAAATATGCGTATATGTGAAGATTCTGAGAGTGTTGTGGATATACCTGTCGTCGTTCTTTCTGCTGAAGTGGTGACTGTTACTGAGGAGACGGTAACTGAGCGTGTGGATATATTTGAGGAGTCTAAGATGGTTGTAGACATACCTCTCATCGTTCCTTCTGCTGGACTGGTGTATGTTCCCGAGGAGACGGTAACGGAGGATGTGGATGCATGTGGGAAGTCTGAGATTATTTGTGGACATACCTGTCGTCGTTTCGTCTGCTGATCTGGTGTCTGTTTCTGAGGAGACCTCAATAGGTGTGAAGGTATGCGAGAAATCGGAGATTAGCATGGATACGTCTGCTGTTCCTTCGAAATCATTGACAGATACGTACTGAACCGGGAGTTGTTATGCGATCGCCCGAGGTCGGGCTCGAAAATGATGTTATTCAAGTTTGCGTTGGATCAGCGAGCGGGGCAAACGAAAGAGGTCTTGAGGGAAAAGCGTATGGCGACACTGGGCATAGTCAGGTAAAGGAAGGAGTGTTTTTCGATGGTGCGAACGGTTCGTGTGCTGGGAGAGAGGTTTTTGGTGAATCAACTGCAGATTTGCCGGTGGTCGTGTTCGCTTGTCTGGAATCTGAATGTGTACCTCCTAGCTCGGGCCCTCTACTACCTGCGCCTGACTGATGGCTTTAGGCCACAACAGGAAGAAGCTGGTGGGTCACTTCTGTTCTGTAAGTTGCTATATGAATGTGTGTGTTTGTTTGTGAAGTGGCATTTCCTAAAGGGTCTGACTGCAATTAATTGTGTACTAAACTGTGGTGATTGTGAGAGATGGGAGGACGTCGTTAAATATTGGTATGTAGGTTGTCAAGTAAAATTGGAACGGTTTGTCATTGAAAGTTGCGCTGTGAATTTGTCTGATTTAAACAAAACGAAGTTTGATTCCGTATGTTTTATCACGGATGGATGTATTCACCGGTAGGAAATTTGTGGACACGGATGATGACGTTGATCGTGGTTTATTCCACCTCCCTTCGAGTTTGTTTTGTTTCCGTGGATGGCCGCCGGCTGTCCCTGTCTTCTTTTTCTGTCGTTTTCCCCAAGTCCCTTTGGGCCTGGGGTTCGCTCTGGGGGGGGGCTGTGGTCGTCCGGGGACATCCCGGGCCTACATCCCCGGGTTTTCTAGGTGGATGTGGACCTTAGCGTAACGGGTGTTGCTACTTCCTGGTGTAAATCATTGCCCACAGCAGCCAGTCTATTCTTCGGTTGTTTTCCTTTTCTTCTCTCTCTCGGACTCCTCTCTCACTGGGCTGCTCTGCCCAGATTTGGGGTGTTCTTTCTTCAGGGCATAATACAATACACATGTTTTAAATCGTGTTAGCGAGGGTGGTCATCTCATTCAGGTGGTACAAAAACAGATAATTCTTCGACTTCGGGATGAAGAATAAGTGCGGGATGACTTTCTGTCGAAACCAAGAAATAATTTGATTCTGAGATTTGATTTTGAAATATAAACGCCTCGATAAAGAGGTCGAAATCGAAGACACCCACCCTACAAGCAGTCACGAGACTACGAACGAATCCGCGTGTGAGCCTCTAGCTGGATGCGCGCGTGGTTGACGCTAGGCGGAAACACTCGGATCTCTGTTTCTAGCGCCTTGTTGTATTTCTTGCGCAGTTCGGAGGCCGACGCTTCCTCGGTTTTTTACTGTTTGCTCCCAGAATACGAAAACGTGTTACTGCAACCCCGTATCGAGTAGTACCGAAAGGTTCATACGCGCCGAGTTTCCTCCTCTGTTTGCTGATCCTGTGAGATACCTCGCCCGGCGAGGACTATGTGGGCCTCTACAGCGTAGGTCTATCGATATGTGGATACACGCGTCGCCCAAGCTAGGCGGATTATCTGCTGGCCTTGCCCTGCATCATTACGACCCTTCTGAGCACATAACATAACCACCCTTATTTATGACATCTTATCTACCCTCGTCGATCTTCTCGCTGATATCCACAGAACGTCAGTACGAGTATCATCCTGTTTATACCTCTATCTCTGTTGTCTGTCTGCTGTGAGATACCTGGCACCTACAGCAGTAGTATGCCGCAACAATGATACAGCCAGCCTAGGACTGCTCCTCGTACACGAGTACGAGTAGGGCATGGATGCGAGGTAATCGGGCTTGCCCAATGGAGAAAAGTGTGGCCAGGGTTTCCGTTTTTTCTCGGCGGTACGGGGCCGAAACGTAAACGTAGCGGGTTAGCCCGAAGGGGTTTTTCTGTGTTTAATTTTCTGGGAGCAGGGTATCCCATTGTACCATGTGGGTGCCGTCTAGGCATCATTTTACTGCGTAAAATAATTCCACAATTCTTGAGCCAAAATATAACAAAGTCATAAAGGTGGTTATGTTATGTGCTCAGAAGGGTCGTAATGATGCAGAGCAAGCCAGCAGAGATGAATCCGCCTGGCGTGGGCGACGCGTGTATCCACATATCGATAGACCTACTGTCAAGGCCCACACACGTCCTCGCCGGGCGAGGTATCTCACAGCATCAGCAAACAGAGGAGGTAACTCGGCGCGTATGAACCTTTCGGTACTATTATTATACGAGGTTGAAGTACACGTTTTCGTATTCTGGGAGCACACAGTAAAAAACCGAGGAAGCGTCGGCCTCCGAACTGCGCATAGAAATACCACATGGCGCTAGAAAGAGAGATGCCGAGTGTCTCCGCCTAGCGTCAACCACGCGCGCATCCAGCTAGAGGCTCACACGCGGGTTCGTTCGTAGTCTCGTGACTGCTCGTAAGGTGGGTATCTTTGATTTCGACCTCGTTATCGAGCCGTTAATTTTCAAAGTCAAAACTTAGAATCAAATTATTTCTTGAATTCGACAGAAAGTCATCCCGCACTTATTCTTCATCCCGAAGTCGAAGAATTATCTGTTTGTACCACCTGAATGAGATGACCACCTTCGCTGACACGAGTTCAAAGATGTGTATTGTATTATGCCCTGAAGAAAGAACACCCCAAATCTGGGCAGAGCCCAGTGAGAGAGGAGTCCGAGAGAGAGAAGAAAAGGAAAAACAACCGAAGAATAGACTGGCTGCTGTGGGCAATGATCTACACCAGCAAGTAGCAACATCCGTTATACCCTAAGGTCCACATCCACCTAGCAAACCCGGGGATGTAGCCCGGATGTCCCTGGGCGACCACAGCCCCCCCCCAGAGTGAACCCACAGGCCCAAAGGGACTTGGGGAAAACGACATAAAAAGAAGACAGGGACAGCCGGCGGCCATCCACGGAAACAAAGCACAACTCGAAGGGAGGTGGAATAAACCACGATCAACGTCATCATCCGTGTCTACAATTATCCTACCGGTGACACACACCCGTCCGTGATAAAACACTACGGAATCAAACTTCGTTTTTTTTAAATCAGACAAATTTCACAGCGCAACTTTCAATGACAAACCGTTCCAATTTTACTTGACAACCTACATACCAATATTTAACGACGTCCTCCCATCTCTCACAATCACCACAGTTTAGTACACAATTAATTGCAGTCAGACCCTTTAGGAAATGCCACTTCACAAACAAACACACACATTCATATAGCAACTTACAGAACAGAAGTGACCCACCAGCTTCTTCCTGTTGTGGCCTAAAGCCATCAGTCAGGCGCAGGTAGTAGAGGGCCCGAGCTAGGAGGTACACATTCAGATTCCAGACAAGCGAACACGACCACCGGCAAATCTGCAGTTGATTCACCAAAAACCTCTCTCCCAGCACACGAACCGTTCGCACCATCGAAAAACACTCCTTCCTTTACCTGACTATGCCCAGTGTCGCCATACGCTTTTCCCTCAAGACCTCTTTCGTTTGCCCCGCTCGCTGATCCAACGCAAACTTGAATAACATCATTTTCGAGCCCGACCTCGGGCGATCGCATAACAACTCCCGGTTCAGTACGTATCTGTCAATGATTTCGAAGGAACAGCAGACGTATCCATGCTAATCTCCGATTTCTCGCATACCTTCACACCTATTGAGGTCTCCTCAGAAACAGACACCAGATCAGCAGACGAAACGACGACAGGTATGTCCACAAATAATCTCAGACTTCCCACATGCATCCACATCCTCCGTTACCGTCTCCTCGGGAACATACACCAGTCCAGCAGAAGGAACGATGAGAGGTATGTCTACAACCATCTTAGACTCCTCAAATATATCCACACGCTCAGTTACCGTCTCCTCAGTAACAGTCACCACTTCAGCAGAAAGAACGACGACAGGTATATCCACAACACTCTCAGAATCTTCACATATACGCATATTTCCAGACAAAGACGTTTCATCAACAATTGTAGACATAGCCGGAACAGCAGTAGCAGTAGTGCCCGTCGCTGTTGAATCCTTTCGCTGCTCCATTGTAGAAACAGGTTGATTATACACCGCGTTGACATTTGTAGTAACAGCCGTACACAGTCCCGCATCACTACTCGTATTGGCAGGATGCAACATAGCACAACCACCTGAAGTACCACCAACTAATGAGAAGAAATCGACCCACAAAAGCTATTGGAGGTGCCAGCCGAACGACGATGACGCCACTGTCGACGAAAATCCTGATGTTCGAAATGTTCAGCCGGTGGACTCGCCGATCCGGGAAACTCGTTGTGTACAGATGGAGGGTTGACACAACCTCGAGAAGAAAAATGCGCGCCTCCAACCCCTTGCACTCCTCGGCTGGCCTGACGCTGAGTTGTTCGACCTAAGTATTCATCACGCTTCTGACTGACTTCAGCCCCCCTCGATGGACATGAATAAGTGTCATTCTTCACAAAGGAACTTTGCTGGCATTCTCGACTCCCAGGATAAGAGTATTCATTCGTAGACATAGATGCCTGCGCAGCAAGAAGATGATGCGTCCTTGGCCAAGCCTCCGCTTCACGTTTCACCATGAAGAGTAAGTCCGTAGGTCGAGTGTACAATTCATCGTTTACTATCAGCGGAGAAGTACATGCGCGCCGAAACATGTAGGGTGATCTCGCATCCAAGAATATACGGGTAAACAGCTGAGCCGGAGAAAGCTTCCACGATCCATTGACATCACCCCCAACCCTAAAAAAATCGGTCACACCTTCTTCGTCAACAAACTTGCACATAGCGTCGAAAAGAGATCCAACGAACCGAGTCATCTCAGCAGCATTAGTCGCAGCAGCAACCGAACGAGCAGCAGAGCAAATAAACTCTTCTATGGCGATACCATCATGTTCGCGCTTAGGATACGCAACCATATGCAGGCAGTCCATTAGACCGTCATCGGAAATACTAGCATGTCGACCTGCATTTTCCGCCTGGAGGCATATCCTCTGTAATACAAAGGATGGAATCAGTTCTCGTAGGTAACAATCGCGCATGTCTTCCACCTAGGCTAAGGAATCGAGGAATGACCGGATGTCATCCACCTGACCACCAAGAAGCTTGGGCAGTTTCCTGTCATAAGGAGAACGAGCACGTCTCAAGGCTGTCGCAAACGGCGTCGTAGTCGGAATCGAGTTTTTAGCAGTTACCTTTTGAAAAGGCATCAATTCCACCGATATCACGACGTCTATGAAAATCACGACCATGAGATGAATATTTATGCGGTTGACGACGAACGTCTCCCGGTGCACCAGCAGCACCTCGACCATGATATTGACCAGACAATCGACCGACCGATCCTTTCCAGCAGTCCATATCGCTGTCCTCCGATGCTACCAAAGGTAGCCTCACGTCTCAACTTATGTAACTCCCACCACGAAGATATACCCGTTTGAATAATCACCTCGAACCAAAATATCTTTTTTCGAAAAGTACCAACCAGCTCAAAATTGTAGATACAAATCCTGTACACGTTCGTACTCGTATGTGGTTCCAGCTGAAGAGCCGATGACGCCCAACTCGAGCACCACTGGGCACCTGATCCGAAGATTCAGGAATCCTGTACCCGACCCGAGAGCACTACTCACCTGTGAACTCCAACCATGAGGAGGATATTGCCGGTAAATTTCAAACACAGAAGATTGTAGACAAATTTTGGAAGCACAATCCGCAGCTCCTCCACCTGAAGCTATAATCCCGAACCTCGAAGACCACGCCTGGCTCGAAGACAAAATAGTACCCAACACGAAGAACCGATGACACTCGAACATGAGATCTGAAGAAGATATCCGAAGAAGACCAGTAGAAGATACCCAAAGAATACCCAATACCACCCGAGATGTCCGAATATCCACACAACCGATACCTGACGAGAATAAGATACCCAACTCGCACTCGAAAATTCCCGAGTGCCAACGACTCCCCGTCTCGAATTCTGCAGAATTATGAGAGGTAACCGGGTGGACCACGCTCAACCCAGGGCCAGCACTGCTGTAACACCTGAATGAGATGACCACCCTCGCTAACACGATTTAAAACATGTGTATTGTATTATGCCCTGAAGAAAGAACACCCCAAATCTGGGCAGAGCAGCCCAGTGAGAGAGGAGTCCGAGAGAGAGAAGAAAAGGAAAACAACCGAAGAATAGACTGGCTGCTGTGGGCAATGATTTACACCAGGAAGTAGCAACACCCGTTACGCTAAGGTCCACATCCACCTAGAAAACCCGGGGATGTAGCCCGGATGTCCCCGGACGACCACAAAATGCTTATATAATTCTGCGGCCCACATCCCAAGCTTTCCATAGATGCCTAATACGCAACATTCCGAGGAGATTTGGTCTTGAAACATCTCTCCCCTTGTAATTGTTTTTTGTTTGTTGTCCATCCCATTTATTATCTTCGCCCTTCGCCCTCCTTTTTTCTCTCCCTCTTTAGTCGTACCTCAGATCAGCGGTCACTAAGTAGGCTCTTCTCCCCCCTCCCCACTACGACGTGCCTTGTATTTTTATCGCGAGAAGATTTCAGCACTCTCTTCCCTTGTCGACTTGCGTCGGATTCCGCCTACCCACGCCACGAAGGCGCTCTCAGCAATTGGTTCCTTTTTATTTTTCAAATAGAGTAAAAATCTCACCACGGTGGGATTCGAACTAGGGTGCCAATGCTAGTATCCTTTGAAGCCGACCACCAGTCTACCGGGTCGACCGGGTAGTACGATTTGATTACCACTCTTTTACCATATCTGCTCTCACCTCCAACGATATACTTTCGGCTACAAGTTGCATCGTTGGGAAACTGAAGT
The DNA here is from genome assembly GCA_008828725.1 of Saccharina japonica. Classification (NCBI taxonomy): domain Eukaryota; class Phaeophyceae; order Laminariales; family Laminariaceae; genus Saccharina; species Saccharina japonica. The sequence goes on from MEHQ01002178.1 coordinate 1,826,456, forward strand.
CCTCGGCTTTTCGCGGGCCTTAACCATAGGTGTACAGTGTGCTGATTAGTCCGCATGCAAACACGTTCCGTAGAAAATCAAGGGAAACAATGGCCACAAAAATAATAATTCTGAAATTAAAAAGTACATCCGCCGGGCTTGAATACTATGGGCCTCGGTAATAATTGCCTCTGCTGTGAGACGTGGCATGGCTCCCACAAAAAAGAAGCTCCAAAAGTTACTGGGTGCAGGTGAAAAGGATATCCGTGTGTTCCTCGATTCGTTGGATGAGATCGAAGCCTGGCGTGATTGTCCTGTCCAAAATCTAGTGCCGGGGTTCTTACTACGACGAGTATGTTTAAAAGCAGGATACACAGGTGTTGATGCTCGCATCTCTAACGAAGATTTGTTGGGATACCTTTATGCTGGTGCGTATCCTCACCGTGCGCTAGATCTTATATCTGTGAAATAATCGCTTAGTACAGTAGCTCGTTCGGTTACTGCTGCGACTGATGCTGCTGACATGCATCGGTTTGTTGAGACAGTGTTTGATGCTGTGTGCAAGCAGAGGTTGGAACTATAGATTTTTTCATGGTAGGAGGCAATTTTCGAAGATCCTGGAAATCATCACCAGCACAGCTGTTCACGAGGATATTTTGTTATGAAATATCACCTGACGTCTTCAGGCATGCATTAATGGTTAACGACGAGTTATACTCTCTACCCAATGACAGGGACTCATGATCCGGCACCTGGCCGTGACCCTGCCGATCCTGCGATGCTTTTGAGTACTCTCGCAAGCCTTGCGCGGACTGGACACGACTAAGGTCCGGCAACTGGCCATGACCTTGGTATCGCTGTCTAGATTTACTGCTATCCTGTTCCGACTCGGAACGATCAAGGTCAGGCAACTGACCCTAAGCACAGTAATTCTGTTTTGCATTATTGTTTTTAGACAGTCCCAACTCGGAACCATCACGGACAGGCGACTGGCCATGCCCACAGTAGTTATGTACCGTGTGATTGACTTTCGGCTCGAAACAACCAGGGTTCGGCAACTCACCTCGCTCCTGGCAACGCTGTGTGACCCTACCGCCACTCTGTTCCGACTCGTCACAAACCAAGTCAGGCAACTGATAACAATCAAGTCTAGCGTTACTACTTTCCGACACATCTGGGTCGGGCCACTTGCCATGCTCGTGGCCACGCCACTCACCCTGCCTATGACCACTCTGACTAGAGGTGCTGCTTTGCTGTTCAGTATAAATTGTCCTACTGTCATGATCCAACTCGGCACATTCACTGTCACACAACTCACCCACGAACACCGCTTGCGACATTAATCCTGGTTGCGGCGCGCCAGTCCATCCCACTGACTTACTGGTGTCCACGAACGGCGAAACTACACCCTCCACATTGCGCCCCTTACCGTCCGGCCCCGCCTTCAGGCGAGGTTCGACCTGTCAATTACTATCTCCGCCTCTTTCCGCCTCGGGTCCCTGCCTACCCTGTGCTCCGCCCCCTCTCGCCTGGTTCTGCTCGTGTGAGAAGCTGAACCTCGCGCCCAAGAGCGGTAAGTAATAACCTTGAGGCTGCTGCTTCTGGTTGTTGTCGTTGCTGTTGCTGCTGTTGCTGCTGTTACTGCTGCTCTCGCTGTTCTTGCTCCTGCTCTCGCTGCTCTTGCTGCTGCTGCTGATGTGGCTGCTGTGGTTGCTGCTGCTTCTGCTCGTACCTCGGTGGCAGCGTCGGCGATGGCGGAGAGGGCAACCCCGCGGCCCCGGTCCCGTCCTGGACGAACGGGCGGTGCAAATGCTGGGAGATGAATCGATTGCACGGTTGCCTCCGCCACGAAAACCGGCATCTTCTGCAAGTCCGATACGAATGGCCACCCTGCCCGCGGGCCCCCGTCCGTACGCGGCTGCAGGGCTGGTGGGTGAGTTTCCCCTGTGTTCGCCTTTCTCTTGAGGGGGTTCTGCCGCCGCTGTCGGGCCGCATAGTCTGGGCACTTCCAGCGATGTGTCCATCTGACCCAGCAGATTGAAACTTCCTCGCGATCTCAGTTCGCGGAGCATCGTGAACTCACCTTCCAGCGGGGCGGAGTTGGGGAATGCGATGTTCACCGGTAGTGCGACGTCTAAAACCAGTCCAAAGAAGTCGTTGATGTCCCTTTTGGCCGCGAAAATCACTCGCCCGCGCACCTGCTGCTGCCTCGGGAGAAGCGTGTTGTAGTCCGTACTCATGTACGTGGTGACAGTTTTGGACAGTTGCTGCCATTCCTCAATCAGCAAGTCCTGCCTGCCCTGAGATACGCCCCCCGCGGATTCCACTGCTCCCTGTTGGATCACTTTCACCAGAACTTCGACGAACGTTTGAAAATGCACCTCCGGGGCCCGGGGCACTACCGCGGTTCCCTGCTCGACCGGTGGTAAAAACGCGTCCATGTCGATGTTTGCTATCGGGGGTGGTGATCATGCCGATAAGCCGCTTGTTGGGATCGACGATGAACCAGAGCAAATGAGAAAAAACCGCTGGACGAAACCGGCAGCAAGAGCAGACCACCTCGCAGCACAAACATCGCCGCTGCTCCAGCTTCCTGCCACATCCTGATCATTCGCTTCGTGGAATCTGCCGAGATGGTACGGGCTTCTACGCTGCTGGTGTGCTTTACGCCCCCAAATTGGCCGCCCACGCCACCCCACAGTGGCTGCACAGGAGGCCATCCCCCCTGCCACCAACCTGGGAGCTGCATGCCCAGCAGGTGCGAGGCCTGTCCGTTAGGCGGTTGTTGCATGACGTACTGCTGCTGCTGCCCGACTACCTGCTGTGGATGCTGTTGTCCTGCATGGTGCGCTAGCTGTTGTTGTTGTTGTTGTTGCATCTGCTGCTCGATCTGCTGATGAATGAAGTTGCTGAAGTGCTGGGGCGTTAGACCGGAGTGCTGGCTGTAGGTGTTGCCGCTGATGAAGTTGCTGCTGTACTGCGGGCCCACCCGGGGGTGCTGCTTGTACAGAGGGGTTCGGTTGTTGGTGTTGTTTCTGTTGCTGCATGATTGGTGACTGCTGCTGCTGCTATGGCTGTTGCAGCTGTTGTGGCTGTTGTGGCTGTTGCTGCTGCGGCTTTTGTTGTAAGACTTTAGTGAGAAGCAGTACGGCTTCCAGCAGTTGCTCACCTGGCGTCTGCCTGCTGCCGCCCCCTCCGGGCTGCTTGTCGGCTCGAGCTACCCTGCTGCCCGAGCCTTCTCCGAGATAATCTCCGGTGCTGCTGGTGCCCTCTCCGTCTCGCTCCTTTGCTTCCCCCTCCCTCATTGCTGTTGGTTCTTGATCATTCGCGGTTTCCGGTTGTGCCGTCGTCGTCGTTCAAAGAAAAGCCAGCGCGCCACTTGGGAACAACGATATAACCTGATTACCAATGTCTATGCTCGTTGCACCTTCACTTGCACTCTACGTGCTGCTCTTCAGTCCACTTCGCTACGCACCAGCAAGTACCAAATCCCAAGACACTTCCCCCAAAGCCTTTCACCATATTACATATTACGACTCCTCCCCCCTCCCACAATTTTTCCTTGCCAAAATACACAAACTCCATATTCGAAATGAATTAAAAATATATTACAGTAGAGCAGACGCCGGCTCACCCTCGCGCACACAGGGCAGTCAGCGTCACGCCTGCTGCGCGCCACTGCTCCTGAACGGCAGCGGGGACCGCCCGAACAACGTTTGTCCTATTTTGGCTCAAGAATTGTGGAATTATTTTACGTAGTAAAATGATGCCTAGACGGCACCCACATGGTACAATGGGATACCCTGCTCCCAGAAAATTAAACACAGAAAAACCCCTTCGGGCTAACCCGCTACGTTTACGTTTCGGCCCCGTACCGCCGAGAAAAAACGGAAACCCTGGCCACACTTTTCTGCTACTATGTTACACTAATATTCTACCATAACCTTACTGCCCCCTCCCCCCCCCCCTCTCTTGAGCGTTAGGGCGGGACGGTGGGGAAAAAACGCTCAACCAATACCAACCTCTGCTCGGTCACCTCCCCTAGCGCTCTGCGTGCTGCTCTGCTGTTCGCTTCGTTGCTTGCCAGCAAGTGTCCAGCTTCCACAACACTTTCCCATAACGCCTTCCACTTTATTACAACCCCTTTTCCCTCCCACATTCTTGCCATTTAAAAATACAACAAACTCCATATTCGAAATGAATTTGAATATTTTAATTTGTTATATTTTGGCTCAAGAATTGTGGAATTATTTTACGCAGTAAAATGATGCCTAGACGGCACCCACATGGTACAATGGGATACCCTGCTCCCAGAAAACTAAACACAGAAAAACCCCTTCGGGCTAACCCGCTACGTTTACGTTTCGGCCCCGTACCGCCGAGAAAAAAACGGAAACCCTGGCCACACTTTTCTCCATTGGGCAAGCCCGATTACCTCTGAAACTCATCTTCTTACTCCTCTTCCCGCTTTACCTTGGTAGAGCTTCTGACACAAATTCTGCCCCCTCCCCTCCCGCTCTTACGTAAACCATGAATGCCAGCGACTTCCATCTCCCGGCCCTTTGGATCTGAATATCCGATGCACCTTGTGCCGCCAGCTGCGTGGCCCCACCAATCCTACCTGAGTGTAAGGCGTACTGCGCCGGGTCTCTACCTAAACTACTCACCATCCGCCTCAAGGCCTTCGTCGCTACCGCGCGCGTGATAACCTTCCACCCACTTGCCGTGCGTGTCTGCATGAGCGGTGCTGACCCGCTCAACTCGGGGTACAGGTCCAGCAAGTCCAGAATAATTCCCAGAGCCCCGTAACCCCTTACACCCCTCGTCGCTTGGTCCTTCCCTACCGTTACGCTCGTCCTGGTAACGGTTGCCCCTAATCTCTTGTTGTCTGACTTGGACGCGCGGAACTTCACTTCTACTCTGTCCGCTATGCGCCTGTCATCCCACGCCAGTTGTGACGCTCCCGCATAAAATTCCAAGTCCCTTCTCGTCAGACAAAAGTCCGGGTGTACCAGGCCATTACCAAAAGCCCAAATTTCCGAGGCTCTGCACAATAGATGGAACGACAAAGCGAGACCGTACCACACTACCCACCCTTCGGTCTCTCCACCGGCTACACACCCCCTTCCCTTGGTTAGCAGTTCCCACGACAGAGGTTTCCTCACCTTGGGGCGTACCTCTGACTTTCCGTGTGCTCTGTCGATCCCTTTTCCTACTGCTGTCACCATGCAGTGCGACGTGGGCAATTCCCACCCCTCAAACATTCTGTGGAAATACTTGATCGCGGCTAGATACCCTCGAACCGTCTGACTCTGGTTTTTGAAGCTAAAGCATCGCAACGCCATGAATTTCGTCAGCTCTTTAACTGCCGCATCTACTCCGTCCCTTTCCAATAGCCACGCCCCCTTTCCTTCTAACGCCCTGAGACGGCACCACGTTTGCCATTGGTTCCAGTACACCTTTTGCGTGCTTCCACCCACCGAGGCCAGCGCTAGGGTCTCCACCAACCTTTTCGCCTCGTCCTCACTCCCTCCCTCTCCCGCGTATGATCCTGCTCGGAGGGGTTTGAGAAGTGTTCATGATTCTGCAGTTCGTGTCATCGCATCCCATACCACGTCATCCATGTACTCTGTGGGAAAATTGGGCTGTAGAATTGTCTCAAAAAAATCGCACCCGCTCTGACCTATACTTTTCTCTCTCCATTCCCCGTGTACGAGGCTCTGCAGGTTGCGCGCGATCTGTTCTTTTGGCCATCTGGAAATGCCGTCCGCCACCACATTCTGCACACCTGGAATATGTTTTGCGTCATGGGTCCAACCGCTCGTGATTTCCAGTCTACCCAACAATCTCATGGCTAGTGCCGCTCGTCTGTTACGTGATCCTCCACATCTGTTAATCCACGACACTGCTGCCGCGTTGTCCCCTCTTAACAGTACTGGATCTCCTGGTATTTTCGGCCTATCTTTCAACAGGACTTGTGTTACGTACGCTGTCATTACCATGCCACAGAGTTCGAGTAAGTTGATCGTTATTGCGTCCTCGCCCTTCGTTACCACCTGTTTTCGCAGAAGCTCGGACAGCCGGTGGTTCAGATCGTATCTCCAATACACCTGGAGCTCCGGACAAAACCCCCCGACTGCAGTAAAGCTTGCGTCTGAATAGTATCGTCGTGAGGCAGTTCGTTGTACGTGTGCGTAAAAAGGTGCTCCAAGCGACTCGCCGGCGTTAACCAATTTGTGGTCGATTGCCCACTTCCAGAAGGCAATATCATTGTGAAACTCCCAGCCCAGTTTAACTACTCTTCGTGTCCGTTGTTTCGACTTAGCTATTTTGTGAAGATCGGTCAAACGCAATAGCTGCCAGACGAAATAGCGTCCCGCTCTGACTACATACGTGAGGTTCCATAATTTTCCGGCCATGCTGAGAACGGCCTGCGCGCCTGCGTGCGTTTTGCTTCTCGGCCACTCAAGTTCTAGGAGTAGTCTAATCGCTTCTATCCTTTCCTTAGTGACAGAGATTCGCATGGTGTGGGTGTTAATGGTAAACCCGAGAGCATCCACGGTTGAATTCCAATTCGTGCTCTTCTTCGGGGCGAGAATTGGAGTTTCACCGTTTTCTCCTGGTCCAAATAATCTTACGTTATCTGATGCTAGAGAAGCCGACGCTATTAGAGCTGTCTGATCAGAGGCGTTGAGCTGCACGCTGGCCATAATGAAATCATCTACATAGACGGAGGTTAAAAACGGTTCGTTCGGCCCGCCCCTTCGCGGGGCGTTAACTCTTACTCCGGTTGGAATCCGAGTTGGATTTCCCGTCTCCCACGGCTTCACGATTTTGACGTGCGACATCATGGTCTTTCCTTCGGGTAGGATAACGGCGCTATTTACCGTAGTGTTACAGTGGGCGTGTTCGACCGCTGCGGCCATGAGGCCCCAGTACCCGGGCGAGGCTGCCCAGCCAAAAGTGAGTCTGAAATCCGAGACCAAAACGTCGTCTATCACATAACAAAAGTTCTGTGCCTGGTGTGGTGCAATTCTAACATTCCTGAAAGCGTCAGTTACATCTGCCTTTGCCAAAAGTATACGGCTGTGTGGGAACCTTATTCGAAGGTCTGTAAGAGCTTTTAGAAGTGCGGGGAGGGCGTCACCACAGAGACATTTTGGTACCTCTTCGGTCTGTGTGTCTCTGTTCAATCCCCCCTTCTCCCCCCTGGCCGCTCCGGCCTCAAACGAGTAGTCGTTAATGATTCTGACCTTGTGTGTGACCACCGCCCCCAGAGGTGCCACCCGTAGCCCTTTTAACAAGGTAGCGGATTCTCTGTCAAACACTAGCACTCGATTTCGTCTAACATCTTCATACAGTTTTTCCCAAACTAGGTCCATGTGTTCTGCCACGGTACTGTGATTTCCATACTGCATTGCTCTGGTTGGGTCGAGGTCCGTGACAGATGTTTTCACCGGGACGCCATTCTTGATAATGTCTACGAGCTCCGTTATTGCTGGGAAGCCTTTAATATCCCCAAAATAGTGTTCCACTTGACTGAGAGAGAACGGAGGTGACACCAAGGTGCCTCCGATTCCAACAGCCACGTCTCCCACGCTACCATCGCGTACATGTAACAGCTCTGTGCCTATTTCTGCTAACTCTCGAATGGTTCGTTTCGTACTAGAAAGGTCGCAGTTTTTGGCGGCCATCAACGCTTTTGTTTGAATCCATTTTTCGTTCAGCTCAGCGATTTTTGCTTGTCTGCTGTTGCCATTGTTGGTTACATTGCATGTCTGAACTTGAGTGTAGTACGCTTCTTCTCCATCTAAAGGGGCTACTTGTCGTCCCGACTCGGGTACATATTTTTCTTTTGCGTACTCGCTTAAGATGGTTGCCTTTGAGGACTCTCGCCAGCCTTGCGTCGACTGGACACGACCAACGTCAGGCAACTGGCCATGACTCTGGAATTTATTTTCCGACCGGGACTCATGACCCGGCAACTGGCCGTGACCATGCCGCCCCTGCGGTGCCTTTGAGTACTCTCGCAAGCCTTGCGCCGACTGGGCACGCCCAAGGCCCGGCAACTGGCCATGACCTTGGTAACGCTGTCTAGATTTACTGCTATCCTGTTCCGACTCGGAACGATCAAGGGCAGGCAACTGGCCATGCCCACAGTAATTATGTCTTGCGTTATTGTTTTTAGACAATCCCGACTCGGGACCATCACGGACAGGCGACTGGCCATGCCCACAATAGTTATGTACCGTGTGATTGCATTTCGGCTCGAAACAACCAGGGTTCGGCAACTCACCTCGCTCCTGGTAACGCTGTGTGAACCTACCGCCACTCTGTTCCAACTGGTTAACTGCCAAGTCCGGCAACTGACAACAATCATGCCTAGCGTTGCTACTTTTCGTACTGCTATGCTGTTCAGTAAAAGTTGTCCTACTGTCAAGAACCACACCGGCACATTCACGGTCACACGACTCATCCACGAACACCGCTTGCGACACCGATCCCGGTTGGGGCGCGCCAGTCAGTCCCACCGACTTACTGGTGTCCACGAACATCGAAACTCCGCCCTCCACCTTGCGCCACTTGCCGTCCGGCCCCGCCATCAGGCGAAGCCCGCCCTGTCAATTACCACCACCTCCTCTCCCCGCCCCGGGTCCCTGCCTGCCCTGGGATCCGCCACCCCTCCCCTGGTTCTGCCCGTGCGAGAAGCTGGACCTCGCGACGGCCGCCGGAGGCTGCTGCTGTTGCTGTGGCTGCTGCTGGTGTTGTTGCTGCTGCAGCTGCTGTGGCTGCTGCTGCTGCTGTTGCTGTTGCTGCTGCTGCTGCTGCTGTAGCTGCTGCTGCTGCTGCTGTTGGTACCTCGGCGGCGGCGGCGGAGGTGGACAGGGCAGCCCCGGGGCCCCAGTCCCGTCCTGAACGAAAGGGCCATGCGAGTATTGGCAGTTGGTTCTGTTGCACTGTTGCCTCCGCCACGCGAAATCGCAGGTCCCTTCCGGTGTCCGTATCTGCTGCAGGCCCGAAACAAAAGGCCAAACCGCCCGCGGTCCCCCGTCCGTACGCGGCCGCGTGGGTGGTGGGAGACTCCCTCCGGTGTTCGCCTTCCTCTTGACCGGTTTTGCTGCCGCCGTCGTACCGCCCAGCCTGGGCACTTGCAGCGATGTCTCCATCCGACCCAGCAAACTGCAACTTCCTCACGATGCCAGTTCGCGGAGCATCGTGAAGGCTGGAGCATTTATCCCGGCACACTCACCTTCCGGCGGGGCGGAGTTGGGAAAGGCAGTCTTCACCGGGATCGCGGCGTCTAACACCAATCCGAAAAAATCGTTGATGTCTTTGTTGGCTGCGAAAATCACTCGTTCACGGACTTGCTGCTGCCTTGGAAGTAGTTTGTTGTAATGCGTGTCCATGTACGCGGTGAGAGTCTTGGACATTTTCTGCCATTCCTCAATCAGCAAGTCCCGCCTGCCCTGCGACACGCCCCCTGCGGACCTCGCTGCTCCCTGTTGAATCACATTCACCAGAACTTCGACGAACGTTTGGAAGTGCACCTCTGCAGCTCGGGGCACTGCCGCGGTTCCTGGTTCGACCGGAGGTAAAAACGCGTCTATGTCGATGTTTGCTATCGGGGGAGTGATCATGTCGATGAGCCGCTTGTTAGGGTCGACGATAAACCTGAGCACATGAGACAAATCGCTGGCCGACACTGGCAGCACAAACAGACCACGCGGAGCACAAACATCGCCGCTGCTCCTGCCTCCTGCCACATCCTGATTTTTCGCTTGGTGGAGTCCGCCGAGAGATGGTACGGGCTTCTAAGCTGCTGACGTGCTCCATGCCCCCAAAAGGGCCACCCACGCCACCCCACGGTGGCTGCAAAGGAGGCCCTCCCCCCTGCCACCATCCTGGGAACAACAAGGCAGGGGCCGTGTTCTGACAACGCAAGGCGAGGGCCGACGCCAGAAGCTATCGCCAAAACTTCAGGGCTTTGGTCGGCCGGCGCGTCCGAGAAAAAGGTCGAAAACTCCAAAGGAGGACCCTTTTAAGCGCTGGCTGCGGTTAGCGGGACAAGCGGCGGCGCTGTGGAAATCTCGTGGGTCCTGGTGCTCCCGGTGGGAGTGCAGTATTGACGAGAGGAGGCGGGGTGTGCCAACCCGGCCTCGCTTTCGCGAATTATCTCGCGAACAGCAGAAAGCGCCTCACCGAGAAAATTTGACCCTTTCCACTTGTGGGGGTCACTGGCCCTGGGATCGTCCGCCCGAAGACCAATGCCCCACACTGGGTCTAGAGGGCTGGCTTCAGCCAAAAATTTGGTGCCCGTGCTCAAAAGATGATTTTTCATGGCGGGGTTTTGCGTAAATTTAGCATAGGTGCCAGATAATATACGGCTTGTTGCTTCTCTCGATCCCAAACAACAGAGTCAAAGTTGCGCACGCCACGACCGAGTCGTTTGTGCGTGCGTGGGTCTGGTGAGGACATGATGCGTCCAACCGCGTGGTGGTTTTTGAAAAGCCTGGCCTTTTCGGCCATCATATACTGCTCCGCGCAAGAATATGACACGTCGTCGACGACAAACGACGATGGAGACCGCCGCGAAAAATAGGAAGGGGGCTGCCAGAACAGCACCACCTTGTCTGTTGAGGTTGCGAGAGTAGGGTCAAAGACCGACGGTGTCCAACCGCCGGTGGCCGTTTTGACAGTTCCGGCCGGCAGTGTCCCCGTTTGAGGGCACTGGGTCTCGGAAGTTTGAGCCTGCGGTGTTCCGGCCTGCAGTGTCCCCGTTTGAGGGCACTGGGTCTCGGAAGTTTGGGCCTGCGGTGTTCCGGCCTGCAGTGTCCCCGTTTGAGGGCGCTGGGTCTCGGAAGTTTGGGCCCGCGGTGCTCCCGTTTGGGGGCACTGGGCCGTGGCCGTTGTGGCCTGGGGTGCCCCCACCGGGCCGTGGCAGTTTGGGCCTGCGGTGCCCCTCTCATGGGGCACCGGGCCTCGGCAGTTTGGGCCTGCGGTGCCCCTCTCAGGGGGCACCGGACCTCGGGTGCGCAAGGCGAGTCCGAATCCACGGTTCCTGGCCTCGCGTCACCCACGCTCGTTGGCGGAATTTCGCAAGAAGGGGCTCTTATTGCTCTCAAAGGGGCAGGGGGCTCTGGGCCCCCTCTGCTTGACGAAACGCGCGAATCTTTCGTATTTATACGTGTAAGCCGGTCGCCCCGGTAGAGTAGTGGTCAGCTTCAAAGACTACTATCATTGGTACCCAAGATCGAATCCCAGCGTGGTGAGAGATTTTGTCTTTATTTGAAAAAATAAAAATAGAACCAATTGCTGAGAGCGCCTTCGTGGCGTGGGTAGGCGGAATCTGGCTTAAGTCGACGAGGGAAGAAAGTGCTGAAATCTTCTCGCGATAAAGCAAGGCAAGAACCGTAGTGGGGGAGGAGGGAGGAGAGCCTACTTTGTGACCCCGGATCTGAGTTACGACTAGGAAGGAGAGAGAAAGAAAGGGCGAAGATAATAAATGGGATGGAAACAAAAAAAACAAAAAAAAGCGTCCGGGAGAGGCAAGGGGGGGGGCAGCCGGAACGGAGTGCAACCCCGAAGGCGGACGTGGAGCGGGGGGGGGGGCGCTGCAACACGTCAAGGATAGGCAGGAGTAGAGCGCCGCTCCCCTACCAGTAGTCTAATTGGACTGATTTGTTGACGGTACCAGGCGTACGAGATCGTTGTGAAACTGTGGTAGAAACGTGAACTAAAGTATTACGTAACGCTGGTCGACGTGGAATTGACCCTTCTAAACCCCAATTCCACCACATTCTCTCACACTAAACCTGACATATGTCTCGCAGACTATGTCAGGAATACTAATGAGTTTTTGTCTCCAAATGTTCCTCCTCCTTTCTCGGTATTGGAGTCAGTATACGCAACCCATTGCTCTCATCGTTACTGTCTTAGTTTTAGTGGGAGATTTTACAGATCCTTGAACATGGAAAACTATTTTTGGGGGAATGATACCAAGGATCGAACCAGCGACCTCGCCTGCTGAAAGGGTCATGTCCTGCCGTCGACGCCAATGTGGTAGGTATGTAGAAACGTGGACTAAAATGTTACGTAACGCGGATCAACATAGAGTTGACCCTTCTGAACCCCAATTCTACCACAAAACCGTCTGGAAGTTCGTAGAGACAACAGGGATGTTTCTCCCGGGGGGTATATAGACACGCCTAGGTCAGGCAGGGTCTTGTGACCAGATGTTATCCCCCTTCTAGCCCAGAAGGGGGCCTGATCAAGCACCAACCCCAGGTGCTAGAGGTAAGAAGAGTTGAACAGAGTTGTATTATATTTCAAACGAGTAACTACTCGTACTCGTACATATCCCCGGTCCCCCATCAGCATACTTATAGATACGAATGGAAACCCCTGATACGTTTGAATCCACCACACTCACGATGATATCCTTCAACGGTTCATCCCACTAAGCAAGGTCAGTACCTATACTGCTCTGGTGCTCTACTGTCTACAATGCCCCCAAAAGCAAGTTACTATTATGGGGGACCATAGTAAATAGGACCTATGGTATACACAAAAACCTATATATTCACCTATTTTTAATAACAATATATGGTCCTATTTACTATGGTCCCCCGTAATACTCAAAGTAGATATCTCAACGAGCTTTGATAAAAAGTAAGCACCAACTCAACAACATCAAATAACCCATTGATGTCGTTTGTGAATGATAAACGACCTTATCAATGATACCGTATTCCACACATACAATAAAACAAATGCCCCACTACATTTACTTCATAAATATCATATGCACGAACAATAAAATCACGTAAATCACACGTCAAAATAACGACGCTCAAAAACGCAAAATTAAATTAATAAAACGCGAGTAAAACATACAAAATATGCGGCATAACTTGAAAAATGCGTATCAACCTTGCAATTAATTCTAAGTACGCTATTGTGTGACGCTACAACATGGTACACGTAAACACATGTCCAAGCGCACACAAATGCGCGTAGCGAAATGGCTTTCAGCAAACGAATATCAGCAACACACGCAAGCTGAAATCGCCGAAACATATACAAATTTCGGCAATAAATACACTACCGGCTTTCAACACACAGCAAACGATCCGAGTTTCACACTTAAATACAAAAAACCGACAAAGGTTATCTTATACATACAGTTAAATAATACCGCCAATACTACTCGAACAATATCCTTTCACTATAAACAGCATGCTAAAATATCTTCGTCACAAGACTTACTTTTGACAAGCGAAATTAAATAAAAATAACACACATAATAAGCTGACGAAGAAATACCACCAAAACAATAACGAATGGCCTTCGTTCAACTCAAACAAATTTCACAAAAATTCACAGAATTATACCGTATTGCTGCTTCAGCTGTATGCTTATCCCCCGCTTCAGCCCCAACTTACGCAATTCTGACTCTTCACGAATTGAGGAGCCGCGTCCCATATCTTCGCTAGATCCTCCCACGTATTATCTTCCTGGTCGAATCCAACCCACTCGACTTCCACCTCGAATCCAGATCCGTTCTCCACCTTCACCATATCCACAATCGCTGCCATCTCAAACTCTCCTTGCGTGAAAGCGTGTTGAAAAACCTCCTTCAATTCGGCCGTAGTCGCGAGGGCGGCATCCGCGTAAAAACGCATCCGAGTAATATGGACGTCGCGAACGTCCCCTGATACGATGTTCTGCACGCCGAACACGTGCGGTCGTTCAGCCGCCACCACACGCCACGGCCCAGTCCACGTCATAAGCAATTTCGGCGTCGAACCGCTTCGCCTCACCCGAGCTACCAAGACATATTGGCCGACAGCAAAATTCGGCAAATGGCCCCGACTCGCGGCGGCACGCTGCTTACCGCGGTTCGCCTGCACCTTATCCAGGACCTCCTTGTGAAGCTGGTTCTGCGCCTCCACCACGCTCGGCACCTTCTTTCGAAGAGCCTTATCATCCAGCACATCCACCTTCCAATCCTGTCCAGCCGACGACGCCAACGTAGACAACGCTGTACGAGGCGCTCTACCTAACATGACATGATAAGGCGTAGAGCCGTATCGTTCGCGGAACGCAGTGTTCAAAGCCCACTGAACAGCCGGCACCAAGTCTACCCAATCCTGGGAGTGCCGTCTCTCTTCTTGGATCATGACGTTCAAAGTACGTACCACCTCACGCATCATGCGTTCACAGGTACCATTAGACCAAGGCGAATTCGCAACAGAGAACCTCCTGTCGACACCAAGAGACTTCTCCAACGCAGCCATCATGTGATTTTCAAAATGAGAAGCAGTGTCACCCACCCACACCTCCGGAACCCCAACGGTCTTGCACCAAGTCAGGAGATGTGCTGTCAAACAGGCTGTGCATGCCCCCGTGGGCTCAAGCCACACCCAGTTGCTCATGTCGTCCATCATGACAAGGATATAACTGTAGTCCCCGTCCTCATCCAAGCCGTCGTCGCCCAACGGCCCACTAGCTCCAACATAAAGATAATCGAAGTGGACGACTTCACCCGGCCTGGTACCGTGCACGGTCCCTCCCAGTGGACGGGGCACTTTCTCCCCGGCCTTCGTATCCATGCAATGGAGACACTGCTTGACGAACTCGGTAACGTGCTCCTGCATACGAAACCAACAGCAATACTCCGCCAGTCGCTGGAAAGTAGCCACGGCACCACGATGGCCAGCCTCCTTCATATGAGCACACACCATCAACCGCACCTGGCTCCTTACGAGTAGCTCCTCTGGGAATCCAAAGTACCGCACACCCGTTAACCTGGAGCCGAAAAAGCCCCTCGTCATCCAAAGTGACTTGACCAGCGTCTGACATGAACGACGTGGCCCCCGCAACAAGCGCGCCCAGGTGAGCCCGTGCCGCTTGCTTCTCGTCCCGGATCGCCTGTTAAGACGGAAGAGTTGCATCGGGCTCGCTTGCGGCATACACCGCGGACGCACGAACATTCACAGACGGAACAGTCACCCACCGCGAGAGCAAATCCCCCCAACAATTACGGTCGCCGGCTATGTGCACGATAGTATAGGCGTACTGGCCTAAAACCACCTTCCACTGGTCCAAACGCTGCGCCGTCGTCTTAGCGACGGACGAAACGCAGGCCTCTGGGTCAAAAATGTACGTCAAGTTACGGTGGTCAGTGTAAATGTGGACACCATTCCACAAAAGGTATTCCAACCTCTTGAACGTGCTCACCATGACAAAGCCTTTCTTGTCCACCGTCGCCCACCGCTGCTGCGACCCTTTGAAAGTCCCACTCAGGAATCCCAAAGGCTCGTGCGCCATGTACTCGACGGGAATGCCGCGGTCGAGCTCCTCCTGAGGCACCTGAATCCAGAAACTCCCCCAATGTTCGTCGGAAGCATCTGGAAACATACGGACCTGCCACCCTGGTTTTGGGCGAGACAAAGCCACAGCTTGAGCGACGAGATCCTGCGCCGCATTCACCATCCGCGATCGCTCGAGTAGACGCGGCGCGTTTAGTGCGACGCTTGGCGCTCGCCATGCGCTCCTCCAAGAACACACGAAGCGGCCACACGACCTCGGCCATTCGCGGCAAAGACGTGCAACAATACACAGCTTGCAAGAACTGCATGAGCTCTCCCGCAGTCGCGAGGCGCCTCATGGTAGCCAAGCCTGTCAACCGCTCAGGATCGTGCATGACCGCCCCCTGCGAGTACACTTTCCCGCACCACATGATGCTAGTCTCGAAGAAAGTGCACTTGTGAGCCGCAGCGTACAAGCAGACCGCTTCCAAACGCTCCAAAATGAGGTCCAACGTAGTGAGCAAGTCAGCCTCATCCAACCCCCAATAAATCACATCGTCCACCCAGATCATGCAATTCAGCCCCCTCTAACACGCGTGTAAGCGTCGCTTGGACATACGAAGTTGCGTTCAAAATGCCTTGAGGGACACGAGTAGGCGTGTACAGCCCACCTGGGATGGCGATCGTGAAAATCTCTTGCGCTTCGAGCGCCAGCGGGCATTGCCAGTACCCTTGCAAAAGGTCCAGGCTACCGTAACAGCTAGCCTCGCTCAGCTTGGCCATGCTCACTTGTTGGTTGGGCATCACCCCCGGTACCTTTTCGACTTGCTGGTTGGCCGCTCGAAAATTTCGGTCCAAGCGAAACCCGCCCTTTTATGGCGCAGCCATGGCTGCACTCGCCCACACGGCCTGCATATTGAGGAAAACCAGTCCCAGAGCCGCCAAGGAAGCCATAATCGCCGCCAACCAAGCAGTCTTGATGGGGTTGTAGACGCGCGGCCGAGCCTTGACCGGCCGAGCGCCAGCCTTGAGGGTGACGCGCAGGGGCTCGACACGCGCGGGCGGGTCACCCCGGCGCAACCCCCGCCGAAACGCATTCCAGCGACTCCCAATGACCTCGCGAAGACGCTCCACATCCGACTCTGCCAGCCCAGCAGCTGCCAAAACCTGAACAGCACTCTCCAGTGCCTCAGACCTGGCCCGTGATTCCTCCTCCGGGCTCATGTCGATTTCAGGCCCGCGCGCCACCAAGCGCTCCACATGTGCAAACGAAAGATATTTTGAGGGCAAAGCCCATGGTGACGCTGTCCATGGTGGGGTGAAGGAAGAAGTGTTTGCCCATGGTGTGAACGGTTCTTGTGCTGGGAGAAAGGTTGTTGGTGAATCGACAGCAGAATTGCCGGTGGTCGTGTTTGCTTGTCTGAAGGCTGAATCTGTACCTCCTAGCTCGGGCCCTCTACTAGCTGCGCCTGACTGATGCCTTTAGGCCACGGCAGGAAGAAGCTGGTGGGTCACTTCTTATCTGTGTGTTACTATTTGTATGAGCGGTATTTCCTGGTATGTCTAACTGAAAATATTTAAGGTGATGCAGGAGAGATCGCAGGACATTATTGAGTGTTGCTGTGAAGATTACCATGTGAAATTCAAGCGTTTATCGTCCAAAGTTTGCTGTGAATTCCCACTGACTTTCAATAAAACGAGGTGTGGTCCCCTAGCGTTTTATCACGGATGTATGCCATTGGTAGTAATTTTGTCGACACGGATGATGATGCTGATCGTGGTTTTTTCTTCTCCCTTCGAGTTATTTTTTTTTTTCGGGAATGGTCGCCGGCTGTCCCTGTCTTCTTATTCTGTTGATTTCCCCCAAGTCCCTTTGGGCCTGTGGGTTTGCTCTGGGGGGGGGCTGTGGTCGTCCGGGGACATCCGGGCCGCATCCCCGGGTTTCCTACAATGGGTCTTAGGTTATAACTGATATGGCTATTTGCTGCTGTGGATCGTCGCGCACAGCAGCCAGTTCTTGTTCTTGTTCTTGTTCTTGTTCTTGTTGCAGGGTCTCTCTGACCGGGCCCTGCCCAGGTCACTTCCAGTGGGGACTCTCTAACTGGGCTCTGCCCGGGTTCTGCCTGGGTTCTTCTGGGTAATAATTAACACATCTTATTTCGCGTCAGCTAGGGTGACAAACTCTCTCGAGTGGTACAGCTTTATGCTGGCCTTGAGCTGAGCTAGGTCATCCGGGGCTTCCCATAGACCTCGTTTGTGTTCGTTGCATGTTGTCTGATGTCTCGTAGATTTCTTGAGTGAGCTCTGGGGAAGAAACGTCGAAAACATAAGGACAGTTGAGGTACTCCTATTTGATCAAAGCGACCATTACATTTCCGGCCAGAGTGAGCGTGGGTCAAACACATGATCACAACAGAAAGGTAGATGGTGGATTACGGACCGCAGGCCCCGATAGACACAGCTAGCCATAGCAGTACAGCGCAGATGGGTGTGTCACCCACGCACGGTGTTACCTGCCAGCGCTTATGCAGAGTTGTAACGTTGTGCTCTCTGCATGTTGTGTTGTCTACCTGTGGTATACGGATAAGTCTGAGCTCTCCTGTGTGCTCATGATCCGCTCGTGAAAGAAGGGCAAACAACAGAACATTAAATAGTTACTGGTACGTATGTAAAACATAACGCGCGCCAGACGTACGACAGGCCGCACATACATCATGCGAGCTAGGGGAAGCCCCGTATAGCCCGGATATCCCCGGACGACCACAGAGCACAGCAGCAGACAGTAGTGCAGAAGAGAGAGAGAGAGGTGTGGTGGTGATAGCTGATGACGGATGCAAGCCTCCGATGAAGCAACCACTAATAGCCACAGCAGTACACGGCGGACCTGCCACAGGAACGTCTGCTGCTTGTGCTTCTAGGCGGGGCTGTGACCTCGTTTGTGTTCGCTGCATGTTGTCTGATGTCTTGTAGATTTCTGGAGTGAGCTTCGGGAAAGAAACACAAAAAATCAAAAACATGTAAGAACAATTGAGGCAGGTACTCCTATTTGATCAAAGCCGCCACTACATTTCCGGCCAGAGTGAGCGTGGGTCAGTCACACACATCATCACAACAAAAAGGTAGATGGATTACGGACCGCAGGCTCCGAGACACAGCTAGCCACAGCAGTACAGCGCAGATGAATGAGTGTGCCACCCACGCACGGTGTTACCTGCAGGTGCTTATGCAGAGTTGTAACGTGTTGTTCTCTGCATGTTCTGTTGTCTACCTGTGGATTACCGATGTCTGGGCTCTCTTGTGTGTGCTCATGATCAGCTCGTGAAAGAAGGGCAAACAACAGGACATTATTATTTACTGGTACGTACGCACAAAACACGGCCTCACGCAGAGAAACCAGGGAAGTCGTCGTATCCACTCTCCCGCGGGAATAAAAACTTTGAGTGGCCGCCACGCGAGCTACAGTGCTCAGATTGAGCCCAAACCTTGACCAATGTGTCCGGCCGGGCCTCCCGTGTCGGGTTACTTAGCGTTTTTTGCCGAAAAGTGCTCGTGCGAAGAGAAAAGTTGCGAAAATTATGGAAAAATCACAAACATAACTATACATATACTGCACGACAGTATGTGTATTGTGCTTTCAGCATAATGGCATGGAAACACTCGTCATTGCTGTTTCTCCGCATCGCGATCACACCCATTAAAGGCATGTGGCCCAAACGACTAATACGACGTATCACATCTGGTTGACAGGTACGGTCGGCTGGTTGACAGCCCCGGCATCTGGTGTGGCCGTCTGTCTATCTTTCAGTTGCCAAAAAGTGATCGTTCGAGCCATTTATAGGTACACTTGAAGCCAAAAATAGGTGATACGTGGAATGAGTAGCCGAGAATAGGTGTACCTACGCACTTTGAGCCATTTGTAGGTACAATGGAGCGCAGGCCCAATATCAAGCGGGCCAGGAAGCCGTTTCCGGTGTACATTACGCAGTGTACCTATAAAAGGCTCAAAGTGCGTAGGTATGCTTATTTTTGGCTAAATACCCTAAAAATAAAAGTCCCAAAAGACTTTACTTTTTGCAAATCGAATCGAATCGATTCGAATCGGTTCCCACTGGGTGAACATCCCCGAGGGGATCCGTCGCTGTTCGGGCTGTTCTGGACAACCGCCAACGAGGCGATAAATCGTTAAAGGAGTGGCGACCGGAGCATAACGCCCACAGCTACAGACCATAGCACACCGTGGCCCGGCGGTGGCTCCTCAAAAAAAATCATGGCGGTCGCAAGCCCAATTTTTCCACCAGTTCGATCGGCCAAACCCGACTCAAATACGGTCTCATTCACATTTCGAGAACATACGGAACATACGTGGTTTCACCCGATAGGACGCAAAGTCGTATTTTCGTATTTTCACTTCAAATCGGAAAAAACCGATTCGATTTGAAACTTGCCTTTAAGGGCCCGGCCTGTATTAACGAAAGAAAGTTTCAAATCGAATCGATTTCGCGGACTTTCATCTGATTGGTCAAAACATGAATCACCGCAAAGACATTGGTACTTTGGGGCATGAAAAAATCGATTAGATCGGATATGAAAAGAAGTCCCAAAATACTTTTATTTTCTGCAAATCGAATCGAATCGATTCGAATCAATTCGAATCGATTGGAGTTTATCCAACATGCATGGCATGTTCCCACTGGGTGAGCGTCCCCGAGGCGATCCGTCGCTGTTTGGGCTGTTCTCGACAACCACCAACGAGGCGATAAATCGTTAACCTCAACGAGTGGCGACCGGAGCAATAGCCGCGCCCACGGCTACAGACCATAGCACAACGTGGCCCGGCGGTGGCTCCTCAAAAAAACTCATGGCGGTCGCGAGCCCAATTTTTCCACCAGCTCGATCGGCCAAGCCCGACGAGAACCAAGCGATCGACCCAAAACACGGAGGGAAAAACTCAAGACTTCGATAGCTACATCGCTGTCGCTGTTCGGTGTGTGGCGTTTGAGGGCTTCCTCCGTCCATCCAAGCGAAGCTGAGAGTAACAGCTTCCTAGGCTGGGCCTTAAAAATAAAACAGAGGCTGTACGAGGCGGCGTGCACGTGACGATGCACGCCGTCGCTCTCAGCTTCTCTCCTCGGTACTTGTCAGCTGGGCGTTCTGTGGGATGTCGCGTTATTCCGATCTCAATCACATTTCGAGAACATACGGAACATACGTGATTTCACCCGATAGGACGCAAAGCCGTATTTTCACTTCAAATCGGAAAAAAATCGATTCAATTCATTAGAAAAAATCGATTTGAAATCGATTCGATTTGAAACTTGCCTTCGTTAATTCGCACCCTAAAGGTGCCGCAGACAAGGAGAAACCAAACGAAAAATGAAATGAGACGAAATGAAAAACATATTAACCTGAAATAAAATAAAATCGTAATCTTTAAGAACTACTCAATCTCATAAGAGTGAATTTACAATCTATAAATATGATAAAATCAATAGATAATACTAGGGAATAAGTGGCCCTCCCGCCCCCACGGCGGTAGGGCCAGATTGAAGCAAGTAGTAATGGAGATGATAGAGGGTCGAAATAATCTGAAATATAATATAGGAATAAATAGGAAACAAATTGACGGCGAAGGTTAATAGGAGTACAAATAATGGTGAAGAAAATAGAAACGATGGGGACATAAACACAACCAAAGATACAAGAGCTGCCAAACCGTTAGACTTTGCGCATAGGTTTCCTTTGTTTCCGTGGTTTTCTGCTTTCGGGAATGTTATGCAGTGGTCAACGCTGAAGGTCATGCTGCACATTATCGGATGGCAAAGATGATGATAATAATGATAAGATATAATACGCTGAAGAAGACAGGAGAAGGCAAGAAACAATAACGAACATATAAACACAAGACTGTCAACCTGATAACTCCGGAATTAAAGAAGAGTAAACAACGTCGACAGCTCTAGCACAAAGCGTGTAGGGGCAAACCTATCCTCGGTTGTCAATATTACAATGTCGGCGGATTTCCGAAGTCTAGATATAGGCCAACATACGAGTATAAGCATCCGTGCATGAACACATCCCTGCGTAAATATAAACGATCTTGCTCAACGACTGTAGCCTTGGCTAGGGTGAACAGTCACCGTCGCCAGTGCACGAGAGAGTGCTGTGTGCTGTCTTACGTACTCATATATCACTCGTATACCTGCACATACATACTCGAAGTGCTTCTTGGAGCCGGGTCGTGGATACCAAACAACAACACATATACTACTGTACGTCAACTCAACACTACTATGATACACCATCATCAGCACTTATACGAGTACCATCACCAGTGTGGTACGAGAGGAGAGTGTCTTGTAAACTCGTATACTCGTACATATGATATATACCTGCACATACATACATCTTGTCGGAAGCGCCCGGTAACATCTTGTCGGAGATCACCGTAAGGATCTCCCATGCAAGTATCACCAATTCACCCTGTCATAAGATCTCCGTATCTTATCGTGCAAACCAGATCTCGTGATCAACAACCTGGCGTCTCTTCGATGCGTACACAGACAAGAAGAAACAATACTAGTAGTACTATCTGTATGTACTGGTATTAATTTTACGCAGTAAAAGAATGCCTGCGAAGACCTAAAGAGAGAACAATGGGATACTATGCTCCCAGACACAGAAAACACCTCGGGCTATCCGCTTCTTACTTTACGGTACCCAGGAACACGGTACAACTGGCCACACCCTTCTCCATTGGAAAGCCCGATGCTCTCTTAACTTACTTGATATATTTTTACTTCACCAGTGCTTCTGAGACAAACTCAGCTCCCTCCCCTCCTGCTCTTACATAAACCATGAATGCAAGTGATTTCTATCTACCCGCCCTTTGAATCTGAGTATCTGACGCACCTTGTGCGGCTAGCTGCGTGGCATCTCCAATCCTACCTACCTGAGTGTAGAACGTACTGGACCGGATTTCTACCTTTTGAACTCGCTACCATCCGTCTCAATGCCTTAGTTGCGATCGTGCGTGTGATCACCTTCCAGCCGATTGCTGTCTGTATCTGCATCAATCGAGCTGATCCGTCCAGTTCGGGATACATGTTAGGCAGATCCAACCGAATTCCGAGCGCCCCTTTACTCTTTTCACCCCCAACACTTTATTTTTCCATCAGTACTCCGATCCTTGTCACGATCGCTCCCAATCTTTTTTTGTTGCCTGACTTGGAAGCACGGAACGCCACTTCTACTCTCTCTCGTCTGCTGCTGCTGTTCTCTCTCCCCACGCGAGTTGGAAAGCTCCAGCAAAGAAAACAGCTGAGGTATTCTGTACCAGGTATGTTTTATATAAAAACCAAATCCCTTCTAGTCAGACAAAAGTCAGGATGAACGAGTCCGTTACCGTACGCCCAAATTTCAGAGGCTCGGCACAATAGATTAAATGACAACGCAAGTCCACGCCAGACTACCAATCCTTCAGATTCTACCTCGGTTACCCTCTCCATCCCTTTTGTTAATATGTCCCACGTAAGCGGCATCCTAACCCTGGGGCGTACATCAGACTTTCCGTGAGTTCTATCGATTTATTTTCCTACCGCTACGAAGCACAATGCAGTGGGACGTACTGTAGGCAACTCTCACCCCCGAAACATGTTGTGGAGATATTTAATCGCGGCTAAATATTATCGAATCGTTTGGTTTTGTTTGGTTTTTGAACGCAAAGCATCGCAAGGCCATGGAATTAGTCAACGCCTTCACGGCTGCGTCTACTCCATCCCCTTGTGCCAACCACGGGCTCTTGCCTTCTATCACTCTGAGACGGCGCCAGGTCTGCCATTTATACCGCTCTCGCCATCCACTAAGCCAGATAATACTTCTTCAGTATCACAGCGATAAGAACGAGAGGCAAAAATAAAAGGGAAACGAAACCAAAACACCACAGGGCCGCGTTCGAAGCAGCCACAGAGGTGCGCGGTACGGGTAGTCTAGACGGATTCTACCTATTAGCCGGCTTGGTGCTGCCCTGTCCGCTGTCTCCTTCTTGCTCTGGTCGGCCGCGGTTTCCTTACGACTGCCCCCCCCCCCCATCCCATTCCCTTGTACAACAACCACAACGGATGCGGGGCGCTACCTACTCAGGTCCGCCTCATCCTTGTGCCACCTGATCATGAACCGTTCAGCTGCTTCGAGGCCCCCTGTACCACTTGCCCGCCTTTTTTACTGCAACGGTCCACACTGCGGTCTCTACTCCAAACACCAACGGGGAATGTGCCGTGGGCCCCTCGGTGACTCGAAGCAACTTGAGGTCTTCAACGAGGCATTTATGTCAAGTCTTCGGCTGTCCGCCCGGTTTCCGACCCTATACGCCCGTCGTTGTCCCGAACATCACCCGACTGGGCAGTCGCCCCTTGTGTTCCGTGCCGCGGCCCCCGCAAAGATCAGCCGCCGTTTACGGATGGTCGTTTCGATGCTCTCGCATCGTGTCTGCTTGAGAGCCTTCGCGTACGAGAGGGTCGTGAGACGACACGCTGTCGACGCTGGACGCCAATGACACGCAGGAGGACTTGGTGGCGCACCGATCGGAGCCTGGCGAATTGTGCACTGAGAGTCCACGTCACACATCCGTACCAGGGTCTCAATCACCTCGGTCTTTAACATGCGGACTTTCAGACTAAGCGGGGCCGTCTTCATGTCGTACAACTCCGGTCCGAAGCGTGTGAACCCGCATGAGACGGATCCGTCGTTCGATTTCGAGCGAGAGGTCAGCGTCTTCGTGGCTAATGCCGCCGAGGTATAAGAACTGACTCGTTTGTCTATACCTCTGACCAGCAGCTTCCATAACGAGCGGTGGAACAGGGGATGTCTGCTAGCTGCTCCTGACTGATGGCTTTCGGCCACATCAGGAAAAAGCTGGTGGGTCACTCTTTTTCTGTGTGTTATTTGCATGTGTTTATGTGCGTTTGTGAAGTGGTATTTCCTGGCAGATCTATCTGAAAACATGTACTGTGGTGATTATTTAGGAGAGATGGGAAGACATCGTTAAATATTGCTGTGTGCGTAGGTTGTCATGCGAAATTGGAAAGTGTTTCGTCCCAAGTTTGCTGTGACTTTCATCTGACTTTCAGTATAACTAGGTGTGTGGTTGCGAAGCGTTCTGTCACGGATGTTGTCACCGGTAGGAATCTTGTCGGCACGGATGATGTTGATCGTGGTTTCTTCTGTCTCCCTTCTTCGAGTTGTGTTTTGTTTTGTGGGTGGTCTGCTGCGGCTTTCCCTGTCTTAGTTCTTCTATCGTTTTCCCCCAAGTTCCTTTGGGCCTGCGTGTTCGCTCTTGGGGGGGGGGAGGTGTACTTCATTTTCATGCATGGCCGTAGTCGTATGGCCATAGCCCCTCGCATCCCTACAATGCCGGGACGGAGCATGTCGGGTTTTCACCGACCAGGCAGACATTGCTCACATCAAGCGCGAAGCGCCGTGAGGTGTTGGGCGAATCGCATGAAGGGCGAGCTGCATCCTATGTACTAAGAACCGCTTGTAAGGCGGACTTGCATATGAATGACAGCTTCAATGAGTTAATTTAATTTCTGGTGTGGCCACTTCCGGAGACAGCAATGGGGGCACTATGTAACTGCCTCGTGGGTGCCTTACCATACGAGTATACACACTACGTGATACGATAATTCCCCTTGTGCGGAGCAAAGGTTCTCCACCCCGCATAAATGATCTAACTCGACCGCCAGCCTTGATGACAGCCAAAAAAAAACTGTACTCTGGTTTTCTAGCTCACGCAGTGAGAGGCGTGTTTTACAGTGTTGTCGCCAACCGACGCCAACCCAACCGGGGGGGGGGGGGGCTGCGGTCGTCTACCGGTAAAAACCCGTCGTGTCCTCAAAGCTGAACGCCAGCAGGAGCTTACGACCGGGTTGCACTCACTCCGAGCGCAGCCTCTTGTTCTTCGTGAATCGTCTTTCTCCTTTTGGGCTCCGGTGCTGGTTACAAGTGGGACGAAAACACGACAGCCGGGCATACCCGTCATAATTTACTTGCGTCAATATTATTTAAAACCAGCAACAGGAACAGGGCGCACGGTACTATACGGCATACTTGGTATCGGCGAGCAAACGTCCGGTGAACGTCACAAAATGATTGCTAAACAGTAACACGTCGGTGGTATGTCGTACGACGATTAGCAAGCAAAATAGTACGCTTTGAATGGAGGTTGTTTTGGTCCGGCAAGGGGCGGACGCGAAGAAATAATCTTACCGTAGAGCATTATTCAAAGTGCTTTGTGTCGAACGATCGAATACAGAGGCGGGATAAAGGAGTACAAAAAGGCAACCAGCAACATGTGCAACTACAGAGTAGCGCCCGACGTCACACTAATCGGTCTCCGAACAAGGAAAAACATTTGTTACATTTTTGGCTCAAGAATTGTGGAATTATTTTACGCAGTAAAATGATGCCTAGACGGCACCCACATGGTACATGGGATACCCTGCTCCCAGAAAACTAAACACAGAAAAACAACCTTCGGGCTAACCCGCTACGTTTACGTTTCGGCCCCGTACCGCCGAGAAAAAACGGAAACCCTGGCCACACTTTTCTGCTACTATGTTACACTGATATTCTACCATAACCTTACTGCCCCCTCCCCCCCCCCCTCTCTTGAGCGTTAGGGCGGGACGGTGGGGAAAAAACGCTCAAACCAATACCAACCTCTGCTCGGTCACCTACCCTAGCGCTCTGCGTGCTGCTCTGCTGTTCGCTTCGCTGCTTGCCAGCAAGTGTCCAGCTTCCACAACGCTTTCCCATAACGCCTTCCACTTTATTACAACCCCTTTTCCCTCCCACATTCTTGCCATTTAACATTACACAAACTCCATATTCGAGATGAATTTGAATATATTAATTATTCTGGGTTTCCAAGTTGTCATTGCAATGTGTGCATGAGCGTGAGTGAACGTGGGGCATCAAAGCGCAGCCACGTGTAGCATTTTGTTTATTTGGTAAGGCGGTGCGTTTTTGGTCCGCCTTAGAGGTTTGCAACACCATACAATGCAGATATAATACAAGGTTCCCCTTCGGGATGTTGGTCACTTGAAATCCCGGGGGCGTCGCAAGTTGAAAATAGATCGCACATGCTTCATAGTTCCCTTTTTGGAGCAAACATCGAAATCACGATCTGCGACATTTTTTTCGTCGTGGCTATTATATACTGTTTTGTAGTAAATGCGCCTGATAAAGGTACTTCGTTCGTGTGTAATCCACACGCAACCCAACGGCATGTCCAAAAACTGGTATAAGGGCCTATATACAGCTGACACTGCTGCGTACACCGATTGTGGCCAGCACGCGGCTCCCCAAGGCATCCGCTGGCCGCTGGCGAACGAGCAGCACATGGTGACCTCGAAACCTCGAGGAGAAGGCGGCACAGCGCAAACAAAAACCCAGCAAAATATCCTGAAAATCCGGGCGAGGCCGGGCAAACGACCTGAGTTTTTTTTGCTGGAATGGCATACATCGAACATACACACACGCATACACAATGAGAGGCAGAACACAGCAAAACAGTGCTTCGTAGCTGTCACAACTAGCCTGCTGGGTCCCCCCTGCTACTCGTAGCTGTCCCGCGCACACTGCGGGGTCTGCAGCTTCTTCTGCTGCAGTAGTACTGCTGTGCTGTGCTGTTCGACAAACGGCGCCTTGGCTGCTTCGCAGTTTATAGCCTAGACTACTGTGGAGACATGTATCCGTAAAGTACAGCAGTACCAAAATACTCGTGTTCGTATATATGTAGATCGGCCTATCGTTGGAAAATAGAGAGAGGTCGTAGATCTGATACTTCGAAGTCTGCATGCTGGTACATATATACATGCTCGTAGATCTGTGTATTTGTTCTATACGTAGATTCCCAAATATTGGAACCAAATTACAAATTTACATAAAATTATCAAGCGTGTCGTACAACTGCTACTGCTGCTGTACGCAGCCCAAACAGAGCAGACGCATGCAACATGGTATCAACTACTGCTGCACGACGCTTGATGCGTGCCTCGTTCGACGTCGGTGTGGTCCTTGTTTTCTCGTGCGTGGTGCGTGCTTTGTGTGTTTCGTGCATGCGACGGGTCAAAAACAATCGTATGACAGGTTTTTCAGGGTAGTTGCGAGGCGGTGTCAAGTCGGAACGCCTCCCCTGAGTTATTTGCCAGGATTTGCGACTTTGAAGGCCCAGAGCACGCCCCACGGGCCTCGGCCGGGACCCGCACTTGGGCCGTGGTGTACATGCGGCCCCCCTGCGTGCCCCGCAGCCGACAACGCGAGAAAAGACCCGCGGCCGGAGATGAAAAGTGAAAGTATTCCGGGAAAATGTCCATTTGGTACCTAGACATATAAGGGACCTGAAGAACCGCTAAACTTTACCACGACTTGCCGCACTTTTGGAAACGATGATGACGAAACAAGGACCTTATTTTTTTCTTGGACGACGCAGGCTATATGTAAACCACGATATCAAACCGCTAAAGTTGGTTCCTATACCTTTAGTGTTCTCCCTTGCGTAGAAGTTCTTGAAAAGCGCGACCGCCTCTTCAGCCAGAAATCCAGGCTGGCACGGGTATGTGTAACTTGTAGCTGGTAGACCGCTGGAAAGAGCAAGAAAACAGGCTGATAAAATATCCGATAACGAATTTTCTCTGGCGCTCAAGACAAAAACGACACGGCAAATATACATAGTTTCTATGTATATTCGCAGATTTGCTGCACTTGGTCTGAAGCTGCTCTGACGATAAAATAGGTCGGTATGATGGAAGCACCGCATCACAAACATGTCCAAAAGAGGGACCGAGCAACACGAACGGTCACTCAAATCGGAGAGCCACGCAGCGCTTCACAACCAGCTTCATTAAATCTCCTCAAAGTGCATAAACAACTGCCAAGCAGCGAAATAACCCAGAGAGCAACCAAGACATCCGACAACCCGGGAGCACATACCTGCCGCTGTGGACACTGAGTACAGAACCGCAGCCTCCAAACCGGTCGTTGCTGCAACCGAACACAACTCCCTTGATTCCAACATCACGCAGTGCTGCAGCGCACATAATACACGGTTCGCACGTTACAAACCTGAGTAGAAACATGTTTGACAGCAAAAAACAGCGATTAGACCTCCATCTGCAAGTACGGGTAATACCAGCTGAAGATGAGGAAGGGTGTGTGGGCATGTGAGTTGTGGGAATCTTGGCATACAAGCTGTGATTTGTGGTTTTTCATATTTGGATTCCGCCAAACGTCGCAAAACAATATACTGACTGTAGTTGGTTTTGGTACTGATGACATCAACAAAGGTCGTGGGGTCCTCGGTGATAAAGTCATGCTGCCTGTAACACGAAGTACAGCCCTCGGGGTGTTCTCCGACGCAAATTTATGCGTTACGGAGTTCCATAAGGACCTCGGAGTGTGTTCCAAGTGCGTCAGCGTTACAATTTGACGAAGCGGTCAAAAAGCGTTCTGGACAATGGGAACATCGGGTATGTAGTATTTTTCAGGAATTGTTTTTTGTTGGGATGTCTTTTCTTGGTCATGTCTCAAAAAGACGAACTTCGAGCGACAAATGCTAAGCCCCCACGAGACACTGGCAGGGAAATAGGGAAACTGGATTTGACACCATATTGAATACCACGCGAGGCTCTCAGACCTTCTGCGCTACCGATTTCACCACAAAAACTAAATATTTGGACAGTTGTCATACTCTCCGCACTTTATCATGCCCCTGCAATAAAACGGTCACATACTGAGGAACAACAGCGATAACGAATCGATAGGGTTGTATGTTGTATGTAGTGACACGCGGCTCTGAAAACGTAAGGACCCCAAAAACAGTGGAATTTCCGTCTTCAATGAGCGCGAATGCAGACGCCTGGGAGTTGAATAAGCATTCCAACACGTGGCGATGTCTTCTGTCAAAGAGGCCAATCTATCGTCGAGGCTGCCCTACGAGTATAATCTCCCTCAATTGCCGCTTTCGCTCGAGAAGGATATATATGCTTCATCCACGACTGCTACAAATAGCAAGACAGGGAGAGGTTGCACTTGAGACAGGCCTAAATATGTGTCCTCGATTGTCCTATCACACGCAAAATGAACTCCGTCCAAGCCCTTGAGCGCCAGCATTAAGCTAATACAGTAGCAGTTGGCTGATGAAAAGGCTGTTTCCACAATAGAAAAGAGAACCAGAGCACCATGCTGCACAAAACAAATGTGGTGTACTCAGTTCTCAACGTCTGCCAAACGCACAATAAATCAGCGAACGAGTAGAGCAATCCTAGTCAGTGACAGCTTACATACAACACGCAACATAACAGCCCAGCCCAGCTGCATGGATGTGCCGGTCGCTCGAGTGGTGTAACGGTAACCGTGTACTCGTAGCCTTTTGGGGGGTTTGGTGACGAGTTGACTTCCCGGTGATGACATTGTAAACGTTTAGAAAATGCCGTGTCTCTTGCGGACTGTGGCCAACGTCGGGAAGCGCCTGGCGTGAGTGAGCACATTTCGACGCAAAACGACCAGCCATGGGAGTGAGTACTGAAGAACGCAACGTGCGGAAACCTAAGGAAGAGAGCTGTGGCAACCGGGTAGAGAACCGTATTTCGTGCCCTCAGTTTTCTGATTGGTCAACGTATTTCAGGGGTGTTCTGACAGGTGGAATATCCTTGGATGACACATGCTGCCATCCAACGCGGTGTCACGTTCTTCCTCGGTCTTCTTTGACGCAGCTTTTTATTGGTTCATGTTGTAAAGGAGAGTTATGATAGGTGAAAAATCCTGGGTAACGCCACAGCAGTTTTCTTTTTGGCGGGAAGCTTAAGGGGTCGCTTCGGTCATAAAAAAAAAACAGTACGAACTTGAGTGCTGAAAAAATATATATGTTTCGTCTTTGTTATAACAGTAATACTATTTCTGGTACAATAACACCATATCAGTACCCCTTACGGAACACGGCATAGCTCCAGTTCTAATGCTCAGACCTCTTCCCGACCAACGTATAGGTTGTTCGTTATAGTCTCTAGGAGGTGTTGGGGCTTTTGGATTTGCAAGTGAGCGTAGGCATTGCTGTGTTTGCATCACAAAACGAAAGTGCTGCGCAGCAAGATTTTTTATCGTTTCGGAGCTCCTGTTTGGTATCTACACTCTGCTGTGGCCACGTAGGACGCTACGGACGGTCGAACTAGAGGCCCAGGTAGGTTCACCAACTAGTGCTCGGCGCCCTCGTCGAAAATCTGAGTTGAAACAGTATCAGCAGTCGGAGAAACTGCCATTTTTCAAATTCGTCTTTGGGTACCAGGGGTATGGCGAGTCGTTTTAGAGTAAGAGGCACTTTTCGTGATGAAAAGGGCGTCTGATCGATACGCCTCCTGATTCGCAAATGTTGACCATGACCTAGGCTCTCTAAAACTACTCATCAGGAAGAGGTCTGAGCGTTAGAACTGGAGAAATGTCGTTTTCCGTAGGGAGTCATGAAAAGGTAAAAAATATATTAGATATACTCGTAGTATTGCAACTGAAAAAAAAACGGATTTGTTTTTTAGTTGCTCTTATATTTGTTTCCCGGAGGGGAGATCTGCCTTGCGACCCCGCGTCAAATTATAAGTACGACACCGACTTCAAGGACAAAGAATAGCAAAACAAAATCATGAGTTTGTATGCGAGTAAGCACTTATGATCCTCACTGCGAGCCCAACGCGCGTGATACGGACCAGAGTTGATCCATTTCACACGAAAGGATCGCCACGGTGACGTTGTAGTTATTGCCGCTTGCAAATTTCGCGTGTCCTTCACGTTCGCCTTATGCACGCTGTGTTCAGAGCCACCCGCACTGATGTGTAAGTCTCGGGGTCCAGAGCTGCGTTCAGCATCAACAACAGCATTTTGCGCTTGTGAGGCTTCTGACTTACGCCTGCAGTGACGGTATATTAGGTTTGGCATATCCCTCGCCAGTTCGGTAGGCTGTATTCGTCACTACCGCTGTTTTGGCTGGGTTTTGGTCCCGTTGCTTCGGTGCTTTGTCGAGGACTCGTGTTGCAATGTTGATGTCATGGTGTCCCGCAACCTACTTACTGTCTGCGCGCCGGTGCTCCTTGCAGCGCTCCGGGGGTGCCCCTAACATTGCTCAAGCCGAGGCCTGATTGTGTCGAGAACGATTTTGTGTTTTGCCGTCGGCATACGTGAAAGGTTGGAGGTCACCCTCCTGTATGGCTCTAAGGATGTGTCGATGTTGCAGGCGGTAGCGTATCTTTCCCTTTGGTGTCGCGCCAATCGCGCTCCAGGTGTGGTTGTAACGTTGTCGTTGTACTTCTCTAGTATCGCACAGGTTGCCCCGTGGTCTAGTGGTTAACCTCGAATACTACCAGCGTTGATGTCGTGGGTTCGATTCTCCGTACGGAGTTTTTGTTTCTCGGGAGACATCAACTGTGGAGAGCGCCTAGCGTGGGTAAGCACAATTCGACGCGACGAGGGAAGAAAGTGCTGAACCCTTCTCGACGTCAAAACGCAACGCGCGTATCGTGGTGAGGGGGGGGGCGTGATATGTGGCCCCATATCTGAGTTCCGACCAGGGAGGGAGCAGGAGAAAGAAGGGCGAATACACTAAATGGGATAAGAAGGAGAAAAAGGTGTGAACGAGACCGCTTGTTTGCAATACGATAATGCGTCTACCTACCGTAGTTATGTTACAACATAACCACAAAGGCGGTGGAGCGGCAAACACACGCTCGAGCAGATATAAATGTAGACGTATGTGCCCTGCATTACGTCTAACTGATGTCGGGAAATGTCAGTCGGTTTACCCGCTACGGTGGTCAGCGACGCCAGGTATGGGGTTTATGCTTCATCATGGGGTGCTACTACTGTACTTGGTACGTGTGTTGGGACATGTTCAAGCAGCACACAGCGAACCTGCAGGATCTACTATTAACATCATCAGAAGTACTTGTGTTTGGCGCGCGCACGGGAAGCAAAGCAATTATTACTATATGTTGCTTGGTCAGGCGGAATTGTTTGCAGATCGTCCATTGAAGCTGCCTATCGGTATCCATGCTAAATATGCTATTTGGGTTTGTCTGGTTTAGCTTGTCACGCAATCATGGCAGTCTCTACTCCAGCAGAGCAGTTACTGCCCAAGAAGTACGCTGGTCTGACACCAAAGTTGTTACGCCAACTTCTTACAGCTGGTAGAGTGACATAGGTTTGTCTTTGATAAAGGGAAGAGGTCTGCCTGGCAACAAGCAGCTCAGATATTCCGACGGCATATTCTAAGTGACCTAATACATCACCTACGCAGGGTACACCTAGCCGTAGTCTTTGTGCTTTCTGGTTTGCACGGCCCTCACCACGGGTTCGTGCAGTGTGCACGCAACCAGCAACCGCAGGTGCCACCTTACTTGAATTTGGCGTGTAACAAAAACCAACCAAAATGGCATCATCTACCTACGTGTCCAACTTCCAGAAAACAGTGCTCTTGATGTTTCATGTATTACATTATCACAGTACAGTTTAGCTTCATTGATTGTGCAGGTAGTACGCATGCCGAGATATATAATAGTACTTGTATGTACGAGTACCCGAATTTGTATGTGCGCGTTTACTCTGCAAGCACATGGAGCTCTACGCAAAAGTACACGAGGAAACTGGTTCAAGGTATGAAGAAAATAATGAGATCTTGCCCGTGCCGATCTTTCTTGTCTACCAATATAGCTTCCTGATACTGTATGCCGGTACCCGGTAGCATCCATCCCGCAAAGACATCGATTTGCCATGAACTTCACGCTGCGTACAATCAGGCTGAGTACGTACTGTGTGGATATGCCTACTATTAATAGTTGTAGGTGGTGCTCACTCACAGACTCGCAGACTCACAGCTGGCATTCTCTTAGAATGGAGGGACCGGCCTCTGATCGCAAAGCGTTATCGATTGCCACTAGTTCTGCATGTCGAGTAGCCTGATGCAGAAGCAAATGGGGAAGAGGGACGGTCAGCTCAATTTGGCAATCCGGGGGGTAAAGTATGCACACTGCACGATGCTATGATACGATGCTGCTTACTTTGGCAGTACATGAGAGGTGTGAGGTGTGAGGAGCCTGGCCGGAGCCCGGTCGGAGTCAGGTCGAGCCGTTCCCGCAAATTATGTATCGCATGCTTGCAGTTTGATCGGCATAATCATTTGATCAACACGCCGTCCGTGGAAAGGTCGGCTAAGCCTATAATATCTTATCATAAATATAGACAGCGTTACCGGTAGACTTGTCACCGCCAGGTACCTGGTACTCAATACAGTAGCTACGTCGCGCGAACAGACGCAGTGACATTCACGGTACAATCACTTATGTTTCGCACGTGACAATTGCCTATTTGTGTTGTACGTCGTAGTGTGTCTGACTACAGAATAACATCCTGTGGGACCCCGACTGAGTGTCTTTTGGTTTGTTATCTTCGCCAGCTGTAGACTCCTTGTGCCTTTCGTGACCACAGGCTAACTTATGACAAAGGAGCTACCAGCTATCACGTACCAGGTACCACTATGTCCCTAAATATAATCACCGTTTGTATTAAATATTAATATAAATCGGTGTTTATATTTAGGGACATATACGAGTGTAACGTGAGATCAACAGTCTCAACTATGTACGAGTACCTGTTACTCGGACGCACTGTACATACAACAAGACGCAACAAGAGACTACCTCGAGTTCTTGCATACATGTCACCAGTTCCCAGTTATTTATCACTGGGTGCTGTCGTGTCAATTAATTTAAATTCCCAGTGACTTTTTAGTCACTGGGTGCTGTCGTGTCAATTAAATTCAATCCCCAACTGCCCTGCTTTTCAACAGTATTTTGACCTACTTGATACACACACGGAATATTTACGATTGATTGCGAATTGAATGCGTCACGTACAGCCGTGAACGTGCAAGAAGAAGA
Source organism: Saccharina japonica (assembly GCA_008828725.1). Taxonomy (NCBI): domain Eukaryota; class Phaeophyceae; order Laminariales; family Laminariaceae; genus Saccharina; species Saccharina japonica. Next base: position 1,860,720 of record MEHQ01002178.1, read on the forward strand.
TAACGTTTCGCCACACTTCACACCTGCAGGCTTTGCGGCGGGGAGCTCCCCGCCCAGCCGACAAACCTCGTGTGCGAGTCAAGGAACTCCTCGCTCTATGGACTACAGTACCGGCCCGCTCATCAGAAACCAGAAATCGGGCTTAGGCTGACTTTCTTATTTGAGAAAGGGGTGTGTCCCGGACTAACTTCAGTATAATAGCTGTCGATTTTCTTATTTCCCCCGTAAGGGCCCATATTAACGAGTATAAAATAAATTCAATTTGGAAAAATAAAAATTCAAATCCGCTTTTCATTGGTAAACACACGCACCAGCACCAAAGATTAGGATCTTGGGGTATAATCTTGGGTGGTGGTGCGGGTTCTGACCAATGAAAAGCGGATTTTATTTTATTTTTTTCCAAATTGTTTTTTTTTTTTCTTCGTTAAAACGGGCCCTAATGTTTAGGCTGAGTTTCTTGTGGGGCACTTTCTTATGAGAGGGCCGGTAGTGTATTGGTTGGATGGAAAAGCGCCAGGTAACGCAGTGCGTCAGACGTATTCTACTACAACAACAACAACAGCAGCAGCAGCAGCAGCAGTACATACAGGCACAGCAGTACCGTAGTTCTTGTTCTTGTTCTTCGAGTGCAAATTACAGCAGGATGAAGGGGGTAGACCCTGCTGACACATGGATGACACACATATCATGTTATACGTACAGCAGTACTACCAGGTATGTACTGCTGTGTGTACGAAGTGAAGCGATTCTCACGTTGAAGGTCTTGTTCGTCTGGTTGTGGCCATCGCTGACAACTCGCCCCGTGAGCGTATGCACAATAACGCAGCCAACCGGAACTTCTCCCTTGCTCAGAGCGATTTCCGCCTGTGGGTGCATGGAGCATACAATAATAACAGCAGTGGACGACGCAGAGTTCAAGCTTGGATACCTCTGCTGTATGATACCAGGTACGTACTGCTGTAGCTGCTGTATCGGCAAGATATCGGACACATCATCATGATATCAAAATATGCCATAGAGCAGCAAGAGACACACGCAACACACCAGCAACAGGGCGACCCGAACAAAAACCCACATGCTCACCTGCTCCAAAGCGAGACGCATAAACCCGGCGGTAGAGGTTACGTCCTCACCGAATGCCATCTTGGACTGCTGTGGCAATAGGGCATTGATTAGTTGATACAGGGGACCTTCCCGAATCCCCCCACGTTGGCTCTTCACCATCACCTGTACCCCGCTTTTAGTTTTTCGACTCGTATTTTAAACTTTAAGTTTTTTCGACGGTTTCAAGAACGGGACTGTCATCTTTCTGCCAATGAAAGGCTGACGGCAGTCTGATTCAAACGCTTCCACGGATAGTGCAAACCCGTCCTCTCCAGACTGACTCGTGCCGGGCAAGTCTATAATCAGACGGGACAGAAAACGCCAGCCATCTACCAATCATATCGCTTTATTAACGGGAGCCACGACAGCCATCTACCAATCAAATCGCTTTATTAACGGGAGCCACGCGAAATCACGCCGCACACAAGAAGCCCACAGCACGCAAACACCGCATCACTCACGCGACAGCCATGCGACGATTGACCTTCGATCTCGACAAATACCCATCCCACGATTAACCCACTTCGTACCGGGCATGAACAGTGAATCTACATAACGATCTCGAAGGTATCATTGCGACCCGTAGTCTAGGAGGCGAGAGCTTGCCTGCCGCGTCCTATGGTCTTCGTCTGAACCTTCAAAAAGTTCTGTTTTTGGCCATCGGAGAGGAATCGAGAGTTTTTTCGTCTGTTTCCAACACATTGGCTGCCAAAATCATTTGTATCAGACGCCTGGCCGGCGCCCGCCACATACCATCCACCGAGAGGGGAGCACTGTAACACTAGCGTGGGTCGGAGCCTCTAAACAGCGCGATCCGTTCAAATTTCATGACGCAGTCGCTGTGTTTGTCGATCGATGTCAAACATGAAAAACGGTATTTTTCTTGCGCAACCGTGAGTGATCAAGATTTTTCATCGTCTGTTTTCTACACACCAGCGGCCGAATGTTTTTTTACCAGACGCCTGACCGGCCCACGCCACGTATCACCGACCAAGGTATGAGCACTGTAAGACTAGAATGGGTCGGAGCCATTAACCAGCGTGATCCGTTCAGAGCTCATGACGGGGTCGTTGGATTTGTCGATCGATGTCTACCGAGGATTCTCATAAAAGAGCTGTCTCCTGAACCTGCCAGAACAGGAGTTTCATGAGTATTGCGCGGGCTTCGCCCGCGTAATTAAAGTCCCCGTGAGCTGTCCCGTAGCATCTAAAATTTGCCCACTTTTGCGCTCTGTTGGCCTATCAAATAGTGGTCTCCTTCGATTGCTACTATTTATAGCATTTTGGTGCTTTAGTTCGAATCCCACTGCTGCTGTGGTAATTTACCACAGCATAAGATTAAGATTCTGACTTTATTTGCAAAAATATATAAGAAACCAAAACACGCTGAGAGCCCTTCGTAGGCAGTGATGTCGGATTACGGCTGGAAAGTCTCGTGCTTAAAGTAATTACGCTATTTTCGGACATATTAGATTATCACGGGTAAATGCGTGAAATACTGGGGACGTTTAAGACACATCCCCGCTATTAGATCAACAGGCACATACATAAATGTGGACAACGTTTCTCTTACTCTTATTAGTTTTGGTTAGTTTTACCCAATATATGTACTATTAATATATATACTTGGCCAGCGGGGATGTTGAGGCCGATTATTATCAGGGGTACGCGCGGTGCCGAAGGCACCGCGCGGTACGGGATGGGACCGTTTTGCCCGCCGCAGGCGGAAATTTTTTTGGGTCTTCCCGAGGGGCGGTATGGGAAAATGTTCCCGTCTGTTTACCGCGGGACGGGAATGGGACGGGAAGGTGGGAAACCATTTGGTTGACGGGATTGGACGGGAAGACACGATTCTTTGGCGGTACGGGACGGGACGGGAACCGATTTTTGGCGGTACGGTACGGTACGGGAAACATTTTTCGGCGGTACGGGAAATGATCGGTGAACGGGTCGGGAATAAGTCGGGAATGGGTCGGGAATGGGTCGGGAATGGGTCGGGAATGGGTCGGGAACCGGGTCGGGAATACGGTCGGGAAACGCAGTCGGGAATTGTTGGGAACACGGTCGGGAACACACGCTGGAGACAACGACTGAAAAGGGTATAATCAAAAGTCTTCTTCGAGTACGAGTATAACATTCGCGAGAACAGTGCCAATAGGAGCAGGAACCGGGGCTGATTGCTTTGGCGCTGCTTGAGGCGCCGAAGCAGATCCGCCGGGATCCTCCACCTCCACAACGTCCATGCTTGATGCCATGTTTTGTCTTTGGGCCGGGTGGTGGTGTGAGTGTTCTTGGTTTTATTCTCGACATAATAATTTCCCAAATGTACGACCGATTTATTATACGTACTATTATTTCAAATAGCGAGGTGTGAGTGGGGCCGATTGAATGGTTGATACAAATTTTAAGTTCGTGTTTAAATTTTGAATTAAAAAAAAACGAGAGGAAAAATAAAGAAAAAAGGAAATATATATTCGCGCGTAGACGATTTGTTTTTATAGTTCGGAAATATATACGAGTAAAAATGCAGTATACGCACTTGCATCCATCCATGGTCATGCGATGGGAAAACGAAAAAATCGGCGGTAAATGGAATGGGAATATCTGCCCCAATAGTGAGATGCGGGATGGGAGAAGCTGTGCCCCATGGTCGGGATGGGACGGGAATCACTTATGGCAGTGGGATGGGAATAGTCGGGACTGGGCGGACAGCGGGACGGGAATAGTCGGGAATGGGCAGACAGTGGGATGGGAAACAGTCGGGAACGGGAACACGGCCATTACCGCGGGACGGTAGAGCTCGGGAACAGAAACTGACGATGGTACCGGTCGGGAAATCGCGGTCGGGAACGAAAAATCTGACGGTTTCCCATTCCCGTACCGTACCGTTCCCGTCCCGACCACATTTTCCCGTCCCGACCTTTACCGCGCGTACCCCTGATTATTATGGGATCGGAGAATCGAGAACAGGATTTTTCAATACCTTCGCAGGCCTTTTCTCCAGGGGGCGCTAAAAAATGTCCCCTATTATCTCGACGAGCCATTCATTGGTCATTTTTCAAGAGGAATCTACTGTAGTGGTGTCGGGCGATTTTGCAGGCTCGCAATTCCAACGGATGGCCAACTGGCCCTATTTCATTTTTTCACGCGGTTTCGATAAAAAAAATCGAACCAGGCCGCCTATTTCGTATTTTTTAGCCCGTTTCGATAAAAATATAAACTGGGCGGTTGGCCTGGGTTGGCCATCCGTTGAAAATTCCTGGAAAATCCAAGCATGCAAAATCGGCCAATACCACTAGATTTATCTCAAATATTGACCAATGGCTTGTTCAGATAGTAGGGGACATTGTTTAGCGTTCCCGGGAGAAAATGCCTGCGAACGTGTTGAAAACTCCTGTTCTGGATTCCGATCCCATAATAGTTGGCCTGATGAACCGATCGAACTTCTCACGCACACCAGCGTGTTTGGACCTCTTCGCTATATCCAAGATGCCATCGCTATGGTCGCAGCAGGTCGCAGGGCCACAGCGCAAGCAAAAAAATGAAGATATGAAAGGCAGGAGCTGCCCAAGGGAGGGGTTTCCTATAGGAATGTATGGCTTTTGTATATAGGGGACAAGGGGCCTACAATAATTACCGCGGCCCATCCATATTACTTACCGCCAAATCAGCATCGCCGTAAGGAGGTAATACGGTAATCCGACATCACTGTTCGTAGGAGGGGTAGGCGGAATTGGACGCGAGTCGAAGAGGGAAGAAAGGGCTCTGCAGTCTTCTCGCGGTAAACAAACGCAAGGCACGAACCGTACGTAGTGGGGAGGGGGGATAAGAGTCTACTTATTACGAGGGACAATGATAGTAAATACTCGTGGATCAAATACTGCACACCTCGGACAGCTCATGAGCTAGCTCATCTGTCATGTATAGCTCAAAACTTCAAAACATGTGCAGATGTGAGCTGCCGCCTATAATAGCTCAAGCCGGGGAAAACATGTGTAGCTCATGTAGCTCCTATAGCTCATTTTGAAGCTCATGTAGCTCCTATTATAGCTCATTTTGAGCCAAATGAGCCATTAGTAGCTCATATAGCTCACCTTCGGCAAATATGTGCAGATGAGATATCCTCTATAATCGCTCAAGCTTTGAAAACATGTGCAGATGAGCTATCGCCTATGGCTCAAGCTTTGATTACATGTATGTGCGGATGAGCTACCGTCCACAGCGCAAGCCTTCAAAACATGTATGTGCAGATGAGCTACCGCCTATAGCTCAAGCCTCCAAAAAATGTGCAGATGAGTTATCGCCTACAGCTCAAGCCTTCAAAACATGTGCAGATGAGTTACCACCGCCTGTAGCTCGAGCCGGGAAAACATGTGCGGATGAGCTATCGCCTATAGCTCACCCCGGGAAAACATAACCATAGCTCAATGATCATGTACGCAGCTCATTGTAGCTCTTTCCCGGCGAACATGCATACAACACCCTCACTTTGGCCTACATTCACTCCACTTTCAATACAATCTAGAAAAATCCCATGTATTCCACCTTGTGCAGAAATTGTTCAGCTTTCCGTTTCTTAACTTCAGTTTTTTCGTCCTATACTAAAATCAAGCAAGTAATATTTATTCTTATTCATCCTGGTCAACTTTATTTTCGATGTTATTTTCGTACTTCGTTTTCAAACTCACACTTATACTGATATCAAGTAAATACAAGTATCGTCTTGGTCGAGAGACTTCCAGCCAAGACTTTTATGTTATTAGTAGAGATTTGGTCCGGCAATAAAAAATATCGTCTTGGTCAAGACGAGACTTTCACCACACCCCGGACGAGACTTATATCACGCCCCTCGTATATTCCAAAAGGTCTCGGTTTTGGAAGTCCACGCGCACGCGAGCTTTGGTCCAAATTTGTTATATATAATGACATCCCTTGAGCTTGGTCATCTGTCGCCTATATAAAGCTCAAGCTTTGAAGACATGTCCAGATGAGCTACCGACTATACTGTAGCTCATCAAGCCTCCAAAACAAGCAAGCGCAGATGAGCTACCGCCTATAGCTCAAGCCTCCAAAACATGTGCAGATGAGCTACGTACAACAGTATCGGCCCGCTGATAAGAAAGGAGCCCACAAAAAAGTCAGCCTGAGAAACTGAAAAACAATAGGAAAACTCTCAGCCTAGTCAGTGCATAAGCTTTAAGAATGTGACCCCTTCCGGTGGCTGTACAGCAGCAGTAGTACTAGCGAAAGCGTCTTCTCGGGGACCAAGATAAGAAAGCGCATCATGAAAAAGTGTGCTTTCGCGCGCGCCCAGAATCAGGAAGTCAGCCTGAGCCCGATTTCAGGTTTCTTGTGAGAGGGGCGGTACTGTACCGCCGATAGCTCAAGCTTTGAAAACATGCGCAGATGAGCTACCGCCTATATAGCTCAAGCCTTCAAAACATGTGCAGATGAGCTACCGCCTGTAGCTCAAGCCGGGGACAACATGCGTAGCTCATGTAGCTCCTATAGCTCATTTTCGGCCAAATGAGCTAATAGCTCAGGCAGATCATATAGCTCACTCTGGACATGAGCGCAGATGAGCTACCGCCTATAGCTCAAGCTTTAAAAACATGTGCAGATGAGCTATCGCCTATAGCTCAAGCGAAGGAAAACATGTGTAGCTCATGCAGCTCACGCAGCTCACCGGTGAGATAGCTCTTTAAAGAGCTAGCTCGAGCTACGGTGAGCTGATCTGTCCGGGGTGTGAAATATTGTCAGTAAAAATACTGGAAAATATTAATATCTATCTTGATCTATCTACGTACCTGGTACTTGTACGAGTATACTAGTCAAGGGTGCGCGCGAAAAAAAAAGTTATCGACACCCACCCCCCCCCCCCCTATATTGGAGGGAAGAAACCGGACCGTTGTGATCCCAGAAAACATAAGTCAAGTTTTTTTTAATTACCCCCCCCCCCCCCCCCCCCCCAGCGAAAAAAAATAGGGGGGGTCTCTAAAACCAAGTTAAAAAAGGGAACAAAAAACGAAAAAAAAATGGTTTTTGCTCATTTCGTCCTGTGATCACAGCGATCCGGTTTGTTTTTCATTCTGACCTTCCTACGTGTGTGGTGTCGTTTTCTTTTTTTTTTTTGTGCGCCCTTGGCCGGGGAGTCGTAGCCGCAACAAGTACACTGTTCGGATCCACGCAGCGGGTATGTACATATCATGCGAGTACTGGCTGGAGCTAAAATACCAGAGGGCCCAGCCCTATTGGAATTTTCTATGAGCTCCCTCCTTTGTATAATAGGCTGTGAGACAGCAAAAACACATCCGTTTTTTTTTCAGTTGCATTCTATTTCTTGGTACGACGTTATAATTCGACTTTTCAAGATCAATTACACTACGGTGCTTTTTTCCGACTTCGTTCGACTATTTTTTGGGGGGGGAAAACTCTTGCTTTTAGGACCAAAGGTTATGGTACCACTTTGTGGCTCGTTCATAATCTTATCAGCAACATAGTGCCAAAGAAAATGGGTGTACCCCTCGTATGGAGCATAAAGTTGGCCACTATGTTCCCCAAGATTGAAAAATCCAACAAAAAGGGGTGTCTCGTCATCATCTGACCCCTGAGATGATGCCAGGCACAATACGCCATTATCTTGGTTGGCTCTTTTATTGTTCCGCAAATGTATACGATAATACATGCCTTGTACTATATACGAGAACGATACGTATAATATGTACGTATGACGTACACCGAGTACGTATACGAAAACGATACGTGCCATATTTTGAATACATACGAGTACTATGTTGCTTTGGACCATAGGCACTGCTGCTGCACAGCCTTTATCTTTGTTTGCCGAAATAAAAGTCAGGAAGAAAAAAGAGCCACAAAGTGGTACGATAACGTTTGGTCTTAGAGAGCGTAAGTCATGGGCAATTTTTTTTGCCTCAGGACTCAGGAGCCGGATCGATCCGACGCCCTTTTCATCACGAAACGTGCCTCTTACTCAAAAACGACTCCCTATACCTCTGGTGCACAAATACGGATATGTACAATGGCAGTTTCTCCGGCTGCTGACACTGTTTTTTAACTCAGATTTTCGACGAGGACGCCAAGCGCCTCTATTAATAGTAATAGTGCGACCGTCCGTAGCGTCCTACGCAGCCACAGCAGAGTGTAGACACCAAACAGGGCCTCCGAAACTATCAAGATTCTTGATGCTGAGCACTGTCGTTTCGTGATGCAAACACGGCAAGGCCTGCCCTCCCTTGCAGATAGATCCAAGAGCCCCAACACCTCCTATTAATAGAGACTACCAGTATGATACAACGAACAAGCTATTAATATACGTTGGTCGGGAGCAGGTCTGAGCATTAGAACTGGAGCTATGATATGCAGTGTTCGGTAAGGAGTATGCTATGGTGTTATTGTATATACCAGAAATAGTATTGCTGTTGTCAAGACGAAACGTATTTTTTTCAAAAGACTCAAACACTAATTTTTTGTCTTGACCGAAGGGGCCCCCGAAGCACAAACTGAATGTACAGTAGTTTTGACACAACGCGAGCAAGGCGGACCTCGCGACAAGTAAACTGGTATTTGTGCATGTTGGCTGTGTTGCTGTAGTCCACTGCTGAACTTCTGTATACTAAATTATATACTGGTATCGTCTACGAGTACTACGGCGGTCTTTCTAGTTTATATGAAACAATACTGCTTGTCACTTGTCAGTAGTTGGACAATTGGACTGCAGGTGCAACCGACTTCTGGGGTGATGCGCACATACATGTGCTGGTGTGAACTGTGTAGTATTATGAATATGAGTAAAACAAAAGTCTCTCAAGTCTCAACCAGAAACAAAAAATAGAAGCAGGAAGAAAGGAAAACAATAGTAAGGCCTAGCCATCGGTGCACCTGTTCAGGTTGAGCAAAATAAATATGATAGAAGTATTGGCTGTGAAACCCGACTTCTGAGCTCTGAGGGCACCCCATGAGGAGGAACCACCTTCAGCCATGCGTGCTGTGTGGTGTTTGGTACGTTGTGGGCTGCGAGATGTTCTCTGTGAGCTGCTGTGAGCTGCTGTGAGCTGCGTGCTGTGTCCTGCGTGCTGCTGTTTCAGGCGGCGATTATTTACGACCTATGGACTGTAGAAGTCCACACTATATGAGTGATTTATTAATAGTGTTGCAGGCGTGAAACGGGGTGCCCAATAAACTACACCTTAATTTTGATTGGTCAACCCCTCTACCCCAACCCCACCCGGACCAGATCTAATTTGACACCCTGCTCCCACATAATAGGTGCTGAAGTATAGGGTTGGGGTTAGGGTTAGCGGAATAGCGTGTGGACTGTAGTTAAGAGTTGCAGTCTATGGACTGTAAATAGTTGCTCTCGCTGTTTCAGGGGTTTCTACTCCTCTCTAGAGGCATTATTTTACGGGGATGCAGCTATTTACGGCAGAAATCCAGTTACGTACGGCGGACTTTCATTACGGGAAGTTACGCGTAACGCCGTAACTGCCATCCCTGTTTTTTGTCACATTCCGTTCGGAGATCAATTTCATAAACGTGTGCATTAGGGCTGTAAGTTGGCTGGACTACCCTGTTGGTTGGTTATTGTTACAGTATTAGTAGTTGGCTGGCGGCTGGCGAAGCAAGCCAACTACTGCTGTACCTGAATTTAGTTGACTAATAGTACTACCAAAGCTTTAGTTGCCTGTCGTTATATTTAACGTACACAATATATGTACAATAAAATAAACAACGGCCTTCGGCACTGCCAATGGCACCGTCGATAGCGATGGGTTTAGATACGCCATGAGTTGCAATAGACCTCTCAGCTCGCTGTACCTCTCTAAGCGAGTGGTCTCACGGGAAAAAGCGCACCCTGTAGCAAAGAAGCCTTCCTTAACCAGGAAACCCGAAAAGTCGGATAGTTGGCCCCGTTGCAACAAACTGTAAGAATACTACAGTATGTAGCCTAATGCCTATTTAGCTACGTAGCGACTTTAGTCGTCCATCCCACAGCTCTAGTGTTCATCGTTCTGTATTTCCTGTTTCCGGGCGTCGGCGCTTTCCTTAATTCAAATTTGGAATATGCTCACAATATATATATGTTACCAAAACACCGTAACTCCACATACAACAGCAGTACTCATACAGCAGTGTTCTTTCCTTCACAGATAGCCAGGTATTCGGGTAACTTTACGGCAGTGCGTACGTATTCGAGTCCTCTAGCCCAACAAGTGACATACATCTGTTTGCGCTTTTTTTCATCGTACGCGGAGCTAGGAGTGACTATTGGCGCAATTTGTTTCCCAAGGTCACCGTTGCCGACATCACGTCATTCAGCAATAAGTACCAGGTGAGGAGTAGATACAGCAGTGTATCAGTATCAGTATCAGTATGTTGGCGACGTCTTCGCACATGATATTTTGTATTTTGTCCGCGACGTTAACTTGGCTACCAACTCCATCAATTCTGGTCTGCCACAACTATTAGTAGGTGATTCTGTGCGTCTTTTGGCAGCAACATCAACACTAATATATTGTTTCGTAGGTACCAGGTATGATATAATACTGTGTAGTAGCCGGTCGCCCCGGTAGAGTAGTGGTCAGCTTCAAAGACTACTATCATTGGTACCCAAGATCGAATCCCATCGTGGTGAGAGATTTTGTCTTTATTTGAAAAAATAAAAAGGAACCAATTGCTGAGAGCGCCTTCGTGGCGTGGGTAGGCGGAATCCGACGCAAGTCGACGAGGGAAGAAAGTGCTGAAATCTTCTCGCGATAAAAATGCAAGGCAAGAACCGTAGTGGGGGAGGAGGGAGAAGAGCCTACTTTGTGACCCCGGATCTGAGTTACGACTAGGAAGGAGAGAGAAAGGAAGGGCCAAAATAATAAATGGGATGGACAAAAAAAAAAAAAAAAGTGTGTAGTGCCTAAAAGGACTTCCAGACTTCTGTAGCATAGATTCACTGGTTGATGTGCAGTAGATCTCGGGTGCAATTGTGGCTTGTGGACATAACTGGTGTCTGGTACGAACACGGTATGATATAAAAATATGTATATGCCGACCTACAGGATATACGACCTGCTGTTGTAGGAGATCGGCCGTTTGAAACGTACATGGTAAGAGGTCGCCGAACTGTATACCTGGTAGTACGTGTCATATGATGCCGGGTATTTGAAATGAGTCTGAAGAGCACATCGTGCTGCTGCTGCTGCCGTACGTGCCAATACTAAAAAAATGTAACGTACCGGGCATGTGTATATGGGCAGGGCTCCGACGAAGAGAAGAAGGATATACTGGAAGCATACGAGAAAAGGAAGGGGAAGATGAGCGATGTCATTGACTCCATAATGCTAGCCACGGAAGGTGAGCAAACATAGACTGGCTGTTGGCTGTTGCTGTATACTCGTACGTACGTATAAATTGTGAGGAGCTTAAGAGTCGAGCGAAATGTTCGAAAATTGAAAATTGTACCAGTACGTTGTTTTCATGTTGGTGACTTCCGTCCTTGAACAAGGATTCCAAGCACTCCCCAGCCCTGCGCCCTGCACGGCAGTACGCAGTGCAGCGTAACGAGCACGAGGCAGGTTATTAATTGCCAACCTACGGTAGTAGGGGTATTTGTACATTTTAAAAATGCAAGTACGTAGCGAGCGCACCGTAGACCCTGCGCTACTACGTTACAAAAAAGTTTTGCTCGAGGCTACATCAGCTGTAGCACGGTTCAGTAGGTTTGACGCAAGAGCACGCACGTTCAGGCATCGAACATTTTTTTTTGTCGAGATTCAACTAGACTAACCATGAGCGATGTCGCCTTGGTTGGGTCACTATTGTCTAGGCTCCCGGCGTGTGCTGCGACCGCTCTTGCGCACAAGCACTACTGTAGTACGGGCGTACACGAAGCGTCATCAATCTATTAAGAAGTCTTCGTGTACGAATACATGGGTCACACAGACGTACAGATGTGGACAAAGCTCCCTCCACACCCCGTGTTGTGACGCTGTGACCAACAGCGGATGAGGATCGAATCAGAGCTGTGATCGACCTTGCGATCGAAGACGGAAAGGCGCCTGTGTTCTCCGCGTTTCGGAAAGGGGCCAAGACTGCGCGATCAGCGAAATCCGCAGCGAAGCGCAAGACAAAAATGGACAAGGTCGGAGCTGTCGCTTGAACCAGTAGCATTATATCATGAAGCATTTTCGGTCAGACCGATGCGCATTACTGGTATGTATTATATGTATCTACAGTATTAATAGTAACATTCCGTTGGTACCTGTTACCGAGGAACCGTGTTAATAATCGGCGAGCAGTGGCTTTGACTTGCAAAGGCTGAGTTTCCGCCCTAGCGTGGCCCGCTCCACATCAAATTCTGGGATGTATTTCGCCAGTTGCAGGGCTTAGCGAGCGCCCCATGAAACCGCAGCGAGCGGCGATGTAGACTTGCGAAGGCTGACATTGTACCGTGTCGTGCCGGACGCAATAGTTGTCGCTGAACTTTTCGACGACTGTACGGCTTAACCTTTACAAATGCACCCAAGTTGGTTGACCTCAAAGTGACATTTGTTTGCAGTGATATAAGGGTCAACGTTTATTATGGCCGGTAGAGATATCGAGGTTCAACTAAACAGCTGAAAAACGTGTACTCACAAATCATGCCCTTTTCGCCATTCTGGAAAACAACGAACAGGAGGCCGCGGAAGCCGAGGAATTAGTGGCAATGCTCAAAGGGCGCCACGAAAAGAAGAAAAGCGAGTCGGCGTTGTCCACGCGCCGGGCACGTGAATTCGACAGCATGGTGAGGGGCCTTTCTGTAGGTTTTCTCCTACTCACGTCGTTCTCATTGGGTGTTGAACTTTCGTCGCATTCCTGTGGTACACTAACTTTTAGACCTTCGCTTCTCCTTCAAGTATAGTACTACGAATACCTTCGCGGGATCGTTAGTGTAGTTTATATTGAGGCCAACGCTCTGTGAATTCAGCGGTCACAAGCATACGCGTTCGGATCGACAATGCGTCTGAATAGCAGAATGGTACTCGACTCTTATGATGGTATCTGCGTGCTCAAATGGACTGCTTACGGTACAAACTATTTTCACTTTTCGCCCGCCCACATGTGTCAGGTCACCCTCTGGATATTCCGTCCTTGGGTAGAGCAGGTATCTACTTCAAAGTATACACAGTACAGGCAGTAGTCTACTTTAGGTAGTGACTCTTACCATGAATGGAATGTGCTTGTCGTCCAGAGTTGGTCGCTTCAAACATGGTATGAATATTGTACGGTAAAATGGAGGTAGGAGAGGGCGCGGCAGCTCGCACCAAAGCTCGCACCAAAAGGGGGGAGGCAAGGAAGCAAAACGTCCAATGAAAAAAATGCCCTTGTGACTGATCAGCTTTCGTCATTTTGGAACATGTGTTTATCGTCCAGGTGTCATCGCTCGAAGCACGTTATGGCGGCGGGAAAAGGGGCAGCAGCGGGGACAAAAAGGGGGGCAAGGAAGGCAAACGCCCCAAGAAAGTGTCCCCTCCTGACATTGACGATGCCGAGTTTGAACGCATCCAGAGCAAGCTTGGCAAAGGACGCTCAAAGCGATGACGAGATCATCCGCGTTGCGTAATGTGCAATTCGTAATTTGCTGTGCATATCGGGTGGGAAGGGGCGCCCAGAGGGCATTGCCTTTGCCTTGTCAAAAGTAGCCAGGTCAGGCCGTTAATCAGGAATCGCCACGCTATTAAAACATTCAACTTGCAAAATATCACATTCATGTTCGCCAAGTGCATAAACTGCATAGCATATGCACACAAACTCCACATCTGGATGATTTATACCAGTACTCACGAACATACGTACAAGTATTAGAATATGACCTGAACCGCCTATGTACGTAGCTCTACACCGTAAGCGCTTGTTGCAGTCTCTCGAGAGACGGGCGTTCAAGCGTAATCGGCACTGCCGCTTGCCGCGACTTGATCGGTCCAAAATGTGCCGCTGAAGGCAAGCGCAGTCGTGCCACACGTACAGTGCCATTGCTGTCTCCTTGATGGGTTTGTGGCGTGGGTAGATCGGCCGCCATGCCTCGACCGAAGGCGGTGGAACCTGCTTGGGATCCCAAATATCACGGTAGAGCAACGCGGTGGAACGTGTGGACCGGTGAGCTGTTTGGTTTCGTGATGCTGCAGAGGTTCACATCCGCTCTCAAACATGCCTAACAGTTGCTGCACTCGCTCAAATTGTTGCAAAGCACGACACTCACTGGGGAGCCGCACACATGGAGAAGATAATGTGGACGATGGCGATCAAGAGCGGTCATTATCATTCAAGAAAGCGTGAAATGTGCACACACTTTATACATCGCCATGAAAAAGTGACGAGGCTGCTGCACATATCCGAACGCACCTCCAGCGCCGGAGCCCAGCAGGGATGTTAGCGCTTTGGCTGCACGCCCTTGCCCCTCCCTCCACTCGCTTTCCAAGCGAGCGTTGATTACTTGCTGCGCTTGCCACGTTGCACTCGCCGAAGAGGAGCGTACCACTCCCCCGCTGTCGGTGTTGTTATGACCACCAATACTAACACCGCCAGCCCCACCATGAGATGCCCGAACAGAATTCACTTGTGAAAGCTGGGCAGCCCCTTGAACCCCGATAACTCGAGGTGGGCCACGGACAGCCGCCAGTTTCTTGGATAGGGTAATAAGCTCTGTGAGCGAATCACTGGCGTCCTTAAAGGTTCCTGGTGCCTGTTGCGTCAAAATCCGATCGAGCGAACAGAAGATGACATGGCACGTGAGGTAGCGGCCCTGGCGGCTACAGGACCTGGACCGCCGTTGGTTGCTTCCACCAAGCAAGCAAGGCGCTCAAGTGGCAGTGCACGAAGTGGGGGTGAACATTAACAATTGGTGCACTCTCTGTCGTTCTGAAATGCACCCACGAGGTTCGCGTTAACCGTTAATGCACACTAAAAACGACCATGGAAACGAAACAACATAAAACAATAAAACAGTCTGGCTTAGCAAAAGCTGTGGGAGGTGCAAAAAAAACATGACATTACAGTAGCATCTGCAACATACAGGTGGTGTGATAAAGCGACTGCCTTGCTTTCTGTACGCACCTGTGAAGAAGATGACGAACATCCACCTTGAGCGGAAGAGAGATGCGGAAGGGGCTTAAGACCAGAAAGGACAGAAGTGAAGGCCTGCCCGCGCCACCTGTTGCCAATAAATTCGAAATTGTTTTTGGCCATACGTACATTTTTTTCTCCGAATCAAATACAACCAGTACTTGTTGACATCGAACAACCGTGTGCGCGCCTATAGCAAAACAAAAAGCTCTTGAGCGCGGGTATACAGCGCTGGGTTTAAAAGTCAAGCCAGGCTACTGTATACTGGTAAGAAACCAAAAACAAGACAGCTACGAGTACAGTTTTTCCCCCGTGTTTCGCATGGTCGGGGTTCGCTGATGATTTTTCTGCAGCGCGGGTTTGTTGACGTACCTGGCTACCTCGGCCTGGGACCAGTTCAACACCATTGTCAGCGATTCATCGCTTTCCTGCGCAGCCCCGGCAGAACCTGCGAATGCGGTAGGGATCGAAGGTTTCGGTCATCGCGAGCATTGCCATCGGGCCCTTACAAAAGAGGCTGCTGTCATGGGTTCCGCAGGGTCAAGGTTAGCTTACGAGACTCGTTTGGTTCACGTGTGGGGGGCTATTTTATTATTATGAATACACGAAGAACGTTCGTCCTCCGTCGGCATGCTACACCAATACGCTTGCAGTCCTCCAGTTCGGGCAAAAGGTGAACGCGCATCACAGTGACCCCCTGGCACAAATAATAACAACTTCGTACGTACAATTAAAAAACAAATGTACACGGTACCGTGCAAGTATTTCGGTGCCGTAGCTCTTCCCCTCACTCACCAGCCGCTGGAGCTCCCGCTGGCGACACATCAGTCGAGGCGGCCTCTCCGCCAGCAAATTTAGTTGGTGTCGGTGTGCTTCGGGCCCTTATCGCCTTAGCGTGCTGGAGTCATTAGGAAATGGAAAGAGGAGGAATGACATCGTTAGCAAGAGCCCATGCTACAACCTCCCGCACATGTCAAGGGTGCCCATGTACCCCTGCGGCGACAATCTGATAATCTGAACATACGAGACCATTACGTAGCGTGACACAGGTATACTTCGCCGGCGGCGTACGAACTGAATCTTGCGTCAAGATACCACGATAACTATCGTTGACTACAAGGCAACAGCACAGGACCCGCTAGGCGCGTTCAAAATCGCTTCGGAGGCTGGCATGGGAAAAAAACAAGGGCTGGGAGGAGTGTAACGACACTGTACCGCTTACCTACAAGCAATAGCAGGCTAACAAGAAAGCAGCACGCTGCTGGCAGGACAAGACCCAACCCGTGCAACACAAGCAAGATGCAAGCTCAACAAGCCATTCCATTATTTCCCTCTAGTTGAGCCGGTCGCCCCGATGGTCTATTGATAGTGCTACCCTCGAATGCTACTAAGAGTTTTCTCTGGGGTTCGAACCTCAAGTGGGTCGGACTTTTGAGTTTATTCGCAAAAAAAAACAAATACAAAAACGGAATCAACTGCTGAGAGCGCCTAGAAGCGTGGGTAGGCGCAATTCGATGCGAGTCGACGAGGGAAGAAAGGGCTGTAGTCTTCGAGTGATAAAAATGCAGGGCAAGAACGGTAGTGGGGAGGAAGGAGAAGAGCCTACTTTGTGACCCCGGATCTGAGCTACAACTAGGAAGTAGAGAGAAAACGAGGGCGAAGATAATAAATGGGATGAAAAAAAAAGTAAGCCACAACCTGGGCGTTCCTCTTGCACTGCGGCACAAAATATGATATTGCTTACCTTCGCAGAGCCGCCGGTCCCACTTGCCCCTGTACGTCTAGTCGGCGACGAAGCATTTTTGAGAGTGCGGTTCTCCGCCTCCAGGCGACTGGTGCTGTCCTGGAGATCTTCCAAAGCTTCCGTCATAAACTTGTTCTCCTGCTCAAGTTTGCTGCTGGTGCCTCGGAGAACCAGTATCTGCCAGAAACGAGGTGGGCGTGAGAGTCAAGACGTTGAAGATTAGTCAATAGGACGAATACGTAGTGCGCGTAGTAGATGGTAGATTTGCAGTGCAGCCTTTTGAGGTTTGGTGGTTTGGTCCTGGGTTCGTGCATCTGCAAGATCAAGACTATTATTACGAGTATACGGTATTTATAAGCATGGAGTGTTTGTTTTGCAGACTGTTGTCGACATCGATACTAAACAATAACCCTATGGAAAGCGCCTTTCCACTCGTAGAGTAAAATCATCACAGCCCGACGCAAGTCAACAAACGTTCGGAACACGTGCTGAATAATCCAATGCGACCAAAAAAAAGAAGGTACGTACAGTACACGGTCTAAAAAAGTGGCTGAGGTAGGACAGGGGGAAGGGAGTAGGTCAACCTTGTGGCCTAAGGGCCCGTATTAAGGAAGACAGCAGAAAATTCAATTTGAAAAATAAAATCCTATTTGAATGTGATTTCGCAAAAAAAAAAACTGGTTTGCGTCCTAGGGAATAGTGAATTGCTTGTTCTAATATTTCTGAAATCGAAAAAACGCAGCACGCCTCACAACGCCCAGGTGAAAAAAATCGACGAGAGGAGACGAGAGGGAAGGCATGAGTCGGCGCGTGCGCGCCGACGCATGCATACTCTTGTTTTTGACCGCCCAGGCTAGGAAGCTATCTCTCTCAGGGTCTCCTGGGTGGGCGTTGGGATCCCTGGAACGCCACGGGCGAGACAGGGACGGCGACGGTGCTATCAAAGTCTTGAGCGTATCCTGCTGTTTTTGCGTCCATCACTCGGTTTTTGGTCGGGTTGGCACATCGAACTGGTTGAAAAATTGGGATTGCGACCGCCATGATTGGTTTTGAGGCACCACCGCCGGGGTACGATGTGCTATGGTCTGTAGGCGTGGGCGCGGCTGTTGTCCCGGTGGCCTCGCGTCGTGGTTCACGCGTTGTCGCCTCGGTCCTGGTCATCGATGCGATCAAGAAATTGCCAGGTTGTAGCGGGGGCATTTACTCACCGTGGACATGCCGGTCTAAGTCGGCCCAACTCCCAAATTTGATTTGAATTCTACACAGAAAAAGGTCCTGGGACCTTCTTGGTTTTTTCGTCCAATTCAAATTGAATATACCCCAAGATCCTAATCTTTGGTGCTGGTGCGTGTGTTGACCAATGAAGAGAGAATTTGAATTTTCTTTTTTCCAAATTGAATTTGTTTTATACTCGTTAATATGGGCCCTAAGGTCAGCGCAAAACAAAAAACATCAAAGTGAATAACTCAACCAAAAGTGGCTGAATCGCTTGGATCCCGATGCTACATATTTGTCACACGTTTTCGATCTCACCGACATTATGGTTTCTACTACGACAGTATTGAGAACAGTGCACCTGGTTTTGAAGATCTGTGGACACGATCTGGGACCCTTCCGCTTTTTCCAGCAGGGCTTCCAACTGCTCCCTCTTCGACGTCGCCGCCGTAAGTTCCTTGCTTCTCGACGCAAGCTCAACCGTCTGCGACCAGAGGCAAACGTGACACAGGCCATCACGAACGACAAACCAGTTATGTGGTTGGGTACCAAACGCTGGATGCGGCAAGGTCCCGACAAAGTTGACAGCTATCCATCTGGGCACGAAGTACAAATATCCGTGTCTGCACAACCAGCTCCGTATCCGCACCCGATTTGCAAAAGCGCATGAGCTTCCCCACTGCGCCGAACATGGTGGCCAAAACAGTATAGTACCATAGCAGGCAAGTACCCAAGCATTAAATATTCTGCTGGAGATACAAATACATTTTTTTCTGTATATATATATAGCATATATAGTGCTCACCAAGTCAGCGACCTGTGCCCGAGCAGTTTCCAGCTCCGGCTTGAGCGCCATTGCCTCCTTCAGTGATGCCCGCACGCTCTCCGCTCTGGGGAGGCAAGGCGCTTCAAGGCCATCGCCGCCGCCGCCGCCGCTGCGAGAACCACCCGGACTGCGGGTTGCGCCCCTTGCCAACCATGGTGCCACCGCGTTCCACATAGCCTTGGGACAGAGCGCCGGCGCACACCCCTCCTCTTCGTTGTTCGCGCCGATGAGAGGTGACCGCACCAGCTCCTTCGCCGTTAGCCGTAGAGACACAACCTTCCAAGTTGAACAGTTTACGGGTTCGACATCAATCAATCAACATTTCATGTATTGCAAATATTCAAATTGGCCGTTGGTGATGATGACGTCACCTCTATTTTCAGCCAGCAACATACCAGGTAAGCATAAAATAAAACACTCGTTTGAAAGATATTCTATCCGATGTTTTCGGAACCGGACTGGATGCTTCGCAGATGTACTCGAAATGTCTGCGGCGAGAGTTCGGATAATTTTCGAACCATATAATATATCGCGATGAAAAGCGATGCACACTTCGCAACCATCTCAATCAACATTAGACCTGTCCGGCTCCGTATGTACCCTATGTACCTGCTCGGCGAGCTCCGACGCAGTTGGGGCGGTTTTCTGCGTGTCCGCGGCGTGGGTAGAAATCTTGGCCGAGAGATCCTTAACCCCTGTCAACGGCGGTGTAAGTATATCACCAGACATGTAGTAAATCAGCAGCAGCAGCAGGAGCAGCAGCAGGGATGCTCAGGTATGGCTCGACGGAAGAGGGGGGCGCGTGAACGAACACCGAGGCATCAGCACACACTACAGTAGACCTCTCTCGGGCGACAGCACCCCCTTCACAACAAGCCAGGTACTGGTAAGCATGTCAGGTACCGGTAAGCAATAACCTCGACGAAAGCAATAAAGAAAACGCTCCATCTGCCTTGTAGTACTCCACCGCCTTGGGTCCCTCCATGTAGGTCCCAAGCCGCAAGTAATATACGGGGCGGCTACATGCGCTTCTCACCAGTTGCCAGTTGCTCTAGCTTATCGCACCAGCTGCTGCCGCCGGCGTTAGATGCGCTCCTCAGGGCCTACGATTTCACGAGGGGAGAGTGGGAGGTCAGATGACGGCATACCGGTACTATATAGCACGCTGGTGAAAAAAACCCATACATCGAAATGCCACAGCAGTCCTCAGAACGCTGGAAGGAATAAAGTCTCCATGCAATAGTGGGCATAATAAAGAGCGGCGATAGAAGACAATCGAGCGTATTCAAAGGCGTTTGGTGCTATTAATAATCAAACCTGAGCATAATTCTCTGGCCGCACTATTATTATCAATTATCATTATGAATCAAAGGTAAAGTTGCACTCACCGTCAGATCGCTCCACAACCCGCGGGTGGTTTGCCAGAGCACAGCCTGTCCGTCCTCGCGCGCGCTGAGGTTTGCGCTCGAAATTCGCGATTCGTGCGTATCCTGCAAACCAAAACGAGGATAGTAGTTAGAACTTGTGCTTGAGACGGGCACGAGTAAGAATGCAGTCAACCCTTGGGGTACTGGCAGGACTGCATTTTCAAGCAACACGCAACACTTTCAAGACGGACATATATTTGCAGCACATGCTACGCAGAGCTCATCAGTCGGGTGTACACCTTCCCACTGCCAACTTCTAGCTCCACTCTCCAGGGAAAAGACAATCACGTTTCGATTTATGAGGCGAAACACGTTCGGACGATCAAGTAAATGAATCAATTACCATTCCGGTGTGAAGACGATAGCCCTTATCATGAGCAAGAAGACAAGCACCACTCTCTTGCGATCTTCACACTGCGATCACATAAATGTCAGCCCATAAGCTCCTTCCTGAGCTGCTTCCAGTCAATAGTTTCCGTGACTATTCGAGAACAAAAACAGAGTCCACTGTCAAGACCGCTCTACCATGCTGTACCATACTGAGCAAGGTAGACAGACCATTGCAATATGAATACTCGTAGTTAGATTGTACCGTATTCACGTCCAACGCTGGGAAAGCACAACACCAACGCAAACTACTAGCTGTACTTGTTCCGCGAGGCGATCTTACGTCGCCCTTCAAGTAAATCTGCAATGCAGACACGCCGGAGGTCTTATAATACCGTACTACTGAAGTGTAGGGTGATAAACGCGTACAATACAGCAGTAGTGGTGCTCGGAAGCATGCCCTTCAACTCACCCGCAGGACCGCGCCCGTTACCGCCAGCACGGCACGCCTGGCGGAAATCAAGCAATCCTGAAAGGCAGCCACAGCCGCGGCGATGCTTCCGCTGCTCTCGTCCCCTTCCCGTCCCTGTGTCGCGTGCGCTGGATCATTACCGCCAGTGGCGACTGAAGCTATGGCCGCGGAACGGCGCATGCCGATATTCTTGGCAGTTGCTGAGAGAAGAGAGACGGTGCTAGCACACCCCGCAGGGGGAAGTCCACCTTCGTCCTGCCGATAATGGATTTGAACGTCCAGAAACGCATGTGGCAGCATTGAAAAACAATAATCGTTTTTGTAAATAACTCGCCGGCAGGGCGAAGGCAAATACTACGATACTGTACTACTGGGTGTACTGGATGTCACACGACGTGTTCAATGATAATCGATGTTCAAACGAGTTATCAGGCCGGGCGCCAGTGCTTCGGCAACCTGCAGTGTGGACCTTGTCAGCAAGCAGCCTCACAACCGGCTCACGCATCTGACCTCAATCTTGAACGGGTGTACTCACATACGAAGCATATCAGAGAGCCGAAAAAGACAACAACAATAACAACAACAACAACAACAACAACAAAAAGGGAGTCCCGGTCTTACGTCATCAGAACAAATTGTGTAAGATGAGAACAAAACTGCGGGCACGACATATGTTTCTCTGTTCTGACCTGAATGACTCCCAAGAGACCGTCCACGAGTCCCTCCGCCTCCGTTACCGAGGAAGCAACCTCGGCGCTCACACCTGCGACCGCGTGGGGGGACATGTTGGTGCCGGCTACCAAGACGGTGGAAGCCAGCACAGCCAGCGCCTCCCCCACGGTTTGCGCGATGGGCAACGAGTGTTCAGTCTCGAGGGCTAGACGCGAGCAGTCTTCCATCACGGCTGCGCGATCCAGCGTCGGGTCAGCCTGCACCTCTTCCCCTTCCTCGCCCGGCAGATTGGCAGGCTGCAACACGGCATCATTGGCGTGGAACATATGGGCGCATTATCTCAGAAGCGGTATAAGGTGGGAGAACGAGTGATCGAAACATATGGCATGCCTAGTGTAGTAGTGAGCCATGCTTACGGTAGGGGGGGGTGTACTACTTAGTCTTAGTAGTATCTACTGTAGAACTTGGGAGCCCAAAATGGCTTGTTTAGTCTGGCGGGGCTTCTGAATTGAGGAATTAGCCAATAAAGCCAATAACAGAATGCACTAATAATCATCTTGCAATACCAGGGCACAGTTGCAATCCCAATACGAGTGCGCCTTACAGTTTTATTCGTTGTGTGCCTAGCCCATGTCACAACCCATGCCACTGGCAGTGTGCATCGGGTTGCGAGTACTGTATACAACATGTACCATCATCATCATCGGTTATTGGATACGGTGCAGAGAAGCTCATGTTAAAAAAAATCAGCAAACGTGCTGTGTGTACTCAACAGCATGACCCTACTATATAGTTAGGCGTATATACTATAAAATTACTATCAACCATCAGCCATATGAAAGTGGCGACACTGCCCATATGATAAAACTAGCCAACCACGTCCATGTTTTCGACCCCTCTGCTTACGACGACGTTGCATCGAAGCTGAGAGAAGCCTTACCGCTGTGGCGAGGGCATCGACGAACTCTATAGCGGGAAGCTCGATGATCTCCAGAGCAAGGCAAGCTTTCCTTACCAGCCTGCACAAGCTGAGGTCTGCATCTGTGTACCTGCCCATTGGAGGGGCAACGATAGCGACGGTTTCATCAGAGCGAGTCTGGGGCTGGCGCGCGCATCAAATTTACGTTCCACGCACCACATTGCGAGTAAGATTGCTCAACGTACAACTTCGTACTAATACTACAGTAATAACGTATACGAGTTCAAAAAACAAAAATGAACGATTCCACAGTCGCAGAGACAAAAGGCAAGCCATCAACGCTGTTGCCGCCCAGACGACTACTGTAGTAATACCTCGTACCTCGTACGTACTATGAAAGCAATATCGTCAAATATTAACTACCAAAAGCCGGCAAAGCCCCTGTAGTAGGTATTACGGATTGGGTCCTCCGCAGGTCGGCTCCGCTAGACAAGACAGGACAAAACAGGACAAGACAGGACAAGACATGAGCAACGCTACCACAGCCTTCCATTTATGAATAGTACACTTCTCGAATACGAGCACCCATGTCAGAAAATACGTGGTACCGCCATAGAAAAAAGTCCGCCTCACCGCAACTCTGTCTCCGCTAACGCCAGCGATCCAGGAATAAGCATGGATAGACGAGAGGACCGAGCTTGGGCATCGAGAAGGCCGATCTGAAGCAACCGCTCCGACAGTTTTGCTCTGCGACGGCAACATGCGATCGAGTGCGAACGAAAAGGTTGTGCACCATCATATATATAATACCATTACCGGTAATACTACTGTACCTCCTCAATAGAATCTCGAGGTCCCGGCAAGCTCAGTCTCACGAGATGTGAAACACAACAAGGCGTGAATCAGGATATGACGACCGTTTGCTCGAACGCTCCGCAAGGAACTTGCGAACAAAAATGATACCTGTATCAGTCGAGTCAGGCCAGGGCGAGCTTATGACACAGCAGGATGACCGCTTCGACGGGCGAGGCATGGCAACCTGCCTTCACCCTCCTCTCTCGTGGGCGTGCAGACCCCTCAAAAATACAATTTGCTTGATTGAGCTACGATAATTGTGCCAGGATAGTCAAGATCTGTCGACTGTGGTCTTCAACCGTATTAATAGTACTACTTGAATTCAATATCTGTTGATTTTTGTCATAAATGAACCTATTAATAGCCCCACCTCCGGGTCTCTGTGGCCATCCTCTGCATGGAGGCTTTCTGTGTGAGCAATGTTCGTTTCTCCGCGTTGGCCACGGCCGAGCTATCGACATCTGTGCTCGACGCCGTAGCCAGCTCATCGCGGGAGGACTTGAGCTGTTCCGCGTATTCCCTGCCGTGTCAAGACGGAGCGAGAGTACACCACGTCACCACGTCAAAAACATACTGTAATGTTCAAGCACAGGCGGAGCCATGCTTGGGCCTATGAATTGTACGGCAAAATTTATATTCATGTCCCCAAGAAGCTACAAATATGAGGACGTACTCTAAGTATGAAACCATGCGATAATTGAGAGGGAAAAAATGACAAAAACAATTATGACGAGAACATAATCGGTGATACTAGTAACAGGAAAGTTGGGCTGATTGACGGGTTGGGAGATGGAGATTGTACTGTGCCAACTGTCACCAAGGGGTTGTACCACACGCATGCAGCACGGCACTACTGCTAGTAATAATAACTGATAATCAAAATGCGGTTTAAAATACCACACTTCTCATTTTTTTAGCAGATATAACGATATAATCTGGGTCTCAAGAAGGATAACAAAACTCCCAAACACAGCCATTGGGAACGTTCCAATATCCAGACGTTCCCCGTCAAGCACAAGTCTGTCTGTGCCTTGCCCACGGGGAGCTGCAATCCACACCTGAAGCGATCGATGGTTTGTTTGGTGTCGTGGAGCTCCTTGATGACAGAACTAAGGGCGAGCTTCTGGTTGTACAAGCTCACTTCACCTTCCGTCAGCTTGCGCTGCAGGCCGAGGCAAAAGGCAAAGGGTGTTTATGTAAGCCATCACCCACCACGCAGGATGAGGGTGCTTTCTTACTGACAACTTCGGCATCAACAGGAGGGGGTGGACACGATTACTTTTAAATACCAGGCACAATCGTATCAACGTGGTAAGTACATAATAACATGCGTAACAAAAAAAAAAGTAGCACTTTGGTCGATATTGGTTCAAATCGGCAAGGGCCTGCGTTAAATAGTACCAAGTAGTAATACTATAGCAATATGAATATACACTGGTGGTATGGTTTCATTGGTTTGTGGTGTTCGAGAGGTACCTGCAGCTCTTGAATCTCTTCCGCCTGCTCCATTTCGAGTTCCTCGGACAGCTCCACAGACGACTCTAAATCAGAAACGATTGCCTCCAACTCGCCGCATCTTTCGCCAAGCTCCAAGTTTTTCGTCGTCAGCGCCTCCACCATCTCCTCGTAGGCTTTGCTTTCGTCAAGCTATGGCATGACACAAAACACACGACAAGAATAGCAAAACGCACGATGAAGGAACCTTCGTGACGTGATGCGTACCGTATTTCAGTGGGACCTCAACATTGATTTGTACGGGACGATAATGCAAAAACAGACACCACCTTCAAGTTCACAATAGACCCCCCCACGTTACCTTTGATTTCGCGATTCAGCAACACTACGAGTATACACATTGCTTATCTTCAGAATCGCCAATGCCGTGTTAAAGCGCTCGCCTCGACTTTCAAGAAACCATCTATAAATATCTGACTGTACCCGTTGGGTTGTACCTTTGATGTCGCGACTCAGCAACATCCTACACGCAAGCTATCTCCAAAATCGCCAGCTCCGTGTTAAAGAAAGTGCTAGCGTACATTGACGAAACCATCTACCAGGTAGTGTATGAAAAGTGTGACCTCTGTCTGTGCCGTTGAGTTGCAACAACCAAGCGCAACTGGATCCCGACCGACCTGTTCCATGAGCTCCTCGATCTCAAGTGCCTTTCTTTCTTTCCAGGAGCGCAGCTTTTCCACCTCTTCGCTGAGCGCAGCATTCGACGCCACGTCCTTTTGCAGCGCTCGAATAGCCTTGGTCAGCTGGTGCAGCAAATAGGGCAGGTGAGAACGACATGCATGCACGCGGTTTGACGGAAATGAGCGCCACTCTTGCCATCGCTGCGATAGCGCCGCCTTGCGTAAACAAGACTAAACGCACCTGGTGTTTCGCACCCGTACACCTCTCGTATAAAAACGAAAACACTATTTTAGGAGCTTTGCGCGCACCGTCTCACAGAGCTCATGGCCCGTTCGCTGGCGGCCATATACAGTAGTCTACTGCTAATAAGACGTACCGATATGCATATGGCGAAACAACTGAGGTAAGAGTAATTTTTAATTTTGTGCTCAAACGGAAATTCCTGGCGAACGCCAGCGTAAATGGCGACGTTACTCGTGTATGAAAAGTGTTCTTAATAATTATCTTACATCGGTCTTCTCCGCGATGCTGCGGGTGTGCAACCGCTTGAGCCCCTCCTTGAGCTGCATGTTTTGCTCTGCCAGCAGTTTCACGTTCACGCCTCCTTCGCCACCGGTGCCTCCCGCAGCGCTAACGGAAGGCACAAAAGACATGCGGTGGACAACAAAAAACTCCAATCGATACGCCACACCTCCTTTTCAAGAAATAAAAATGGGCTGCGTCCATCCGCGCTTTCTAGCAAAACGGCGAAAACCTGCTCAAGCTTGTACCCGTGTGTCATCACTCCAGTCTGTACCTCAAAGCTTGAGCCGCGGCTTCGTTCTCCTTCGCGCTAAGCTGTGCATGCTCCATGTCCAGTTTAGTCGAGGCTAGTTCCCCCACTAGCTCATCCATTCTCTCCTGCATTTTAGAGCGTTCGTCGCATGTTCAGTTCGTCTTTGATAATAAATTCCATGATACCAAGCAGGCGACGAAGGCCAACGACGTGTCCCGATCAGCAGCAGTGCACAGTGCACAGTAGTGCACAGTGCACAGTAGTGCACAGTGCACAGTAGTGCACTACCTCAACCGACAATGCGAATACACCGCCAGAAAGCAGCAAGGCAGCAAGACCAGTAATTATGTCCACACGGGAGGGAAGCAAGACGCAACCACAACTTTTACTCGTGTCTAATGCACGCGTACACTGACTTATTAACCCCTTAAGAACTGGTCCCACGTATTTGGGGACAAACTACTTGGAATTAGTGTGGGACATTTTTTTCAGTTCTGAGTGGGTTAACAACCAGCTTGCCTGCAACTCTTCGTTTTCTAGCGCGAGTTGCTCCTTGTCGAGGGTGAGGGCTTCACAGGCGTCCGTAAGCTCCAACATCTGTGCGAAGTGCCGTGCAGTGTGGTGGGAGGGAGGGAATGTGCCCACACAAGGTGATGACGAAAGTTGTTTTTGAAGCAGGGTCAAATATCCAGCCGAGAAGTGAACAAACACTCGAAATATCAAACCCTGAGCATACCGAAAACAGGTAAAATCCCAGACACGATGGTTCAACTCTCTCTCTCACAGCAGGGGATGGTTACCTGCATCCCCGTTACGAGGAACCCAAAAATGAAACGGTAGTCCATGCATGCAAGCCCTTCGAAGAGAGCGTACGTGCCAAGCAGCGGTACCACGAACTCGTTAAATCTACTGTGCCACGTGCTGTACCACAACTTGGTCTACGTGCTTCCTTGAGCACTGGAAAACATGCTTCGCCGGGTTCGCTGCTTATGGGGGCGTCCCCGCGGACGGGAGGGCGGGCCCGGTATCATCTACAAAGAAAAACGTCTCCAAAACAATGCCAGTACCAAAAAAACGGATCCCTAAAAATGCTACGCCTTCCCTCAGTATCCCGCATAGGGCAGCCTTTTAGACAGCGGAAAATTTCACTCACGTTACGCTATCGCATTGACAATTAATTCACATTTTGGGCACATACGAGGCACGTCGAATAGAATGTCGTACCTGCGATTCCATTTCTGCCTCCCTCCTCCCTGCTGCTGCACCCGCCGCCTTCTCTTTGGCCAGCGCAGACAGCTGCAGCGCCCAGGATTACAGAGAAGCACGGACAAGATTTGTGCGGCACGCAAGGGGAAGAGTGAGAACATCCACCTTTGAAAAATCAAACATACCAAAACAGGTGTTAGTAGTTGACCATACCAACCCCCTGCCACGCTGTGTAAACTGAAAGCAGACTATAGATTACAGTACAGCACGCGTCCGTTGCTTCAATCGTTTCGCAGCAACGCAACGAAAGTTAACAAGGGCTTAGAGCTCTTCCGAAAAGAGGTGAACAAAGATGGTGCGAAGGTGCGAAATTGAACACTGACTGCACTGGCGGAGAGTGGTGTACGGCTAGTCTTAGGCTAGTCTTAGGCCAGTCTTAGTCTACAGTCGACAGGCGCGAGTGAGACGAACATATTGCTTTGAGTATATGCATGTCCAATTGATATATAAATAAAACACGAAGCGGTTCATGATGGCACATCGCATGCGTGCTCGCTCCATCTAGCTAGGCATTCCAGTTTGGTGGTTAGGTGTTTTCTGGAGACTATACGGACACGCCTAAGAGTGGTGTGATCGGTTCTGATGTACAGTAGGAGGAAGGGGTAGGCTGCAAGCAGTAGTGCGAGCAGTAGTGCAGCACGCCTTCTACGGTAGGGTAGGGGTAGCACGATGACCCCTTAGTCCGCAAGCAAGGGCGTGAAACGGCGCACCATATATACAGAAAATTCCAGGAACGTTTTACCGAGATAAAACACTCCACAATGAGGCGATGCAAACAACGAAAATCAAGGCAATCATAATCACCAAGTTCAGAACCCAAGGCGTGTTCTCACTCCGTACCACAGTACTAGCATTTCGGCATTAGTAGAGGTCGCCGCGTTCGTATTGATACCTTCGCACTCGTACGCACACTCTGTACCACATAACCTACAAATGAACAAGTAAAAAAGGCGCAATCCGTGCTTCGAGCACAGGAAACAATGCGACCGGGCGCACGACTCATCTGCTCTCATGGAAAACCGCAACGCTTACAGTACTGGCTTAGATGGTCAAGAATATCCCACCTTCAGGCGCTGTTCCCCCAAGGTGTGTTCCGACTTCTTCACCAGGAATGCCAGCTTTCCCTCCACGTCCCGGCAATAAGCTTCGCTCGCATCCAGTTTGGTTTCCGTCACGGCCAGCCTTGCGCGTGCTTCTTCGGCCTCACTGTCAGTGTCAAGATAGATGGCTAGACCATTAATAATTAATAGTATCATCAGACTTCGCCAAAGCTACGTAGCGTACTCGAAAAAATTGAAAGCACCTTACAGGAATGGGTGTTCCGATCGCCGGCTCCTAGTGTCCAGGGGGACCAGAGGCTAACCCTGTTCTCTCAATTGGTACGAGCAATGTAGCAACGAACCATGGACTTAACCGAGCAATCACCTTGCTGCTTCCGTGGCCCTCGCGCGAAGTGCGTCCACCTCGCCGTCAGTACTTTGCCGGTTTCGCCGCTCAATTGACCGGGAGGGCGCCCGCGCTGTCGCGGGAGCAGGGGGGGGCATGCTGACTGCAGCCTGCGCCGGGGGTGGTGATTCAAGCCCAGACCTGCGGCGGTCGGTACTCAAGCTCACACGCCCACGAAAGCTTGGGATGCCCGTAGCTCTGGTGGCGGGCGTTTTATCGAGCGATGCAGAGGATGAGGCCGGGGCCGCGTCACCAAATATTTTTCTGATCCGCCCGTCTCCGCCCGTATCGATTCCCGAGGCAGCTGATGGCTTCGACTCCTGGACATCGTGCCCCCCGCCCGAACTAGGCGGCATAAGTGACGCTCTCCTGCGACTAAACGTGCCACAGCAGTAGGAATGAGCAGGTGACGAGCGTTCATGGAATGATGACGATGGGTAAGGTTGAGTTCACCGGAGCAACGAAACGATCATTTGTCGAGGCAGATTATAGAGATGGCCCATCTACACGAATTTCACTCAAAACTTCGATAATCTCAAAAAGCATTGTGAAAACTTCGAGGCGCCTTCAAGGCAGTGGACCAAAGCGGCGCCACGAAGTAAAAAAAAATTAACGAACGCGTCTGGGGTATGCGTTCGATCTGCTCCCCCTCCGCATGAAGGCCGTACTGGTATAACATAAGGGGCAGAAAAGGGCATGCGGAAAGGACGGCTGATATGTCAAATTCACCTGGCTTCACTCCCCATGCTGCTAGCAGACGCGACCGATGCCGGGCTGCTCGGGACATTCGCAAACCCTGGTGGGGAACCTATACCAGGAGAACGCGAGCCAATGGACAAGCTGGCAGACGCTCGACGTTGTACCTTCGGCGACATCTGCCCAGCCGCCAAAGTCTCCTTGCGAGCCTAAACATTCAACATTCCGGCAAGACGAAAAGGGGGTAAGGAGAGATATAAAAGCTATTCCACACGACAGCAAGACCCTCGCAGACTAACCAAGTAGCCACTGCGGGTCACCCAATTCCAATATTTTAGGTGGCATCCAAGCTCGCAAGTACAGAAAATCAGGTGTCGCACTTGAAAGTGACAGACCTTACACGACGTGCAGACTTGCCTTGTTTTTCTCACGAATCGCGGCGAGGCGGGAAGACACTTTTCCAGATCCAGCAGCACGTGGCGAGGATACCGAGCCGCTGCGGGCACTCCCGTCCGATGCTGCAGTTGTAGTCGACGAAGAAGCGGCACCTCTGTCAAGTCTAACCTGCGCATTTTATGTTGCCAAGACAAAAAAAATAGCAGGGCAAACGTCAGTAAAGGCTGTGTTGGCACGGCTGTGTGGGACGACATTGTATGAACAGGGTGCGTATGAACAGGGTGCCGCACGGGGCAAAGATGCACAAGTACGGGAGTGGGCGCCTGCTGAACCTCTACGACAATACTGACCTACGCTCAAGTCTGGGCAAGCAATGCCGTCAGCACCTGCGGGAATGAAGTACCGACGCATGTATTGTGCACCTCCGTACACTAAGGCACGGGAATAGAAGCACGACATAGGACGGGAATCGCAACGCTTTGTTGCATTAAGAACACTACGAGGTTCCAGCAGGAACAGGAGCGCTGAGATCACGTTGACTTTCGCAACAGATAAAATCAGCAGCCATGACAAGATACGACTGTTGCAATGCACCCTTACGACTATCGTGCAGTAGCCCAACCGCATCGGCACGATATTCAACTCGCCAGAGTACAGAATATGTTCAAAAGGGAAATACAAGTGAAGGCCATGGACCTTGCAGCTGTCGACTGGATGGACCCCTGCAACTAACCCAACCGAACTGGTCCTTAATAAAACGAACACACAGAGAGTGACCGGAACCGCGGCCGTGATTGACCCTGTAAAAAGCCAAAAATATAAAACCGAACCTCGTACTTTTGTTTGTGCACCTGGTACTGTCTGGTGTGCAACATCTAATGAAAGTAATGCTGGTACCACGTACTCGAGTGGTACTAACATACTCGAGTAACTTATTATTTCGATACCAGCAGATGTTATCAGCTCTACTACGCGTACTGCTGTACAGATCGTACCAGGAACGTATGAATATTGCTCTTGTTTGCCAATGACGAGTCTGCTGTACTCGTACGATATTACTCGTACTACTGTGTATCAATATATGATATATAATCGTATGAGTATGATACGTGTGGTATGTTTCTCCTTCGGGATGTGGGTAACTTGAAATCCCGGGGTTGACGCAAGTTTAAAAGGGGGAACACACACAGAAGCACCGCCGCGGCTGTCACGAAAAGTAGAGCTTGAAGCGCAGCTCTGCTGTTGCACGCGAGGAGGGTCACAGGGACACTCGCCGTTCGTACTCGTACGTCGACCTCTTTGACCACGCGAAGTGCGAGGTGTGACACAACAGAGAGCGAAAATCTGGCCGTGGTTACAGTAGAGATCTCCTGCTGAGACCTATGCCAATGGGAAAGCAAAGTTACCCTAAAAAGTTTGAATTCCCAAGATCCCCGCCAGATTTTTCCAGAACAAGCTTGCTATGGGACCGATTCTTAAAACGGAATATTCCCAACTTTTGGAAAAGCCCGAAAAAGGCAATTATCAGGCCCATGTTGGGACAAGATCGGCTTGAGAAAAACTCAGGCGAATGT
Source organism: Saccharina japonica (assembly GCA_008828725.1). Lineage (NCBI taxonomy): Eukaryota > Phaeophyceae > Laminariales > Laminariaceae > Saccharina > Saccharina japonica. Next base: position 1,892,681 of record MEHQ01002178.1, read on the forward strand.
TAGTTCGAAGCGGCGAGATTTCGAGTCCTCGACAGACATGGATCGACGAAACCAACGACTGCGTCATGAATTCTGAACGCGGTGCGCTCGTTACGGGCTCCGACCCATCCTAGGGTCACCGTGTTCACACGATGGCCGGTGATATGTGGCGGGCGCTGGCCAGGCGTCTGATAAACAAACAATTGGCTGCTGGTGTGCATAAAACAGATGACAAAATTTCTTGATTCGTATCAAATGGCAAAAAATAGTTTTTTTTTCGGGTTTGGGAGAAGAGCGTAGGACGCCGCCGGCAATCTCTCGCCTCCTAGACCATGGATCCACCTTATACCTTCGAGGCCGTCATCTACACTCGTTGGCCTTGCCCGACCCGAAGCGGGTTGGCCGTGGGCTCAGTCTATGTCGAGATCGAAGGTCTATCGTCGCACGAGCTGATTTTTATCAGGGTGTTGACGATTTGCAACGAGAAAAGGCAAATTGCGCCGCCTGCAGCCGTATATAAAAAAGAAAGAAAAAAATCAAACAATTTTTCCCTTTTTCCCCACAGCGGCGGTACGAGCGGATCTTCAGCCTGAAAATTCCAGGCAAATATTCCAAAGATCGATTTCCAACTTTGCTTTCCCATTGATATACGTCTGAGTAATGATTTTCCATTCAACACTTCGAGATCATGCGTTCTGTCTGCTCCACGAGCTAACTGTTGCATTGCCTGCTTGCTGTGTTGCTCTCCGTGTGATGTGTGCTATTATATCATATGCATACTCGTTGTAGGTCGATGCTCGGTTTGTGTGCGAGAGCAAAACAAGCACCTGTGGTATAATACGAGTAATAGGCACCAGGTACTCTACACTTTCTTCCCTCGTCGACTTGCGTCGGATTCCGCCTACCCACGCCACGAAGGCACTCTCAGCAATTGGTTCCTTTTTATTTTTTCAAATAAAGTAAAAATCTCACCACGGTGGGACTCGAACTTGGGTACCAATGCCAGTAGCCTTTGAAGCTGACCACTGGTCTACCGGGGCGACCGGCAGGTATCTATCGTACTGATACCGCCTTATTCCCTCGCTGCGTGTCTTTCGAGGGAGGAGGCAGCCCTTTGAGAACGAGAGAGAGGCCCCACGCACAACTCCATCTTGTAAGTAAATTCGTGCAACACTACTTACATAATACTGCTGTCTGATTAGTCGGGGCTGGCCTTTCTGTCGGTCAGCGATTGTTTTGGGGGGGGGGGCGCCATCGAAACACGCGGCGAAGCCGCGCGACCGCCTCTGCGGACTTCGAACCCCCTCAGGGGTTGGGTCTGGGCCGACGAGCAAGATAAAAATTGACCAATAGGCCAATAGGTGTTGCAAGACTTTATTTACAACGTGGTGTTGCAGGGTGTTGCGTGATATATTTCGAGGAATGTGCTGCTGCTGTACCGCCGTACCCCTTCAGAACTGAACCCACGCTTTTAAAATTCGAGCCGGATCATTTTTGCAGTACTGCTGTGCTGGTACGTAGTAAAAGCGTGTCACAGCTGACACGACGTGGTCAAACATTCAATCCGTCATATGTATTCCGAATGCAGCGGGACACGCACACCTGAGCCTTCTTGACGAACAGGCCATGCCCCTCGCGGCCGTCGAAGTACCGAACGCCGTTCACGGTTCCATTGTTCTTCCCCTCTGTTGAATCAAGCTCCACCCCGATCCAATCTCCTGCTGCAAACTCGGTTGTTCCAATGAATTTAACCTGCGAATACACACCGCCATGTTATTCCGCGAGATCAGTGTGTTGGTACAGAGCCTAACCCAAAACAGTCTACAGCAGTCGTACAGCTTGTACGGCTGGTCTACCATACCAGGTAGCACTAAGGCAGTATCAGGTATATATGGGCCATGAGCAAAAGGCAAACGTGACGGCTGCTGCTTTGCTTTATACAGTTGGAAAACGAAAGAAGTTGGAGACTTTCATGCTTTCGAAAAAGCACTCTCGCGTGTGATTTAATTAAGCCACTCACAACGCCCTTCTTGCCCGTAACCGTGACCCGTGAACCTACGGCCAAGTCTGCCGCCAGACGTGAGCGTGCCGCCATGGGTCCGACTGTGCAACACTCCCTGTGATTGTCCTCTACCTGTCTACTGCTGTGTCTTCTGCCCACGAAAACGTACTGTCACACACCCCGAGTTCCCGAACCATAACGCCTGCAGAACCTTCTGTAAACCCCAAGAGGTTCTGTTTTCGCTCCCAGCTTGCAACCTTGCGACAGAAGGAAGAAGCACCCAGCAGAGACAGACGGTTAGAAAGGTTTCCCAGAGCGCTCGCGCACTTCCTCCAGCCCCCTCTTTGAATGACAGGCGATGGTGTGGGAGAACCGGCGCCCTCCAAGAAGGTATGGAATTTATTCTTGGATTTCGCCTGATGGTCGGGGCCATGAGAGGAACATATAAAACACTCTTCTCATTTCTCGCTCTCGCTTCTTGTCTTCAGCGAACTCGTGCTCCTTGCATGTGTATGTATGTGTGCTCAAAGACTCGCGCGTTTCCCTCCACGCCCGCCTTTCTCTCGAAGATCGTGGAAGGGAGTTATTGCAACGACCTCTTCGCCCTACCGCCGCTATCAGGAGTATTTTAGCATGATGTTTTGCATATTACACTCTACCTTTCTACCCTCTGGTAGACACGTCAAAGGTCTTCGTACTCTGTACGTAAGCACCAGTACGCCGGACCAGGTACCGCCGTGATCTGGTAACTGGAACCTGCACCACCCTGAGCCTGGGTCTGTGGTCTATGGTTTCGTATGGTGGTGTACTTGTCTCCTATCTGGATCGTACGTAGGCTAAATACTTAATACTAAATACCCAGGGACAGTCTGCAGTATGTATCAGAACTATTTACGATATGCCATGAGTTACGAAATACAGTTGGTTCCCGCACCGCTTGCCGCTACGAATCGTACTGCTCCTTCTCCCTGGAGAACGCGCGCGCAAGCTCGACTTCGGCCACAAGAGTAGTCATTGATCCTGACCCTAACCCTAACCCAAGGGCAGCAGTACGTATCACATTTATAGTTCAATGGGTTTAACGCAGGATAGCTACATCGTATCTTACCTGGTAGAGTAGTAACAGCGATGCAACTTCCAAGTTCTATGCGGGGAGGGGACTCGTACAGCTGGCGGGTCCAGCAAGCAATACGTACTCTACACAGCAGTAACTGCTATAGTGTACCTGGTGCCTGGTATATACCAAATATATACCAGGTATGTACATGCATGACTTGGCATAACTGGTCTATGGGTACTCTTGTCTCTTGTACCTTTGCATGAACAGATTGACAGTACAGCCGCAGCAAGTAGTTCACTGACTGGCCGGTGTGTTTCATCTGCAATGAAGTGCTTCGTCTCGAGCGTTCGTCCTTTTTGATAAAATCCCAATGACGTACGTACTCGTACCAAATACTCTGTGTTGTACTGGTACAGCAGCAGTACGCACTACGACGCACACAAGATCACGAATCTAAGACTTTCATACATACCAGTATGATATGTCACTCGTACGGAGCACGAATTTTTGTTTCCGCATGGAACCAAGTGTGGCACACGCGATGAAAAGCTGTTTCGTCGAGCGTCCAGGACTCCCTGTCTCTCTCTCGTCCATAGCTCCCGGGCGGTACCTGGTATAATGGAATTATTGCAACCAGTGAAAATGATTCGTTGGTTACCAACTGCAGTTTCCGGCACTGAACGTTCTTGTATCCCAACATCCCAACCTCCAATCTGCTACCTTGTCAATCTGTGCAGGAAAAGAAAGCCAGAGCGCACCCACGAACGCGCAGACGGCTTCGGAGACCCGATGCTGCTGCGGACTCGGGTGGTCCAAATGACCAAGCTACGAGTACCGCCGGTGACTCGCAGGTACTGAAAACGAGGAGTCGATAACTACTTGCTTGTTGTACGTGCTGCAATCTGCAAAGCATCATATTAATAGTTGAACTTGTATGCATGACAAGTAAAAATGTCACGTAGCGTACGCACGTGTGTCCGAAACCAGTTTTCCCTCGGGCATCGTGACTTTTTGTGTGAGATGTAATCCACGGGCAATCGCGGCGGGAATAAATGCTGCTATGTCTGCTGTGTGATTAAGGGTATACTTCGTACTGTAATAGTAGTAGTATTTTCCGTGTTGAGGACTCCACTTTTTTCTGGACATTGGGTCGTTCTGACTACGCGATACTGTTGTTGGGTTGATGCAGAAATACAGAGTATTGACGGGCACCCCCCCACGTGTTGGTCGGTGGTGTTGTTTTATTACCATCGTTCGCGGCTGGTCGCTCGTGAATCGCAGAATACGCGGTGGGTCATCGTCTCGCGCTCGAATAGTTCGGCGGCTAGAATGGGGAGGCCTCCTCTGGGGCAACTCCGCGTAGAGAGAATGACAACATCGGGCGAAGGCGGAACAGACAATGGACAAGACCGGAGTTGCGCCGCGATTTCGGTGAGCGACCCGGCGTCACCGCTGACGCCAAGACGAGACCTCCTGCCGGTGTCGCTACTCTCTCCATCTACGTCTTCGGTAAGACAATTGCTTGCTGTTTATTTGCCCCGGAACATGCTAGGCCACGTCTGGTGATGTAGCGAACTTGGCAGCGCATGCATGATCTTGCTTGATTCCCTCCGTCACAGAGAAAAATATATTACGTCATAAGGGTATGAAAGCTGTACTACAGTAGCTGCGAGTAGGAGGTGGAGGCGGGAGTTTACTCCGTAGTCGTACACTAGGTCGTCTATGGCACAACGTAGTTGAAGGCAGTTGTCCGGAGTCGAAAATGACGGCCAGAATGTCATAGTTGATGCAGTCATCGCAATGTTGCGCGCGTGAAGCTCGGAGCAGGCTATACTATAACTGCAGCAATATATATTAATATGTGAATAGCACATACCGCGAACCGGCAAATCCCTCTCGCTTTCTCTCACGTATATACCGGGTTTTTCGTTTTCTGGCGTACCTGATTATTGGCTTGTGATATAAAATAGGACACCCCAGGCAAGCGGCGACCACGGCCTTGTACGCCGCCTACGTATCAACATGGCGCGCACAAAGGCAAAGGGCCTACCGGAAAGCATGGGGAAGAGCTTCTGCAGAAGGGTCGAAGTCGCATGCCGAACCGCTGGGTCCCTCGGACAGGACGCGGGGGCGAGGAAGAACGCGGGATGTGTCCTAGGCAAGGAGGCCTGCAAGTGTTCGATATGTCCCCCAGGCTGAGCGGTCGTACCGGACGGACGGGGGCATTCAATCCCGGCGGGGGGTTAGCGGAAGCGTCGGGATCAGCGAGGGTTACCCCTCCTCATCGAGACGGCGATGCGGATGAGAGTTCTCAAGGATTGTGGGCAACGATGGGTGCGACTAGCGCATTTTGGCTGGATTTGCCGGCGCAAGTTAATTCAACCGCAGACCAGGTGAGCGTGGTGACTGCTTTTCCTGCAGCTGCGCTCGCATATTGGGCCGGAGCCTGCCATGTGCGTGCGTGGGTGCACTACGAACTGCACGAATATATTATGACCGCTTAACCCTCCATATTTGTGCAGGAATACGTGCCGGAAGGCGGAGCAATGTGGAAGAGAGCGTTACATGAGGGAGAAGACCTTCTGTCGGACGAGAACGAGCTCGAGGTAGCCGAGAGGAGAAGATGGCAAGAATGGGCAAAGCACGCGGCCGAGCACGAGAGGCAGCGTAGGATACAGGTCAGCAGAACAGCACATGAAAGTGGGGGGTTTCATCCTGATGACACTGACGGCCGATCCATCTACTCGTAGCGAGGGATGGTTAAATCTTGAATCTTGCAGCCGACTTGACGCGTTTGACGCATGGTGTGATATGCATGATACACGATAAACCCCTACGCGTGATTAGTGACGAGTGTGCCAGCGTGCAGTAGCAGCGTCTCCATCAAAGGTGACCAAGAGTTGCTCACGCATGAAGTTACAAGGGTGTGCCTCGTTTTGACTAAACGTTGGGTGATACCATAGGATGATACAAAGCTTATCATCACTGCCACGTCGCCTATTGGTCGCATCGTAGATCCTGGAAGGCATGGACCGGGAGGAGCACCGAGAGCGCTTGGTCAGGCGGGCATGGGCGCTGTCCGCGATGGACGAAGAACAGCGACGTAGAGCAAGCCAACAGGTGACTTAACTCCGCGCCACAGACGATTGCGCACGAAAACGATAAGTGTTCAGCGGCGGTGGTGGTACTATTTCTGCCCCTTACGTCTATTAATAGTGTTTACTCGAAGGCGCTTGGTCGATTAATCTTTCTGAATATGTTCCCGCGTAGCACGACAATACCTCGCAAAGCGGGGCGTTCAAGGCGGAAGTTGTTACCGTCAACGATCCTCCATTTTTTCAAGTTTGCTGTACGTGCCAGGTTTAGATTCCTGTGTGCCAGGTTTAGATTGCTGGTGCATGAATGCTTTATTTGGTTGACGGGCCATACGGGTTCCTATGTCTGTCAGTCTTGGTCTCGAAGTGCCTGCACGAAGTGACCATGAAGTGACCTTACACACTGTGCCGTGCTTTTTGTGTCAGTTTTTACTCTCGATCGAGGGAACGAACTGGTTCCAAGGGACCATCAGCTCCGTCGACCTGGACTACGAAATTGTGTGCCCATACTCTTCGCTAGGCTGCCGCCACATTTGCCTTCGGACGGAGTTGGACAAGCACCTGGCGAAGGACTGCAGGTTCAACAAAGAACCCGAGGACTCCGACTTCGAAACGCTGGTGGGTGACTGCTGGGTGCTTGGACAATACCTCTACAAAGAACTTGATTCTCCCGCCAGGGAGGAGTAGAGAACACAACGTAATCGTACACGGAAGGTACTGAGGCGCACGGAATATTTTGTAATTTGTACTTGTTTTTCTTCCATCTGGACGCTTTTTGCCTCATTTGCGACCACGCGCTAGATTTCAGGGAAACGGATTCATCATCATCATCGTCGTCGTCGTAATCATCATCGTCATCACGGAAGAGTCGTGCAGTGTTTGCAGTTTGCAGAGCCTGGGTTTTGGTATTTATGGTCAGTGATGAGTTCATGGAACACACACTGGGACCTGTTGTACCGTGGCCTACATTTGTCTGCAGGGGCAAACCCAGCCATCTTCTATAGCGCGTGCGTGGTTAACACTGACCTCCGTGGCCGTGTGAGCAGGTGGATGCAAGCGAGTACGAGGTGGTGTGTCCCAACACCATCCTCGGCTGCGACCACAGCTGTTCGAGGAGCTCTTTGACCCAGCACCTGGAGACGTGTCGGTTTACCGGTAAGGAGCTGACCACTACCGCTAGCGTTTTTGTCTTAGCTGACAGCAAGCGAGGCTTAGTTTGATTAGGTCGTAGCAATTGAGGGTTGGTTGGCTACACTGCAGGGTCACTGCGGAAGAGGCCACCACCGACTAAAGACCGTGATTTCCCTTCTACCTGTTGTTTGTGGTGGTGATGGTGATGGCGATGAATTGTTGCAGGTCCAGACGTTAAGGAAGAGGAGGCGGAAAGGGCGAGATCTCTGCAAATGGTCCTGCAGCAAGCGGAAGAAGAAAGGGCTAGACGTGTGGCCCATGACGCTAAGGGTGAGAACAATGCACTGTCCAGGTAAAGGACACCACACTACGAGCGTGACTCTCCTGAAGCATGCCCCTCTGCGCCTCAGCGTCTGCTGGATGTAGATACTTTATGCTTGGAAAATACTTGATTATACGAGCTCGCCCCCGAGGCACCAGTGTTCCGGAGGCGTTCAACGCAGGAGTTTGCCTAGGCCTACTAGCCTGCACCAAAGGGAACCCGTGCACGGAATGGCAATTACGTGCCGTCAACCTGTCGTGCTCTGCATACTGCAGTGTATGCCTCAAAATGTTCCATAACTTTCCGGCTGGCATGTCACTGTTCTACTTGACCTGTGTATGACATTTGCGCAGTATGATACCTGGTACCTATTAACAATCGTAACATTCTGATGTTTGTTGTATCGCAGGAGACTGGCAAAGTGATAGCCTCGCGCTTAAGACCCGGCAGTTTCTCCACCGTCTGTTGGAGGACCAGATGAAGACCGCCCTGGTTATCTTGCACAAGGAGATACTAGAATGCGCCGCAAGGTGGGACCTAGCACCCCTAACAATAGACTTCAGAATACAACACAAGGAGTTACAGTCTGGGTCGTAGATGTGCGAGCAACGTTTATGGCACGGAAAGGGCGCCCTCCCCAACAAATACATGGAAATGGACAGCACTGTAATTGTTTGTATTCAACAAACTGCTGTCGTGGTGAAAGATAACGTTTTTTCTGCGGTGTCTAGCTACACTGCACGAGTAGGCGTTGAGAAGGCGCAATGAAGCAATGAAGGCACCGAGGCGTCCATCGGGTAGATATGCTATCGTAGGAAGAGTAAGAGTTGGAAAATTGGTGTGAAGGGCGCCGAGACACGTTACGAATTGGTACCGTAGATGTGCGTGTGACCAGCCTTTATGGCTCACAAAGAGCGCCCTCCCCAACCCTAACCCATGGACACTGGTTATAATGAAGGAAATGCTGTCGTGATGAAAGAGGGCGTTTCTGCTATGTTCCATTGTTTATCTTGTCGAATATCCTGTTCTGTACAAGTGTGTGTGTGTTCTTCACAATAAACCGTTCTTGCTACCGGCCGGCATCCAGCACACTCGGTGTCCGTGCCAATTATTCTATTGCTCCTGGCGACACAAGCTCTGTGGTCACAAAACCACGACACGAGAGAAACTACAGCATTGTAATGCAGTAAGCAGAGTAAACAATGCAACAACATGTCATCTTATTGGATACGACAGGTACGACACACACATGCTAGCAATCTAGATGCGTTGACAGAGAAAAAAACGAAAGAAACTAAGAAAGAAATACAAAAAAAAAGTAGACGTTCAGAACGTAAAGTGTAAAATTGATATGTCCACCAGAGAAACATGGTAATAGGAATAATTCGAAATTGACGCGACAGGCGCCCAATCACCTTACGAATCGCTACCTTTCTGTCTATATGCGCACCCTCGACACGTCCGCCCTGCAAATGAAGGTATAGACAGATCCAGGCGAGGCGCAAGCAAGGGCTTGAAGACATCTGGCGTCGCCTTGAAAGCGTTATCGGCCTCTTGTGGCCTGGTGCTTCGGTTCTGCAGTACGGAAGCTACGCGTCTGGCATGATGACGCCAGATTCGGACGTGGACTTGGTGGTGAGTTGTTGCGCGATCACTCGCCTCGAGCTGGCGCGTCCACTGCCTAGTCATATCCAAATTAGTCAAGCCTTCCATCGAAACGGGAATATAGTTTGGAGGCTTTCGTGCGATGTTCCTTCGGACGGGGTGAAGCGAGTTCTTCACGCTGCGTGTTCCTTTACATTCTATATTCCATTGCCTTCGCGACCCTCGTCCCCCACGTGAAAATGTTTGTCAGGATACCATACCCCGTTTAAGAACGGACAGTCGGCCGACCGCTTAAACCACGTTTCGGGCACACACTATTACTACTGTAGTTATTTATAGACTTAGAATTAGAGTCTTGGGTCGTCTCTGTAGTGGTAAACGTTGAAGAATTAGCAGTCCGCCACATTCTGCATTTTCAGCTGATTTCGGCACGTTATTGCTCCTCTTGGTTCGCGTGTCACCATTGATAGGTTTTCCCAATGGGTGGGCGAGGGGGGAGGACGACCAACTTTTACCGGCGGGATGAAAAGGCAAGCCCATCAACACCAGTAAGTGTCAACTCACCAGGCAAGCCCACGGAAGGCGTGCCGCGCGCACCTGCTCACACCGGACTGAGCCCGGTACCAGGCCTTGACGCCGAGCAGTTTTCTCTGAGTCCATCCCAGGGTGAAGCGGCGACAACCCGTGGCGCTAAGGGACAATCGAGGAGATGCACGGCCTCGTCTCCCAAGCCGACGCTTGATGGGACCAATGGCAGTCACAACGGCTCGTGGGAGCGTCGGCGGGGAGGGAGTCGTATGGATGGCGGTGGCGTGTTGAGCAAAATACACGACCTTGCGGATCATCTCCGAAACAATGTAAGAGTACGAGTAGCAGTCTCCCCTCTGGTCAAGATTTGTTATAAACTCGTTGTCCCGTGACATCCAGCTCGGTTTGAGGCGTTCTCCTCGAGAAATTTTGAAGAAACGTGTTCGTCTTTGCCGGTGCGACCATGAAACCTAGTCTGAACACTCACTCTTCGGATGCACTGCCCCGACCTGTCTAACTTGTGTTGTCTGCATCAGGCACCGTTCATTGAGGTGGTGAAGGTTCTCCATCACGCCAGGGTGCCCATCATCAAGGCGGTGGCTTCGAGCGACGGGGGAAGCGAGTCCGGTGACAAGTTGAGGGTGAACATGGACATATCGGTTGACGGCCCCACACACACTGGCTTGGCAACGAGTGCTTTCGTTTCCTACCTGGCCGACCACCTGCCGAATCTCGTCCCGCTGACGATCGTGCTGAAGTCTCTCCTACAGGTGCCACTTTTGCCCGTGCTTAAATGGACAATACTCTAAGCTGTGGTACGACAGTACAGTACGTACCCTGGTATAGCAGTATCCGCTGACAGGGCCCCGTCCACCCATAAACCGGGGAAATAGTGCGTATCCTGCCTTTTTCTAGTCGTTTCAACGGCCCTTTCGCTGGAGGCTGTTTTTGTACTGGTATACTGGTACAATGGTACGGTAATAATGTACGGTAAAAATACCTATGTACAGCAGTACCGTAGTATTCCCGGACAGGGCATGTCACCCGCCCATGAACGGGGGAACTGAAATGTCCTCTGCTCTTTCCCAATCCGTTGTTCTGATTGGGCAGAGAACAGACCTGGACGACCAATCACCGGAGCTGTTTATTTCTATACATTACGTAGTATTACGTCAACTGTAAGTCGTATCGCCTGCCTGGCCACGTCATCCGCCCATAAACCGGGGAACTCCTGATACGTGTCTGCTTCCCTTCCCAAACCCTTCGTTCTGATTGTCAGAGCAAAGGCCTCAACGACCCTTACACCGGAGGCCTGTCGAGCTACGGGCTGGTGCTGATGGTCGCATTTGCCCTCCTGCGCAGAGACCACTTCCCCCCCTCCCCATCTAGCATGCCATCGAGACCGAGCTTCGCCGATACAGACTTCATCCAACGATCAACTTCGGACCGCATCCCCAGCCGACGAGCGACCTCTCCACCCCCTGACAGGGAGAAGGAGGAGCGCGGTGGTGAAGAACAGAACGAAGAGACCGGTCCGACGACGTTGTCCCCTCGGAGACGCTCTGTGTCGGAGAATCGGTCGGATGTGAAAGACTACGATTTTTCCGTTCCGCCGTCACCAGGGCACTCGGACGGCCTCCCCGCGCCCGTTCTGCAATTCTCGCCGGCGTCAAAAGTTGCCGAAAGTCCGAGCCAGAAAACCCTGGCCCCATCGGTCGGCAGGCAACGAGGGTTCTGGCAGCGCCCTTCCCTGACGAGGGGTGGCTCGGGTTTCACGGGGATGTTGGCGCGGGATGCACGAGCGGGGAACAGGACGGTCAAGAGGCAGACACCCGGGGTGGATGGCCAAAGCATGTCATCTTGGGACAGGTACGACAACGCGCATGCGTATTTTTGAGGCTGACGAAGCAATAGCGATGACTTCGGCATCCTGAGCATGAACATCAAACGTGTTGTTCTTCTGACATTGGTCTGTCTTAACTGCTGTGTGCGGTTTTCCAGGCCGAGACAACAGTATTGGGTGGGATCGAGAACGGCAAGGGCGGTTCTGATGCAGGAATTTCATGCCGGCGCGCCAACGCCTGCCCCCTTAGTTTTGGAAAGCGATCACCAATCTTCCGCTGAGGTGAGAGAGTGTCATCTACTGGGCATGCACGCATGTATCGATGTCCTGGTCGCCCTTACCCTTGTGTTGCCTTTTCTTTTTTCTTTAGGTATTCTTCTACTCCAGAGTTATTTTGAGCATATGGTTATTTTCCTCACACTAGAATATGGCGATGAGTAAAGGTGAGAGCAATAACCCTTATCATACCCTGTGACCGCCCCAACCATTCCCAGCACCTCTCACGGCGTGCTTCTATTGGAGACTTCTTCTTAACGGGGAACCACACCAAATTAACTAAAGCTAGGGGAACAAAATGGCCTTGTCAGTGATTCCTTTTCCCCCTTTGCCGGGCGCTGGTTATATTTCTTGTTTATTTATTTTATTTTACAGGTCCGCGGAGGAAGTTCGATGGGCTTAGAGCCACGAGGTGACGGCGGCATCCCCATCTCGTCGGTCCCGCCTCCACCACCGCCTCCGCTACCGCAGCCGGTGGCGGATTTTTCTTTGCACCCGATGATGCCTCCCTTGTCGCCCTACATCACGTCCGGCGAGGAGCCGGTGAGCCTGTTACGACGTTATTAATAGTTATTGGTTTTACTCGTGTGTGCCTGAATGAAGTAGTGTACCAAGTGCACCACAGCACTTACGTACGCGCCCTCGAGAGTTCCGAGTACAACGTGAGGGTGAAGCCCCTGGTGCTAAACTTGCCCTAAAAGGGGAAAGCTTTTGGAAGTGCCCACGATGTACTATACTGACGGTTTTTACGCAAATGTGAAAGCTGTTTGCAAGTGCCCACCATGCGCATTGCGTACTTCCCGCCATGTTGCTTGTGATGGGAATGGTTTCCCCCTTGCAATCGATGCAAGCGGTGCATGCACTTACCCGTTCGTTGCTGGCGTGTGCAGGTGCTGGGTGAGCTTTTGCTAGACTTCTTGCATCTGTTCGGAGAGGATTTCGACATGGCGCGGGAGGGCTTCAGTGTCAGAGGGGGTGGTTTCCGCTTCTGCGTGCACGATTATCCGCCGCACCCCCAGGCCGGAGATCCAATCGTGATCGAGGTACGCATGTATCGCGTCATTTAGTTTTGACGATGGAGGCAGATCCACTGACTGCCGCCTTGCGTAGACAATGCCACACATCTGTGCAGGCGATGATTCCTCGTATGTTTGCTCTACTAACGTGATGGCCACTGACTGTCCTCTGTACAAGAAGAGCAAACATATTTTTCTCGCGCCGCCAAATGCTCACACATTCAAAAACTGATCGTCTGATGAGTCGAGCAATGGTTTGGTTTGGTTTTGCTTTCTTCCAGAATGGTGGCGCCGGGAGATGACACGACCGCCTGTTTTTTGTGGTGAGCACTTCGGGGCGTGACTCGGAGCAGCAATTTTCCTGCCGACCACATCAGACAAGTCCTCAAAGTGTATCGATGACGCTCGTTTTCAACCGTCTTTAACAGGCTCACGTGCTCGCGTTCGCCCCACGACGGTTGTATCGGTGGAATACACACGCCAAACGGCGATTGACCACCACCCATCGCACGTTTTTGCCGCCTTGGTTGTACCGATTATTTGTCAACAGTGCCCACAGTAGCCGGCACAGGCTTCGCATATGATTTTGGACAACGAGAAAGTCGTGAGCTTTTGCCAACCTCGCAATTTGATACCTGGTATGTCAAGATGTCGTGATTATTTTTAATGACGCGTTTCTGCTGGGTGTTGTCGCGCGCAGGACCCCCTGAACTGCATGAACAACGTCGGCAGGGGCTCGTTTGGCATAGGTCAGGTGCAGCGTGCTTTGTTTGAAGCGCTGACTACTCTCAAGGCCAAGATGGTGCGGGTAAACCAAGACGGGAAAGAGGTGAATCCTGAATACTATTTTGTTGTTGTTGTTGTCGCGTTAACTGATCGCCATATTCTAGTCCGTGGCCATACGACAGGCCCCACTACCTCTGGAGTTTAGAATACACCGTAGACTGACTAATACCATGTTTTTCTCAAGAAGTGCGTATCTGCTAAAAACTATGGAGAAGAGAACAGCGTAGAAGGTGCTTAGCGGGAATATCCGCAAGTTGACGAGCGTCGGAGTGCTGAACCCCACGCCTGGCAAAAACAAATGTCACTATTAATAGTCGAGGTAGGCCAGAAGGAAGTAAAACTTATATTTCCCCCCCCTCTACTATTTACAGCAGGCGTTTCTATGTGCCACTTATACATACCCACAGCAGTGAAAACGATGGGAGCAGCTGTAATAGCTGCCTGATATTATCGCAGTGTTAGCCACACACGGCAGCAACGGCGACGTTGCGAAATCCGGCACTACCGAGGTAAAGAAACGCCTGCTCTGTCCACATCCGCCTGATTCCGAGTCCACTGATAGAGAAAGTTGATATCGGCGCTGAGGTACCTGGTAGAAGGCCTTGTCCAAGGTATTGCTTATCTTCTCCTTATTGTAAACCGTAGTACACCACCCGGAGAGCGGCCACACACATGCATGAAATATACACACCCTCAGAGGAACGTTGTCTTACCTTACTACCTCAGTTTTTTAGTCTGACATTGTAGCACACGAGGAATTGGAAACTACTTATGTATCTCGTTGACCCTGGACTCTGTCCGGGAGGTCGCTATTGCCACGTCTTCTTTTACATCTGGCTGTGCCTTTATTGCGCGTGGGTGGCTCAACTACAGTAGATCTTCAGTTTATGATATATGCCAGGTATATACAGATCTACTATAGAGCAGTTGGCTTCTGGTCGGCGACTGGGGACATGCTTCCTTCATACGCACTCAAGCTGGTTTTTCTCGTGTCAGGCAATGAAACCCACCAAACTGGACGAAGCGCTCACCAAACGTGCCTAGTACCGCCTCTACCTCTATCACCTTATTGTACATACCCGTTTTGGTTTGTCGCTTGGTCAGGTTTTGGTTCCCGACGGCGGAAGCACGAAGACCAACACGGGTATTCTGCGTCATATTTGCAGCCCCCACGCTGGTGCCGCTGGAGAGTCTCCAGGCAATGCTGGTGCTGGAAGGGTTTAAGCAATGCTGGTGCTGGAAAGTCTTCAAGCAATGCTGGTGCTGGAAAGGCTTAAGCAATGCTAGTGCTGGAAAGGCAGCAAGCAATGGTTGTGCTGGAAAGCCGGCAAGCACACCCGTCAGTCCACCGCCGACGCAAAGGATTGCTCCCCAACAGTAGTGGATCTACCAGCTGATCTACCGGGGTTGGTCGGTGTATCGTACTGGTTGTACTTTCGTTTATCGCCGTCGCATGAATTACTAATGTATTGTTTGGGGGAGTCGTCCATGTTGAAAGGTATAATACTAACGTGGGAATTTGTCATACTAAGAGTTGTATTGATGCTATTGTGTCGTTGTACGGAATACCCAGCGCCCTGGCAGCCTTGCCGTTCCCACGTGGAACTGCCGAAGGTTTGCCGTTTTAAACGGTTACACAATAATATATTTGGCAAGACGAAGCTTGATACGAGCACGGGGTGAATTTGTTTCGTTTATTATATGCCGTTGTCCGCCCTTTTTGAAGAGCGGTTCTTGGCAGTACAAGCCACACGTAAACGGAATAAAGACGAACCCGAAAGCACCTTACAGTACGCGGAACTGGGAGCGAAAAATACGAGCACCACTCGGCGCCGGCCGGTTTCGTGGCAAGTACGAGTACCATATATACGATCGCTCACGAGGCTGGCTTTTAGTATTTGTGCCATTGGGGCTTGCTTGATAGGAACAAAAGTGTCAATTACCTCATCAACCATCCGCCACACGAAGTAAGCGGCCCATCGAAACCTACTGGGATAGCGGATAGGGGATAGGTGTGCCCGAAGTGCAATGTAGGAAGCTGTACTCGTACGACATGCGCGCAGGGCAGCATGGTGGTTGTATGGCACTCGTACTGCTGCACGCTTTTCCTGTATTGTCGCTTGACAGAGTCGCACTCGCCGTTATGCTGTAGTAAGTCAAAACGGTTTAAACGTTAAAATAGATCGCTCGACAGCTATTTCACCATATCACATGGAAGACAAGCTCCTGATGTTGATTTGATTGGACATCGTCGAGAGAAAAGGATTTCGTGCCCGCAGTTTTCTGATTGGATCGTAGCTCGGCTATGACGAAGCTGACGGTGTGTAGGCGATGCGCAAACGCGGCCGATTTGTGCGAGCATGGCCGATGCAACGCAATGCGCGCTGTCGTCGCGTGTCGCAAGATTCAAACGACCTACGTACCGAGAACTCCTCCAGTGATTGATGGCGTGAATGCGGCAAGACAAGGCACGTTTGATTACATATACAGTAGTCCAACAGGCGGGCTTCCTTTAGCAGTCGGCGTGCCGTGTACGCTGGTGCCTAATGAACCCACACAGCAGTGCATGACGCAACTTTAGAGTGATTCATTACCCCATTGGATGGAATCGTTGTATCTAACACTTCGAAAATGATTACCTGGTACCAGGTACGTACGTATTCCTTTCCGGCGGCGAAACTGTCCGGCATTCCCTAGGAGCCGTCTATCGCAGGAGCGCGCGCTACTTCGGTTGGGTGGGAGCGGTGCATATCTTGCCCCCCCGTCCGACCCCTTCTCCCTCGTGCTGGTTTGGCAAGCGACGCGGTAGATTTGAAACGAGCCGAGATGAGGCCAAATCATACGCCTCCAGCTGCCGTTCGAAACATTTGCTTACTACAGCAACATATGGTGCTGTCTTCATTGCGGGAAATCCAGAAGTAAACCCTTACGCAGTTAGTTGGCTTTACGCCGACAGCTGATGTTAGACTTCTTTCAAAAAAAAAATCCACACTTCGTATACACTAGACGCACCCTGCGGTATATCGCCACCCACTACACACTACCCCACCGCTTCGTCAACCGTCCATATCCGCGAAATCGTCGCCATCTCCAGCCTTTTGCCGCTTTACAGACCGAGCCCCGTCGGTCGGGCCGCGCACATCCCTCGCAGCCTTCGCTCTTAATGTGTCCACGTCTTCCTTGTCTTCCGCCCACTCCCCTACAAGATGCCGCCCGTAGAAATGAGTGTGCGCTAACGAGTTCTTTGCATTCAGCGCCTCCTGCAGTACGAGTATACGAGCACCATTAAGGGGGGGGGGGGCGAAAAAAAAACAAGCCGAATTTTCGGGGAAAGGAGAAAGGGTTGAGTTCAGAACGTGTCAGTTTCAGTGTGGGGAAGGAATATTCCACACCTGGGACAAAAATCAGATAGATCAGATAGATCATTCCCGTTTGATCTAGATATTTCAAGGCCGACCTATTCCCGATGTGGTATGATCCATCTAGTTCATGCTGCCGGGTGGATGTAATCTTGCAGTCTGAACACACTTAAATACAATTAGTGAGAACCTGTCCCATAGGCTGTCGCTTCTAGGACTATTTGCGTTTTGACTGTGTCCTATTTTCCTCCTCCTGAAGTGACGGAAGCATTACAAAAAGGTTGCAGGCGTAATCAGAGCGGTCAACACAAAGATGACTGGACGCAAAAAAACGAAACACAAACGTGAATGTCGGTATTAAATAGTAGTGTCTTGCGTGTTTGTCAACACAGCTAGTAATAGCACAGTAGCCGATGTATACGTATAACTCGTCGAAGAATCGCCATGGTCATGAGAAGCAGTGTTGATTAGGCAGCCGGAAACTTTGTGCCCAAAACACGTGCCGAGCGAAGCCAGGATCGCCAGGCTAAGCTACGCTTGAGCGTGTGAAGGTGAGGGATCAGACACGCCATTAACGCCATAAGGCAGGATAACTGTGAATAAGAGCTCGCGAAGCAGGATATTTGTAACTGTCGTCAATTTGTGTGCGTCGGGTGATTTTGAGAAACTGGAGAGTTTGTAGAATCGCACACAGCAGCATATAAGAATTTCGGTGGGCGGTCGTAGAGCTTCGGTGGTAGATTATGATTCAGCCAGCTCCAAAGGGGCCCCTATCCCTATTACGGAGGAGCATAGTAAACACTAGTAATACTAGTAATACTAGTAAATAGGACCTACGGTGCACACAAAAACCTATATACTCCCCTCTTTGTATCAAAAATATTTGGTCCTATTTACTATGGGCGCCATCCGCGGTTGACCGTTCCGGATTTTTAGAAAGGGGGGGATGGTGATGAAATATTCCCGGCTAAGGTCCAAAAAAATGATCACATACTATTCTGGGCATGAACAGGGCGAATTCATTTTTTGTTTTTGTTTTTGTACTATGTTTTACCGGGTTTCAACCCATTTTGTCTATTCCGGTAAGGATTCTGGAAACATGCAAACCCCGGGGATGGTCCTTAAACATCCCCGTTTTTGCAAAGATGGTCAGATCGATCTGAGATCTTCAGGTCAGGGTAATTTTGGGGTGGGGATTACGAATCCGTGGTCGGATTTGTTTTTTTATTATTTAGTTACTGAAATACAGACAGTCCTCTTTGAGATGGCTTCCCCCAGCCCGCCAAGACCAGCACTCATTGTAGGACCGCTCCCACAGCGAGTATGGGTGTGAGCAACTTTCTGAGTAGCTCTACCCCCCCTAAATCGGCCAAGCGGAATCGATTACCGAGGTGACCCAAAAAAAAAGTTCGGGAAGGCGGCGAAAAAAAAAGTTCGAGCCGAAGGAGATTTTTTTTTTTCTGGGTCACTTTTTTAGACGTCGTTTTTTAGTGTTTTAGAGCGAACCACGAAGTCGATTTTTTATTTTGTTTTTTCCTCAGTGTGGGACAGCCCGGAACGGTCAACCACGGATGGCGCCTATGGTCCTCCGTAATAGTTTTTGGCGCCGTGTAAATTAGAAACTCGCATTAACCCATGGTAGCCGACATACATAACATAGACAACATAAAAGACATGCATGCATACTGTACCTGTGACGTCAAGAAGTCGACGAAAGCGAACCCTCGGTGCCCGCCGTCAAACTTCTTCGGCAAGCGTACCCTCTTCAGCTGGCCGAAACTAGAGAAAATCTCGCGCAGCTCCTTTGCAGTTGCCTGAATAGGGGGAGGGGGCAGAAACGTTCAATGGTATATATGCATCGCGGGATAGGAGCCATTGAATCATGTCGTCGGCAGATGACAGCGAGTTAGCGGCAACGTATCGCAACCCACGACTGCTGTGACTAAACCGCGGCTGGTCTATCATCTATTGATCGCAGTCGCGGCGGGTCTGGCGTGTGAAGGAATGAAGTCTCTCGTGGCTTTGAGTCAAGTATGGGAGGCCTGGCAACGCTACGCCACGGGAGGTAGATAGATGCCACTGTTTTATCCCACGCTATTTCAGAAAAAAATATTCGTGGGACTGACTCCAAGATACTACTGGAATATGACGAGCACAAGGCCTACAAATGACCCCAATATCCCCTATATAGCCCCGGTCTTTACAATAGAGGCCATACCGAGACAACTTCAGATTGCTCACAACTAAAAAATACACGCACGCTTCGCAATGTAAGACAGCGTGGTGTCCCTTGAGCCAATCCGAGATTCCAGTTGAACAACACAACTTCTAACTGGCCCGTGACCACACGCAACCCCGTCTCACTGGTGTACCATGTGACCCTAAGGTGTTACGTAGCACGGCAGCGAAAAAACACCCACCCGATTTGAACACAGTACAAAACATTACAGATCATCGACAAATCATCGATTCCCACTTTATCATCTACAGATATCTCGAGGCATAAATATTCCTGATCTGTATGATCTGTATGATCTAGCTAGTGTTGCCGAGTGGGAGCCAGCCATATAATCTGAACGATCTAGGACAGGTTTCCTGCGTTGGATCTTGTACTACGTATACAGATCGTGCACAACATATCATCACGGCAGGTTAGAATCTAGATGATCTACCTGTAGATGATGTATCTTATCTGTAGATAGATCATCTGTCCGACGTGTGAAACATGAACACTAAAATATTTCCAGTGGCGAGCGTTTTTACCTGGAAGGGGACATTTCGGATGATCAGCTTGGATCGTTTGATTTCGTTGGCCGGTGCAGACTCCTTGGTGAGTCTCTTCGTAGAACGCTTCAGCTCCAGCGCGTGGCCGTCGAGAATCGTTCCCTGCAGGGTCTGCGTTCCGAGCGAGCAACACCAGCGTGCGATGACACGTACAGCAGTACGAACGTTAAAACGCGATTAGGTCATAGGGGAGTTTATGTGTACGCCAACTATTGTAACTATTCCTTTCGGTGCACGCTCTACTCGCAGCTGCCAGTTAAACCGCTTCTCGTTCACATTTGTGAATATTTTCAAATTTCTATGTACAATGAATGTGGACACAGCATATTAAACCAACGTAGGGGCAAGCGCTCTCCACTCCCGGCCGGGCAAGGCCCAGAGATCAACGTAAGCCGCATGAGACCACGCATGTTCTTATTCCAACGGCGATTTATGAGATGCAAAACGCACAAGGATTGCACTTAATCTACAACCTCCACGATAAATGCATACTTTCCGCTTGTTCGTTGACCGTATCAGAAAAAAAACACGCACTGATATTTGAATAGTATCACGAAGCGCGACACAATCTTATCGACTGACTTCCCAACCGATTACCTTCGTAAATACCAAGTACTTTCATACATACAAAGCGCTACACAAGCCTGATGACTGCTGCCCCACCTCCAACCAGTGCCTCCCACTACCAGGTACACAACAGGGGGCGCGTGGGCATGACTCCGGCGATGGCAAGCGATGCTAACTTCCCGCCCACCTTGAGAGCCTTTTCGACCAATCCCCGGTCGGCGCATTCGACGAACCCGAAGCCCGAGCTGAGCATGGCCTCGCTCGAGCCTTGGCCCTTTTTGCGCGGGATGGACACCGAGCGCACGCTGAGGCCGGCCCTCTCGAAGCAGGTTTTCAACCCCGCCTCCGTGGTGGAAAAAGCGAGATTCTTGACGAACATCGTGAGCGGCTCGCTCGACGCACCCCCCGCCGCGACTTGGTCCTCGTCCACCTTCGCGCCAACAGCGGCGAAGAAGCGTTGTAAGGGTTGGAAGTTGGAAGTTGGAAGGGTTCGAGTCGCGGGCACGATTTCGTCCATGGGCATTTTAAGAGGACCACCAATCTGCGTCTGCAACACATATTAAGATAGGGTGCATAGATCCTGCTAGGAACTTGCACTGGTGTATACTTGAAACTGTCGTCAAACGTCAACTGTGTGCACTGGTGGAAGATAGATGAAAAAAACCCCCGGACATTTAGGGTTGGGCGGCGCGCATTTCCGGCTACATAGTTCCTACAGGATCTCCGGTTGCAAATTCTCTACAAGATCCCCGGCTCCACCCATCTAAAAACAGACCCATAAAGCGTAGGCGGCCGTGTGAATTAGTATTTATGAATGGGACGAAAGTCAGCGCAAACACATCCTGGATTAAAGGCGTGTATACACCTTTGCCAGGCGGCAGGCGTGCGAGGGTGGAGTACCATCTATCGACGAGGGAATATGGTGCACATGTATTCCGGCGATGCGCGATGAAGCAAAAAATATCGAATGGTGGGATTGAGGCGGTTTTCATCCAACGCAACGAGAGCAAGCCGTGAGACTTCTTCTCAGGAGAGGTGATGGCCGTCGTCAATCCTCGTTTTTGCTGTCGTCTTCACGATTTGCCTCATCTTCGACAAGATGGCCGATGACACGTATATATGATATTCATAGTCCACACACCAACTCCTCATTACACCAACCATCTTCATTCAGAGATTTTTCCCAGGCACTCGGGGTTTTGAGGGTTAAGAAGTAAAAAGTGCATGCCACACCATTTCTTTGAAGCGGGGCCAAGGTCTACCCAGCCTTCCTCTGGGGGGACACCCCTAGAAAAGTCGCGTGTCTCAAACTAGAACTGGTAGCCTTCAGCCCCCTTCCTTGCATACACGAGAGAAACTCGTTGCACGCACGACTAAACTCTTAGCACACGCGAGGAAGTGTCGGGGTGTGACGATAAGGTAGCTTTCTCTATATAGACACTCGACCTGCTGGTGGAAGGCCCAAAAAAACATTACAGGGAGATTTTCGGTCGGAGGGCGAGCATGTCCGGCTTCAGAACATTCTACACGGTCTTCGGTTTCATCTCTCGCCCAAAAGTAAAGGCAGGCCCTATCCCCTGTTTTTAAGGGCGCCGTATAAGTTAGCGACTCGTTTCGGCCGTTTTAGAAACACCGATGGAACATCGGTACTATTGTACCTGGTATGATAGATGCAACACACAGGTCTATCGTTATATGGCACACCTTCGCCCCTTCTCCGGTGGCAGGTTTGTCTGATGCTGCCAATATAGCCGGTTTCGACGAAGGCTCGAACGTCTCTCGGAAAGCCTGCCCGCGATAATATGTCCGGAAAGGGGCGTTGGGAGGATGGGAAGAAGGGAGGAAGGGAGGAATGGGGGGGAGGGAGAGAGGGAGAGAGGGAGGGAGGGAGGGAGGGAGAAACAAAGTAAGCAGAATGAAGGGGCTACCTCGTCATGGTCGACACACCGAGCAAGGCACACTCGATATCCCATGCAACGCTGTTGACCTCACCACGCTTACGGGCGTGCACTACAGCACTACAGCACTACAGCGAGTAGAGCCACATGTACCCACCACAGCCAGGACGTCCGAATTACCTTGACGGGAGCCCACTCTAGGTAGAGAGGCACATGCTGGAACCTCGTGTAGGCTAACCGCTTGAAGGCCTTTCGCGCGTCCGCCGGGGCAAGGAACTCAACGAGCGCTACGGCCTTCGAAGGAGGGAGGAGAACGCGCCCCACCTGCGCGACAAAACATTAACCCAACCGAGCGCAGGTTAAATCCAACGGGAAACAACAAAAAGGTAAAGGCACTGAGGCGACCACACACATACAGTATTCGGGCTAAAAAAACATTAATCGACCGCCTTCCAGTTGGTTCCCAAGCGTCAATATTATTGTTTCGCTTCTGTGGGAAGGCGCCGGTTGAAATAACACGTGTGTGCTACCATAACCCTTTCATCTTCCGCACACCAAACAGCATGAAACAGCACGAAACAGCATGAAACAGCATGAAACAGCATGAAACAGCATGAAACAGCATGAAACAGCATGAAACCCATGAAATTGAGGCACGATGGTGGCAAGTGATCACAGCGCTCGCCAGCTCGAAAGCATCGCCGTGGATAGCATTCCAATAGCGGGCACTACTAATTCCGAGAGCCGTAGCCTTCTGCCATAAAGCTAGGGGCTCCCCAACCAGAAACTTGGAGGCATACACCGACTCACGAACGTCCAAGCTACGTTATAATTTAAAGTAGTAGGCACAACAAACACAATCGATATAATATAATAAGGATTACATTTCATCCCTGCGTTTTCCGAGCCCGGCGCCCATTGGTCGAGGGGGGACCCAGCGCGCCCTCGGCCAATCAGGGGCCGCGGCGCGCGCGGCGGGAGTTGCCCCTCGGGGAAACCCCCCAGTCCCGCCGCACCCGGGGACGATAGGGCCCCATCCCCGGTTCGGAAATCCCTCCGTATCTCTACAATTCCAACCACCCGGGGACGAAAAAAACGACCCCCCGGCTCAAAACCGCCCCGCACGGTGTGGAAACCCCAGCTCGACCGACCGATCGCTGATTGGCTAGGGCTCGAAATAAAGCCAGAGCCACCCGGGGACGATATGGCCCCATCCCCGGATCATAAATCCCTCCATACATGTACAACTCCAACAGTCCGGGGACGAAAACCGAGATCTCCCGGGTCGACACCGCCGCGCACGGTGTGGAAACCCCAGCCACACCGGCCGATCGCTGATTGACTGGGGCTCGTATACAAAGCCACCGTCACCCGGGAACGACAGAGTATCATCCCCCGATCGGAAACCCCGCCATACATCCGCAACTCCTCAACCGGGGACGATTGGGCCCCATCCCCGGTTTGGAAATGTCTCCGTATATCTGCAACTCCGACCACCCGGGAACGAAAAAAACGACCCCCCGGGTCGAAACCGCCCCACACGGTGTAGAAACCCCAGCCCGACATACGCATCGCTGATTGACTGGGGCTCAAAAATGAAGCCAGCGCCACCCGGGGACGATACGGCCCCATCCCCGGTTCGGAAATTCCTCCATACAAGTACAACTCCAACAACGCGGGGGTGAAAACCGAGGTCCCCCGCGTCGACACCGCCGCGCACGGTGTGGAAACCCCAGCCACACCGGCCGATCGCTGATTGACTGGGGCTCGAAATAAAGCCAGCGCCACCCGGGGACGATAAGAGTATCATCTCCCGATCGTAAATCCTGCCATGCATCCAAAACTCCTCACCCGGGGACGATTGTTCCCCATCCCCGGTTTGGAAATGCCTCCGTATATCTACAACTCCGACCAGCCGGGGACGAAAAAAGCGATCCCCCGGGTCGAAATCGCCCCGCACGGTGTGGAAACCCCAGCCCGACATACGCATCGCTGATTGGCTGGGGCTCAAAAATAAAGCCAGCGCCACCCGGGGACGATACGGCCCCATCCCCGGTTCGAAAACCCCTCCATCCATGTACAACTCCAACAACGCGGGGGTGAAAACCGAGGTCCCCCAGGTCGACACCGCCGCGCATGGTGTGGAAACCCCGGCCGATCGCTGATTGGCTGGGGCTCGAAATAAAGCCAGCGCCACCCCGGGACGATAGAGTATCATCCCCCGATCGGAAATCCCGCCATGCATCCACAAATCCTTACCCGGGGATGATTGGTCCCCATCCCCGTTATGGAAATGCCTCCGTATATCTACAACTCCGACCACCCGGGGACGAAAAAAACGACCCCCCAGGTCGAAACCGCCTCGCACGGTGTGGAAACCCCAGCCCGACCGGCCGATCGCTAATTGGCTGGGGCTCGAAAATAAAGCCAGCGCCACCCAGGGACGATACGGCCCCATCCCCGGTTCGCCTTTCGCGGTGTGGAAACCCAAATACCACTGGCTCGTAGCTGATTGGCTTTGTGGGCTGAAGTTCGTGAAGCCAGCGTTCCTCACCAATGAGAGCAAAGAGGTTCAGCAAGTTCGTTAAACCCGATCTAATAAACCTATTTGTTTTAGGAGCGGTTGTCATTCCACATGGATTACCATCTATCTACAGCCTTCGCTTGGCGCAGCCCAATAAGAAAAAATAAGGCGCGCGAAGCGCGCCGATTTTTGCGCTTGTATATATACGTAACACCTATATACCAGGTATTTCGTACCAGGTACCTGGCAAAGCATCTACTACTACCTGTATACGGGAATGGTACATCAATAACATGTGTTTTGTTTCGGGGAGACAACACCAAGCACAAAAAAAGGTACCAGGCATCTGGTAAACCATCTGTACCTAATGCAACATTTAATTGTTTCAGGGAGACGAAATCGTCACCAAGCATGTTGTCAGCGCACGTATTTTGATTTGATTTGATTATGTTTATACACCCGTGGTACCATAGGGGGTAGCGCTTGTGGGCAGACACACTTTTGGCTGGCGGGGCTACTGAACTGAGGAACCGTCCAATAGGGCCTGTCTTACTGTTGGAATTATTTACGCTGTGTAATAGTATTGGTCACATACCAAGGCCATGGGATTGCTCATTATTAGGTTATTAGGTTAAGCGTACACTTTCCCCCAAAAGCCAGTTTTTGGATGAGACGCAAAGCTCCTCAACCACAAGAAATGATTGATTGCAACCCTACCCGTACACTTGTCAGTACGTATGATAACTGTGCTACTGCTGTGCTACTGGTGTGCTTACATCTCCGAAGGCCCCGAAACGTTTCGCCAGCTCCGCCGCCTCGGTACTGTACGGCAAGTTCTTCACCAGGATGACCGTTTTGCTGCGCTCTTCCGCGCCCTTGCCCCCCCCCTTGCCCTTCGAGCTCTCGATAACAGAAATGTCCACCCCTTCCTTCTCGAAGTAGTCTTTGTTCTCCTGCACCAAATGCGTTTCTCCCAAAGCCAAGCGAACGGCCATATCGCCCTGAGCACCGACAACGGAGGAAACGGGCTTCTGTCAGATTTTCACGCCGGACCCCGCAACATATATGTGGGCTTAGGAGGCAGGGAGGGAGGGTCGAAGGTCTCTGACAAGGGATACAAAGGCGCATTTACTGGGCACGGTTTAGGCTAGCCTGGCATCTTCGTTGCTCGGCACGTTTTCGCCACTTGTTTTGACCCAACACCCCGGTATACCGACCTAAAAAGCGACAACCGTGCGGTTGTACCAATCTTCTACGCATGCCGTAAAGGAAGAGCGTGCAACAGTACAAATACGATAATGCTAAGCGCGCGTCGCACATCTCCTTCCGTTGCAGTTCGAACAGATCTATCCCCAACATCCTACTCCAGTAGGCTTATCACATTATCACAGGCTGCCTCTGTGTCGTGAGGTCGATGGTGCCGACATCGCCATTTTTGTTTTCTCGTTTTTTTGTTTGACCCTCAAGCCCTAAACGGGCTAATAATGGAACATCAACAACTAGAACACAAACATCATGGACAACACGAACAACATGGTCTTCAAGACGAGATTCTGAAGGGGCAAGAAACACCCACCCCGGACACGGGAGATAAATGCCTCCTATTGAACGCTACAACGGCAAGCCTAATTAGCGGTTGCAAGAACAGCTCGGACAAGCGCGTGCTCGGACAAGCGCGTGCGATACACCTCAGGCCAGCCTACGCTAGAGCCCCGCCATCTCGCAACGGTAGGCGCCTCAGTCAACAAAACCACAGCGGGGGAAAGCGGGCGTGTGACTGACCCCCGGCGCCAACTGTCGACCCCAACCGACACAAAGGAACTCTACCCAAGGACGGCGGTTGCGACGGCGGGTTACCTCTTCGCGGTCAAGGATGTCCCCCTTCCCCACCCCCAAGCGGTCCGCGAGAGCATCGACAACGGTGTCTGCTCGCACGAAAGACGCGTTCCATCCGACGGAATCGTTGGCGCGCGCTCGGCGATCGCTCTCCTTCTGCTCCTTGTAGGTCTTGCCCCCGGCACTGAAGAGAGAGAACAACAAGGACGCGATCGGGCGATAACTTAAACCTCTACTCGTAAAAACTGTACGTATCACGTTTTGGGAAATTGCGTGGGACTAAGTTTGCAGTGGCGTCTACCGTAAGGGTTTAACGTGACGAACCCATCACTTCGAGTTCACGCAGCCCCCGCGTCTGCCATCTGCCACCTCTTCAACGTCTCTCGCTCAGTGGCCTCCTGTACATGCGTGTTACAGTGCATTCGCTCGATGGTTGCCCATTGCTTCCTACGGCAAGACAGCTCGGCAACTTCAGCGAGGTCACCCTTTACAATTCGAGGTGCGTAAGGTCCGCGAATGCGCTCCTTTTGGACAAAGAGGCGCCACTTGATTTTCACGCGGGCCCGGCCCGATGAACACCATCACCGAGCGCGCCAGACATCGCCGACCATGCTTCCACAGGATGCTCGATTGCAACACGCGCTACAAAACGGCAAACGGCAACATAAAATGACGAGGAAGTACCTCGCAGCGTTGCCGAAGGCTTCTGCTCCCGACGCGCCGGGCTGCCTCCTAGCAGGGATGATGTGCAGCAACCTGCCATGGAAAGCATGCCGGTCCAGCTGCTCCAGCGCCTTCCGAGCATCTTCCGGGATGACGAACTGGATGAAGGCGAAGCCTTTCCCCTGAGAACATGAGACGATCAAGATAACACGGCAAAGGTAACGGCAAATCGTTTTTTGGATGTTGGCCAAAAGTATTT
Source organism: Saccharina japonica (assembly GCA_008828725.1). Lineage (NCBI taxonomy): Eukaryota > Phaeophyceae > Laminariales > Laminariaceae > Saccharina > Saccharina japonica. The sequence goes on from MEHQ01002178.1 coordinate 1,920,214, forward strand.
GTAATTTGCAAAGCATGATGTCGAAGGCCATGGTGCCTACCTACTGAAAATTTAATGGATAGCACACAATAAGGCTGTTTATCTCAATACTACATTCCTTTGATTTGCATACGACGTACCAGGTATGCAAGAGAAGAGACGCCATCAAATCGGACGCCATCAAATCGCGCACGAATACCCTCACCGATTTCGGCATAATTCGGCATAATTTGTATCGAACGCCGAGGTGGGCACGCCGACACAAACAAAACATAAATTGCGTCAAAACTGCGGGCTTCGACACCCGGTATTTAGTTATCCCTAGCTATGAATACATACATGAACAGTCCTTTCACGGGATGTGGGTAAAATTTGTTTGTGTCAAAGTTGAGGGCCAGTTCGGCTAAAGATGGACGGACCAACGACAACCGAGGTGGCGCACCTTCTTGACGTCGTCTACAGGAAGGTGGACCTCGGACAAAGCCCCAAAAGTCTCGAACAATTCCCTGAGGTCGTCTTCGGTGCTAGTGTACGGCAGATTTCGAACGAACAGCCGCCCCACCGACAGCCCGCTTTCCACTTCGTCGCTTCCTTCATCGAGGGCATCGGCAGCGCCCGCGGCGGCGGCGGCGGCGCTCGGAGGAGAAACCTTAGCACTTCCCTTTTTCTCCCGCGACTGTCGCCCCGCGCTTCGCGTGTCCACCACCGCCCCCTGGCTAGGCCCTGCCCCCTCCGCCTCCTCACCCTCATCGCTGTCGCTTCCAGTGCTAGCGGCCTCTTGTTGCGCAGTTCCTCCTTCGCTACCCACCTTGGACCGGAGCCAGTCCATGTTCGACATGACGGCTTCGCTTTTTTTGTTGCGGTCTCCCTCGACTCCCTTTATTGTCGCCCCATCACCTGCAGCAGGCGTGTTTTCGCCACCATCGAGGCTGCTCTCGTCCTCTTCGTCCGAGCTTGCCCCGCTCGCCTCATCTTCATCTTCGTCTTCGTCAGCAGCAACGGCTTCCGATTGCGGTTGGTCTGCGAAGGCATCGTCGTTGTCCCAGAACCTCGCCTCGCTTCGCTTCTTGAGCGCCGCCATAAACTCTTCCTTCTCTGCCCCTCCCCGGCCACCGCCTTCCTTGCCTTTCTCGGGTTTCTTTGCCTTTATATCGCTACCAGCGGCATCGCTTTTTCCCTTGGCCTTGGCTTCCTTCCGTTTTTTCTCGTCAGTCAACTTTTGAGACCGAGAGCTTCCCTCGGAATGCTTACTCCACGGACGAGCGATGCCGGCGTCTCCTCTAGGCTGCGCGAGCTCGACCTGAAGCAAGGAAATGAAGGACGGGGGTGAGAATGATACATGAGGCAACTGCCCGTTCGCGCACATGAAGACGACACCATATACATGCATTATTTTTTTACAGGCCGCGCAGACTTGTGGCATGTGTCGGTCTTCCGCCAATCCATTCGGTCTGCACGTGGTAAAAACATAGCTACCGACCTGCAACGATATGTAAAAGTAGGTTTCCCTCCCACTCTCAATAGTAATAACAGACATCGTTTACAGTTTGTATTGGTGGAGTTACGGTGGCACGCGAGGGAGGGAGGGAGGGTGATGACGTGGTAGGCTTGCTAGCTCCGTACAATCCGGGCTGACATCAGATAGTTTCGGAGAGAAAAAAAAATGGAAAAAAAAATGCTCCCGAACTTCGCTCAAAGGCTACCAAGGGTCTCGCCGCCTAAAAGGTGTTCCTGGAGCAAAGTTCTTCCTCAAAAATAGGGGTGGCAAAACAGTGTCCAGACATGAGTAATCAAACTGTCAAGGGTTGTGGTGATGGAACAGAGCACAGACGGTATCAGGGTGCCTGCACCGCCACTACAGCAGCCTGGGGTGGATGACACGCCGTCACAGCGTAGGGCGACAGGGCGCACCATCTCCTTGAACGAGTCGTCGGCTGGTGATGCCGTGGCGGGGAAAGCAGTCTTCTGCTGGAAGGCGGAATGGGTAGTCATACAAGAGCAAACAAACACCGGCACGCAACCTCAAGCTGGGCGACCGCGAGGAGGATGGGCGAGGCGACTACCCACACGGCGCTAAATCGCAGGGCGACAGGGTTCGCCACCTGCCCCAACCAGTCGTGGCTTGGCGATCCTGCTGCTGTGGTGGCGAAAGCAGAACAGCAGCAGGTAAATCTGATTTCAGGCCAGGCGAGGATGTGCTCGCGCTGGTCGAAATGGAAAGGAAAAATGAGACACCCGCACGCACACAACTCGACGAACGCACACAACCTCGGCCGCGACAAGGAGGAAGGCGACGACGGTGAAACATGTTACAGGGGTAGAAGCAGAGGGAGCAGATCACGGCTAAAGGTGATGGAGCACCGTGGTCGATCGGAAGCTCGTGTCATTTCGTGCAGTAGTCACATGTTTCTCACTCGATTTTGTGGTTCGCCTGCTGAAAAGGTCGTGTCGTTCACGACTTTTCAAAACCCTGGACAAGTACTCCCCAAACTTGAGCACGACGGCACGCTACCTGGTACACCTCAAGGCCAACAGCCCTTTGCCGTGCTCGGGGAGTGATTGCTATCATTTCCAAGGGGGAGCGCCGGGGCGGTCTTTTGACTACAGTAGGGCAACAAGGCGTATTCACAAGTGGTGGAATCGAATATGAAGCGCAGCCTTGGCATGTACAGGGCAACCCGGCTTAGAATAAGCGGCCGAAATTTCATAGGGCGCTAATCCCAAGTCGAGGCTGGTGGCGCGAGTCCCATCACCTGTATCCGGCTGGTGTCGAGAAAGGTGCGGTTGTAGTACTTCAAAGCTTCTTCCGCGTCGTGCTCCGAAGTAAACCCCACAAAAGCAAACTGGCGCGACTTCCCGTCTTTGGTGCGCACGATCTTTGCATCGGAAACCTGCGGTGCGTGGAAGCAGATAGCGTATACCAGGTACAGAGTACCAGGTATAGCATGTGGTCAAACATGAGTCATATCTGTAACGTGTCGGTCGTGCGGCACCCATTGACAGCAACAGCGTGAGGTATTAGGGGATTTTTTCCGAGCGAGACAGCGCAGGGGCGGACTGTTCTAGTATATGATAAGAGTGCGAGTGGGTACGAGTACACGAGTACTCGTACTGCTGTGTACTCGTTCCTACGAAGTATAATATTCCATACCTGGTACGTATGTACCAGGTACTACGTACGTACCGTGGTACAGACTTGAACTTATAAAGCCAGTCGTGCGTACCAGTTATATACCAGTCGCAGTGTGTGTGTGTGTGTGTTCTTCACATTAAACCTTCCTTTCTACCCGTCGACATCCAGCACACCCAGTGTCCGTGCCGATTCTTCATCCTAAAAAGGTACCAGTTCTGTGGTCACAAAACTACGACCCAGAGATACTACACTCAGTGCAGTAAGCAGAGCAGACAATGCAACGCCATATACGACAGGCAAGACCTACCCTGCTAGCAATCCAGGTGCATGCAAGAGAAAAAAAGAGAAAAAAGAAAAAAGCGAAAAGAAAAAATAATAAAAAGTAAATATACTGAAGCAAATCAATAATCAAGCAACCAAATAAAAAGCATGACAAAAAAAGAAAGAAAGTGTCGTGCTTCTCCCAGAGGAGATGCGACCTCCAATAAAAAACCAAATGAAATGAAAGAAAATAAAATGGACCGAAACAGCGCCAACAGAGCAAGACTGAGAACGACAGGATAGGACAGCCAGCCGGAGCACACCGAAGGCCAGCCGAGGCAGGTTTGTGCCCATAGTACAGGCAGGTTTTACCAGCTAGTCGGTCTGGCACCTACTCTGTTTGCCGTCTCTTTCCTGCTTTCGTCCGTCCTGGTTTCCCTATGACCCCCCCCACCCTCCGTCTCCCTTCCCTTGGGCGCCACCAGTACAAGACAGCAGCTCGCACAATATTCGTGGTGACTTACCCAGCGCTGATCGCCGCCCTACTCCACCAGACCTATCAAGAGTTTCGCCTGGATGAGGTTATTTTCTCACGTCGTCTGATGTCTGCGGGTTACTTTGATTGTCGCCAGCGTTATTGACAACGACTGCTGTACATATGTTATCATAGGTGGTGCAGTGATGCCGCTCCGGCCGCGAGTCGCGAACTGACCTCTCCTTTCTCTGCGAAGTGTTGCCTCAGGCGTCGCTCGTCTACGTGCTTGGGCACGTTCTTCACTATCAAGCGAGTGTTCGATGACTGCATCGCGACCTTGCCTCGTGGCCTCCGTCCTTGGCCTCTTATCCTCTCCCCTTCCAAGAGCGGCACTGCCGTGTCCTCTGTCCTTTCTGTTGGTGAGAGCGGGAGCGAGAGGCAGAGGAGGCTAGCCACGCCACACGCGGCGTGATTAAGTTTCCCACACACGCAAGCTATTTATCTCGAGTGGAACTCCTGCATTCCGTGCCAACCGGCACATCGAGCTCGCCACGCCATCCCAGCTGCTATCGTGTGTCGTGTGTGTCCTCCTGCCAGACTCGCAGACATTCGCCCTCCGTGAGCTCCAGGGCATTGTCGGCAGCGTTAGGCCGCCACCGAACTGTCAATCTCATCCATTCATTCACGAGCTTCGAGTACGGGACTGTCAGGTCTTGCTCAATTGGGCCGCAACATTCGATGGCATCAGCATTAGCATCAGCATCACGGAAACGGGGCAGGCAAGCTCAGGAGGACGACGAGGTAGCGACTCATGGCCAACGAGACAAGGCAGTCAATCTTAGTGGTGCGGGCGTGAAAGGGAGAGATCGTGGCGGGCACGATGACCATGAAGCAGCCGCTAGCAAAGGTCCGATTGAAGGACGACCGTCAGGACAGGAGGATTCGCTGGATTTCGTCGGTCCCTTGCCGAAGCTCATAGTGCTTGACCTGGATAAGACGGTGCGTTCGGTGTTCAGAGTACTATCACACTATCACACCAGGTAGCATCCTACATGACACTGCGGAGTGAGAGTGGATGAGACCACGTTGTATTGTACTGCCATGTTGCGCTCGATTTTGCTAATTTCGATCTGAAGAAATTTATATTTGCGGAGCACACTGGAGCACATGCAAAAATATTCAGAGCTGGCCTTGAGGCCGACTCTTTATGGGATCGGAATGCAAAACAGGAATTTTCAACACCTTCGCAGGCTTTTTCTCCCGGGGACGCTAAAAAACGTCCCCTACTATCTCAAGGAGCCATTGGTCAATTTTCGAGAGGAATCTAGTGGTGTTGGCCGATTCTGCAGGCTCGAAATTCCAACGGATGGCCAACTGACCCTGTTTCGATAAAAAAATCGGGCCAACTGAGGGTGTGTCCAAACAGAATCGAAAATCGAAATCGAAAATCGAAATGAAAATAAACGAGGCGCTGATTGGTCCCTCGCTCACACATGTTCCCCTTCGTTTTTTAGGTTCCGAGAAAATGAACGATTTACAACCCATTGCCGAAATCAAGAAGTTGACAGCTGAAAATCGAAAAGCAAATCGAAAGCACGAACAGCAACAATTCAGCGTGCTCTACTGGTCAGCGCAGCCACGTCAAAATATAATATCAGGACTGCCGCACGCAGCACGCAACCCACAGCTATTAATAGCACGCCAACACAGCCGCACAGATCCCCCGTAAATAGCCAGCAGGCCAACCACAACACCAGCCCAGACGCTCTAGGGCCTTTGTTTGCCGGCGTTCGAGCCAAAGCGAAGAGAAATTGAGTAGAGTTCAGCATCATGCCCTCGAGAATGAGGTTGAATGTTCGTTCTCAGTATAATTTGAATTTTGATCCCGGGGCGTCAAAGTTGGACACGCGACCACCTCCATGGGAGGCCCAACGACCTCCCGGTATGGAATTGTCGTCGCTTCTCCCTGCTCCTCTGGTGGGCGTGTGGTGCCGAGCGCTAGATTGTCGGCATGTGTACATAGTTGTGAACAGCCCATGGCTTGTGCTCTCAGTTGTTTTTCGCCTGGATCTTGCTGTTTCCCAATTCGTTTCTGTTTGGACACGTCGGCTAAAATGATACCGAAAACGAAATGATTTCGATTTTCGATTTCGATTTTCGATTCTGTTTGGACACACCCTGACCCTGTTTCGATAAAAAAATCGAAACAGGCCGCCTGTTTCGTATTTTTTACCCGGTTTCGATAAAAAAATCGAAACAGGGCCAATTAGCCTGAGTTGGCCATCCATTGGAAATTCGGAAATTCGAGCCTGCTAAATCGGCCAATATCACTAGATCCCTCTCGAAAATTGACCAAGGGCTCGTTGAGATAATAGGGGACATTTTTTAGCGTCCCCGGGCGAAAAAGCCTGCGAAGATGTTGAAAAATCATTTTTGGAATTCCGATCCCATAAGAGTCGGCCTGATACGACGTATATATCTCTTTTGTTTTTCAGGAGGGTCGTGGCGTCGTGATCGTGGTCGCTTTTTTATTTTAAAAATGAAGGAGTACTGCTGTAGCCAATGTCCTGTGGAGGTTTAGGTGTTGTTGCTGTCGTAGTCTACAATCGGCTTGGACACCCAAATGAGCAAGTCATGAAAAGAGTGAAAAATGTCGCCGAGAGCGGAGTCAATTTTTCTGACACACTGTAAAAAAAGGCCGCCTCTTTTACGACCGTTAAATCGGTGATAGTTCTCGGACAGAATCATAACACTAATCAAGGTCAGCACTGAATGTGTTGGTTGTCGCATGAACAGCACCGTGTCACAAGTTCACGTCCAAGTCCGTAAAATTGAGCGCAGCATGGCCAATAAACCGACCCGGCAGAGGCTTGGCTGGCCCAGGTCGCACTGCTGCGCGCTCACAGCGTTACGATTGTTCGCGGCGCGTACGGCTCTGCAGCGTTGCTACTTGGCTTAGGTAGGGGCGTGTCGACCACTGATCATGGGGCATGCGCAGCCACACAGCAGGCGATTTTATTTCGTTGTGCTCTTCTTCTATGAAAATCATCGCATAATGCGAGAGCCCTATAATTCTTGTCAGTCGTCCTGTGTCTCTTTATTTGTTTTTGCCAATACCAAATGCCTTCACTGATTGGCTGTCTACCGTAACCGTTGTGCCCGCGCAGCTGTGGCCATTTTACTGCCATGAGCAAACTGCAGGACCCTACAGTCGACTCGGTGTCAAGGGCTGCGCCGTGAAGTGCCGATCTCTGCAAGGGGCTGAGAAGATCGTGCGGCTTTTCCCGCAGGTGTTGGATGTCCTACACTGCCTCAAGCAGCAGGTTTGTGTGTTCTTCACTTTATGAGATTATTGGTGACGCTCAGCTGGAGTATAATCTACTAATAATAAATGGGTGCACTCTCGCGTGTTTGTAAAAACGCTTTGGGCCGAACCATGCCTCCACACCAGAGTATTGTGGTGGATTACTTGGGGCTTGAATATGCAAGCTCGTAGCGATGCGTGCTACGTACTGTTTACGTACTTGTATATTGGTAGGTGTCCCGGTACGCCGTCACTTTTCAGATCGAGCTGTTCTAACAGCGATATCCGCAAAGTTTACCGTTTGTAAAACCCGCTTGTTCACTCATTTCGCTGTCTTTCGCTAACCGAAGATGATCCTTGCTCGCATTCCCGTTCGTCAGGGCTCGATTCGATTAGCTGTCGCTAGCCGTTCCCCTATAGAAGGGGCGGCGAGAGGCATCTTACGAGCGTTGGGGATGCTGGATATGTTCTGCTGCCTGGAGATACGTAGAGGGAGCAAGGCTACGCACTTCAAGGTGTGGCCTACCTTGTACTGCCGTTGACGTTTGAAGTATTACAAGTGTTTTGCTGCTGGCTGTTTGTGTTCGAATACGCTCGTACTCGTGCTGTGCTCCTTTGAGGTTAGGGGTACTGACATTGCGAAATTGCGCGACTCTAGTGCGTCAATTGTAACGGTAGCGTCAGTGTTACAACTGAGCAACAACGGGTGTATGAAAACACTTCCATTGCAAGACATCCCTGTGAGAATAACACCATTAGTAATGATTATTGCCCCATCTGTTGTCACCCCTACAACTCGGGAGACCGACCGGCACCAATGGACAACAGGGAGAGAACGCGAGCGCGTAGCACTAAATCCGTCCGAAAAGCGCCTCCATGCCTGAACCGTTGCTGTTTGGAATCGACAACTAACCGACGGGGGGTACGAGCCATGATATCGCAAAGTCACGCACGTGTTCTTGCTGTGCCCACCCTACCCCGTGTTACCAACCCTCCAGAACATCTCGGCTGCCACCGGAGTAGCGTATCGAGACATGCTGTTCTTCGACGATGACGAGCTGAACGTGAAGACCGTCTCAAAGGTTGGCGCATGCTGCTTCAGAGTCAGCAAGGACTCCGGCTTAACGTTCGTCGCGGTGCGGTCAGGTTTCAAGAAGTACAGAGAAGTCTGTTTGTCTAGATCGAGCATGAGGGCTTGGCTGCAACCACCACCACAGCCTCCGAAGGTCGAGAAAAAGGATGCCGAGCAACTGCACTCTGCGGATGGCGAGCTTAAATGTGATGCCAAGTGAACGAACGCCCAGTGAGATGGATCACGTGGTGGCCAAGCAGAATAGGGCGCGCACATTGAAGGCAATCAACTTAATAGATGCAACCGACTATGTGAGGCTCTCCGAAATTGCGGCTCACGAATTATGGGTCAGTGTCGAACTGATCGCATACGCGCCTCGTGCGAGAGGTATTGCCCTTCCTGCGCTACGGGAGTTTGTGCTATAAATATAAGCTGTATTACCGGTACTGTTCAAATAGGGAGCAGTGCTCCTTGTATTCTTCGTTGAACACGCCAAATATCGACCGGCAACAGCATCAGCCGCTCGATTCGGAACCTTGGTCGTCCTTCGACGCTCCGGCGTACATGTTGTCTTCTGCCCTGAAAAGTGGCGAGTGGGGGGTTGATGCATTGCTTTGACGTTAGTGACGCCATTTACGCCCATTATTTTATTCATGTTTAACAATGACGGGGCGGAATCATATCGCGAACCTCTTGGCCCGCTTAGAGCTTGGGAACGTACTTGTGGCCCTGGTTTCTGGGGATGGGGTGGGTGTCACTTCGCATTTTCGCTATATATCCGCTCACATGTGCCATGGTTCTTCGTCCGGCTTTCCTTCTTCGATACAGCGATCGAAGCGATCTCGGATGAATTGAAGAATTTGTTCCTGTGTTGTTCGACCGTAGAAAGAAAGGACCAGCGCACGAACGAGAAAGTTTCGTCGTTCTTGTCTTGGTCGTGCGATATGCCTGGTACGCTGTTAACGGCGTTACACAAGTACAATGCAGTAGAGGGAACCTGGTCATGAGGCTCCGAGTGGCTATACTCTTGGTCCCCGTTTAACCCCTGTGGAAAGGTACCCGCGTTTTGGGAACAAACTACTTACAATTTGAGTGGGATGGTTCTTGCAGAGACAAAAGGGTGTAACGGGCCCCAAGGCATCGTCGAGCTGTCATTTTTGTGGTACGAGCAAATGAAAGCGACTTCTCCTCTGAAAAAAAACGAGGGGGTTGGCGTTGCTGCATGACAAGGAGCACACCTTCACAGCTAGCGTCGACAACAAGGCACGCACCGACATGTACACGAGAAATCGGGTATACTGTGCTTGACGCACAATTTATCGCCAACGGCACCGCCGACATTGTCATCGAATGCTACATCTTTCTCTGGAGTTGCCCCCGTCTCGCCCCTTACCGACAGCCGACAGCACTTCTACAGATATCTGGTCCACTCTTCCCCGCGCCGTCTACCAGCTCTTACCGCCCCAACACCATGGCAGCGTGGAGCGCGCCCACCCCGCCATAGGTTGCACGCTGACGATGATGGTCAACGAACAACGTGCCGATTGGGATAAGCAGCTTTTCCACGGCGAAGTTGCTCGCAAAACCCCCTCAACGCCGCTTGCGGAATTGCCTCCGACTGAAGGATGCATGTCTCCCACCCCTCTCGGCTGGCTATTGACCACCCCAACTTATCGAGGTCGTTAAAAAAAAGGCGGTGCCTGGCGATATACTGCAACCTACTGCAGCTATCGACCGTCAACAGGCCTACTACAATATACTGCAGCGCTCGACCGCCAGCGGGCCTCAGTCTCGCCTGGTTGCGGATTCACACCCTGCCAAAACACGTAAACTGTAGTTATCCGTCAGCAGCACCACACGCTTGCCGGGTGCAGATTCACAGCCTACCAAAACACGAGCGGATGTGGTAAGGAGCTACAAGTACGTGTTTTGACAGGGTACAACATTGAATGTTTGCGTTATTATGTGTGATTTCGATGCGGCCTGCTTTAATACCTATGATACTACTGCTACTGCTGTCGCGTACTTTGTGCGTGGTGAATGAAGTGTGGATGGATGGATGAACACCTGTATGTATACTACTACTGTACTAGAGTGCAAGTGGTTCTCCCATAGTGTGTGGTTTGGCATTAAAATGGTGCCATGGCGTAAATACGCCTAAAAATGGTATTAATGGTTCCATCCTGTTCTTCATGGATACCTCGTTGTCCGGATCGAGCAAATAGAAGCCCCCCCCGGGATACAGCGCGCTTTCACTCCTGTCCGAAGAGGTCTCCATGGCCCAAGCGGCGATGTCCTGTTCGCCGTCGTGTATTCCCCCGAAGCTATAGATTGGGCACTCGAGCGCCGTGCCACTTAGGTATTCGTACGAGTCCACCGCTCTATGTACAGTAGGCACGCCGAGGAGTTGAGCGAGGGTCGGACATAAGACGGGACTAGAATAGCATACATCGATTGGAAGTAGGCATTCCCATATAAAGTTCACTGCTAACCACAGCAAAAAAGAGTGACAGACTCGTTTGGGTGTGCACGCTCAACTTTCACAACGTATGCAGCACCATACCTGAGGTCCGCAAACCAAAGAGGTGTAAATATTCCCATCAAGTCTTTGTTCTCGCGCAACTCCGGCGGCACAGGTCCTCTCCTCAACATCGCATCCTCAAACTGTTTCAATCAAAAGTGTTTCACCAAGGTTGGGGCGGATGTGTAAACATTGTTGTGGACCTCCCCCGTGGCACTCAACGGTCTTTACTACAAAAAGCATGGTCTATGGGGGGCGAAGGATTCACTATCATAACGCCTCTTCGCACGTGCGCGCAGTGACCTTTAAATATGTTTACTCAACATTGACACCAAGCGTGGCAGTGAAGGCGTGAATTAATGTTCACTCCGGGTATACCCCCGTGTCACGTTGGAAGTAGATTGAGCGTACCTCGGAGTTTTTGGCGTGAAGAACGTGCCCGTCTGGGGATGTCTGGCAGAGGATAGACATCTTCTCTCGTTCATGCGCCCTCTGCGCAAGAGGAGTAGGGTATATAATAAGACACCTGCAACACATTCGAACTGCAGTAGTAGGCCTCCTGTAACGATAACTCCGGCACGCTCTTCAGTCCTTTTGCTATTAATAGCGGTTCGACAGACAAACAATGTGGTTTCATGAAAAGGTTTCTGCCTCATGTGCAGCATATCGAACGGGCAGCGTTAGCACCGTTACGCAACACAACAGCCATTGCGTACTACCAGCAAACTGTAACTAAATAAATGGACAGACGACACATTCGTGGAAGTGGGGTGAGCTTAAGGTTTATTTTTACCCCTCCGCCGAAGGGTCAACAAAACAACTGTTTACATGACAGGGCGCCTCCCACCTGAGGACAACTCATTCCAGAAACGAACAGGCCCTTGACGGGAAAGTCCGCTTGTACTCTTCTGCATATTTCGAAGGCTACCAGCGCCCCGAACTCGTGGCCGAATGCGAAGACCGGGATGCCTTCGTGCGCGAGGAGATGCAGTCCGCAGAGCGCCTCAACCACCATCGTTACGATGTCGGAAATACTCGTGAGGGCGCTTTCGTAGGCCCGTCTTCACGCATCGTTTGCAATTGATACACACACAAATGGCAGATGGTAAATACCATGTCAGTTTAACGTACTGGGTACCATGCACAGATACATAAAACTTCGATGACCGCTTAAAAACTGCACCCATGTTTTTGGGGGACAATACACTTGGCAATAGGGTTGGGAGACTGTTGTAATATGTATGTGTTGTACTGCACTATATTAAAAAGGTTTAACAACCCCTTGTGACCAGGAGCTCAAAGGATACATGGTCTCCAGGCCACCCGAAACTGTTGCCCCCACGGTACACTAAACATCACATTTCTTGTTATGGTGAAGCTCGCGAAACCTGGGCCATGTGAGTTAGTGCCGGGAGCACGCTGTGTTGGGATGCCAGGTCTTCTGAACTAACTACATGTCCCATTAAGTTACCCATGGCGGGCGGTGGCGACTGCATACTGCAAAATGATATATCTGCTAGCCACGGCACGATTCTACGTAACCGTTCGGCGTTGCGTTCATCGTCTACGTACCGCGTTGTACGGTGCTTGCGGGCTGAAGGCAAGAAAATGCCAACTACCCTAGGAAAACATCCACTCGCTCTATTATGTCGAAGCTACGCGTGTCCACAAGCACCGTGATGCGTATCCTCCCATGTGAGAACTTACGTGAGTCTTCCTGGAAGAAGGATGGGCACGACTTCCACTCCAGGCAGTCGCTCGGGCCATGATTCGAAAGCAAGGCTATTGCCTCCAGCCCAAGGACAACAGAACAAGCGCACCGACGCAGTCGGCACTCGGTGCGTGAGATCAACCCAGGTTTGCCACTTCGCGATCTGTTCGTGCTCGGCAAAGGCAGCGTCCTGAACGAAAGGCGACGGTATCATTCACGATGACGAGTCAAGGGGTAATAGCTGACACGCGCTGTTCACCAAATGCTTTCGATGTGTGCGAATGCTAGTGCGGTGCTCGTCGTGACCGCCGTTATCGTAAACAGCTGGGGTGCGAAAGCGGCATGGGTCGGCAAGAGGAATGACTGGCGGGGCAATAAACAACACGGGATTACTGCACAGGGTGTTTCATGGTTTACTGCTGTTGTACGGCGTCGGTATACAGCCTCCCTACGGATCGGTTGATCAAGCCCTCTCGCTGTTCTGGAGTGTTTTTATCTTCTCGAAATATGTCTTACGTATATATTTGTTTTGAGGCTTGTTCTGAGGCTATTGATAACAAGATATTTGCAAGCAAGCGGCTGGCACGATGTGCTTCTATGAGCTTGTTTACAGCCACTATGTACCAAGTAAACTAAGAGACACTCTTGCTTTGCATCCTGGCTGTGTACTCGTACTGAAAAAGTGTCCATTAGATCTGTAAAATAGTGCCAGCCACGGATAGCTGACTCCTTCACTATCCGTCGATGATCATGTCAATTTTGCATTCGTACTTTCGCGCCTGTTACAAATTCACTTCGCTGACATACCTTATGGATGTCGTTTTGTACTTCCGTTGTGTTTCCGCAATTCGCAAGTGCTCGCTCAGTGAAGTTGGTGTAGAAATCTCTGCAGATCCGATTCCAACACACGAACAGAGGTGAGGGGTTCACGGCATTTGAGTGCACCATTTACCATGTGGCAGTGACAAACAACTCATATTTTCACAAACTACAACAGTAACTGTATATACTAGGTACTGCAGTACAGTACAGGACACCTAATAAGAAACAGGCTGATAAGAAAGCCAGGCTGGTATTTAGAGTTAGATAAGAAATTCGGGAGTCGTTATCTTGAAATTAGTGTAGAAAGCACCCTCTCTCAGATAAGAAATCCAGCCTGGGCCAGATTTCCTGTTTCTTATTATTAATAGGTGTCCTGTACTGCTTAAGTGAGTAGTGAGCATGGTACGGGATCAGTTGATTTTGTTCCCTGGAGAGAGCTCGGACATATATATATACCTCCGCGCTTTCTTATCCTTGGCATTGATGACAGCGTCGTCCTTGCGGTCTTGCTGTTCTTGGTGCGCGCTGCGAGCATCCTCAGCGCTAGAAGGCACTATCGACGAATCTCCTGCCCAGTCAGACCCAGCTCCGCCGTCAAGTTGCTGCTCCTCTCCAGCAGCCCATCTCGAGGAGCTTTCGGTACCGATATCCGCTTCACGCCAGCCACCCTCCATTAGAAAAGCACGGAGAGTGATCCCGCATCAATCGGACCACACGATGATATATATCACCGGGGCGCGTTGTGGGTGTCCACGAAGATCTTATTAACAGTCGTCGGTGCCGATAACATGCTCTGCCTGCCTGTCGCTGCCGGTCGAAATCCGACAGTCGACAGCCAACACTCGACAACGTATGGGTGGGTTCAGTACTCGGTACTCCGAGTATCATGGGACGATAACCGTGCTCTTGCGACGGATCTCCTGACGTCCATGAGGTAACCAGCACGTAGGAGAGCTCAGCGCTCTTTTATTGCAGCAACTCGTAGGCGGGACGCGGCCAAAGCGTCGAAACTCGGAAGGTCGGAACGGGCAACGGGCAACGGGGGCACAACCACTTACATTCATGGACTCGACGCTCGACGCTAACAAATGACAAATAATTCAGAAAAACCGCTTTCACAGTCCCGCCACTGGCCATTGGCTGCCTGGCCGATGCGGGGCAATCAGGAATCGAACCAGGAGGCATGTTAGTTCTCGTGCTTTGCTGTGGGCTGTGGGCCGGGGCCGTGCCCATGCATGACATCCACCGCGCGCCCTGCCTACAGCAGCGTACGTCCAGTGTAACCCACCCTTTGAGCGTATGCGTGTTCAACGGCAGGCCCTGGCAGTCATAGCTACCCTGGGATCGCCGGGCTTGCTCCACACGCAGGCACTCCGACCACAGCAGTTCTTGCTCAGATCGCCAAGTGCTTCTACTCTTATTGGCCGTCTGTTCGGTACGAGTCGTATCTCATGCTCCATGTCATCGTCGCAGCCCGGCGCGAGTGAGCGAGGCCCGATAATACTCGGCTCCAAGTCTTTCACGAGAAAGATGATCATAGAAGAGATGGGGTTTACCCCAATCACAAGGTGCGACGCCTGCTGTTGCTGTTGTCGTTGTTGTTGTTGTTGTTGTTGTTGTTGTTGTTGTTGTTGTTGTTGTTGTTGTTGTTGTTGTTGTTGTTGTTGTTGTTGTTGTTGTCTCCACATATACTTATCCATACGGCGTTCCTGCCCAGCGGCGCAACGGTTGGTACAGCAACAACAGTACTCGTACGAAGGTATTATATGGATTGCTATGTACGAGTAGTAGACGCATCTGTTCCGTCCATGCGAAAGCACGACGTGCCCGAGCATAAACCAAACAAAGTAATCGTAGCCGTCATTAAAAAGCGAAGAATAAGAGTTGATGGTGTAGATGTCAGTACGCTGTACAGGCAGTAGTAGTATGGGATACCTATTCAGCGCAATAAATCGAGCAATAAGAAACGGCAGACTACGTAATATTTACAGGAAAATAATATACCCGAGAGTCGGTATCTGAAGTTGCAGTAGTGTAGAACGCACCCATTATCAAAATAAGAAATACAGCCTGGACCATTTTCTCTGGTTCTTATTACTCTCTGGTATGGTATGTATATACCTCATTCTGCAACAGAGCGTGGATTAACAACCGAGCAACCTTCAAGCTTGATTGGTCATGGCTGCACACTATTAATACCATACCATAGCGTCCACGAACCTATACTACTACTCGTACAGTACTGCTGCATGATATGATATGTACGACACCGACATGACGATGCCGGTATGACGATGACGATATACACTTGGCAGGTCTGCAGACATCGACGAGGCGGCCATCGGCGACCGCACCGCAAACCCTGCAGACCTTGTTCTTCAGCTCGGGCTGGCAAAGGCAGAGGCGCTGCTTCCAGGCCTAAAGGCCGAAGCCGAAAACGGATCGCTGGGTACGACCTTGCTCTTGACCGGAGACCAAGGTATGTATATATGAATAGTATACCACCGCGGGTTGTATGGTGTACAGTGTATCTACTGCAGTACTATACTGCTGTGTACGTACCAAGTATTGTAGCATTAGCATTAGACCAACAGTAGTGTGCCGAGTGCCAAGTCGGCAATGTTCACGTTTGGCCCTTACGAGCAGCCCATGGGCGGGAATAACCTACCGATCTATGCACCACGTACCACCTAGCAATGGAACCCCTCAGGCTTAATCTTCCTCCCTGTGCGTATTACGTACACAGCAGTACAATCTGATGAGCTTCCACCACCTACTAGCCTTGACCACCTGTTGCCTAATCCAGGCAGAATGATCCATACGCCGATTATCCATACTGCTGCACAAACCCCCAACAGTTTGTTCCCTGGCAGTGGGTGAAGTTATTATTAATAGTAGTGCTAAAGGGGCATGAGTCCAGCACGAGGTACTACGTACGAGTACACAATATTATTAGTTCATACGACAGTAGTGTCAATTAACAGCCCGGGCCGCCGCGTTTGGGTACGGTCAGTGATCAAGGACGATTTGACCCTTTATTTGACCCTGTGTTTCGTTGCCCTGTCGTTCACAATTTTGAAAACACCTGTACCAGTTGTTGTGCACGATGGGCGTGTTCTAGAGAAGCCTGCCGACGAAGATGAGGTTCGAAGGAACATCGCCGGCTATGCGGTGAGTTTGTTTGGGCGACGGTACGGTCCTGAGTTGCCGTGGGGCAACGACAGCAGTAACAGCAGTAGCATGCGTACTCGTACTATATACAGGTACAGTAGTATCCTATTGCTAATTTGGTTGTCTTCCGGTGAGGTACACTTGCACAGAGTATTACAAGGTACATACATGTTAATTTGCAGTATCATGCTGGTACATATACTTGTTTAAATAACTACTACTACTGCTGTAATACTCGTTTTATTTTGTCATATGTATGCGTACTAATAACCTAAAAACGCCGCGGTCAAAGTACGTATTGCGTACTTGAGTTAGAAAGCACACTACACATACTGTCGTACGAGGTGGTAAGAAATGATTTCCTCGGCAGCGTGGCACCTATTCACGATGACCCATGCCCCCTGTACTAACTGTATGCATTTGGTTTGATCCAGATTCGGGGTTGTTGAACATGGTGCACATCGCTTTTTTAGGCGCAATGCCTGATAATCGGTTTTCAAAGTTCATAGATTCATATTATACGAGTATGATATTCGTATATTCGTCTGTCAGTTATCGTCTTTCTCCCATCTCAGGTCGGTCTCGCTTGAAGTAGCCGTGGCGAACTTTCACCACAAATGATCGTCGTTGTTTCGTCATTTCCCTGCTATTCCTCTGAAATCTCGATACCTACCAGGTATAACAACCTTTTGGTGAAATTGGGATCCTTATATGTAATTAAAGTATATATATAGCAACATGGGAATCTTGCTTAATCTAAATCCCAACCGCGAGCAAAAACGATTAAACATCGAGATCCGGCCTCTTACACCCACCGTACAAAAGTATGACGACAATCTGGCGACTGCTTTCATCCTAAATATCAAACTTAACTAACCATGAACAAAAACATGCATACATATCATTCATGCTCTTTT
The DNA here is from genome assembly GCA_008828725.1 of Saccharina japonica. Taxonomy (NCBI): domain Eukaryota; class Phaeophyceae; order Laminariales; family Laminariaceae; genus Saccharina; species Saccharina japonica. The sequence continues at coordinate 1,937,580 of MEHQ01002178.1, forward strand.
CTCCGCAGCATTCGCCGTGTCGAACGGTTGGGTCTGCGGTGCTCACGGACGTGGTGACCGGACAGCAGGTGTCAGGTGTTGACACCGCCGAAATATCTTTCAGCGAGGTGAGATTGCTGTTCCTGTCGATTCCATTTTGCTTGTCCAGGAAAAGGCTCAGAGAAAGTACCAGTACCAGGTATAGTAGTGACTGGAGCGGGTTGTGGCGCTCTTGCGAAGCATTTGCCACTCTCGAGAACAACTGATTGCTTCCGGGTGAAACGGAATTTATCCTAAATATACAAGCGGGGAGAAGTGATGTTAATTATTAAAAACGTTCTGTATCCAAAATTCGATCAGTAAAATTTAAACGCAGTGAGAGCCTGAATCAAAAAGCGTTACTTTGGCTTCGAGGCTCTTAAGTATGAGTCTGTGTGCACACACGTGCTATAATACTAAGGGGTGCTTGTTTCTTATTTATCTCGGCTTTCATGCCCGTTTTCGTCGTTTCGTGTTTCTTGGTTAATATTATCATATAGATCATATCATATGTATTCAATGCTCCACGAGAACCATCGTTACCAGTATCCCACCCACACTTCGCTTCCGCTGCTATTTATGTACCACGATGTCCATTTTCTCCCACCGCACCTCATCTTCTACTGCCACCCTGACAGCGACCCCCCGTGCGCCTGTCCCTGCCCCCCCCCCCCGCCTCCCTCACCCCCGCCTCCCCCATCCCCACCTAACCTTGATCAAACTTGCTGCTGCGGTGCTATCCCATCCCCATCCCCATTCCGATCTCCACCCCCACCCCCACCCCCGTCCTTCTTCGCTTTTCACATTGGGGTTTCCACAAGAACTGTTGTGATTGGATAGGAGGGGCCTTGACACCGCTGCTTGCTGTAACTGTAGGGAAGATTGTGACTTTTCTTAAATCTTGCCACGCTCGTTTGCGACCTCGTTTCTTTCCTTGTGTGGGCGTCAATCGCTCCTGCTTCTTATCCGACTCTTTCTTACCTGGTATCGTGCTGCCCAATTTGAGCTGTAGTATTTCTTGCTCCCAAATTTCTATGAGAATCATATTGAAAAATTGAGCTTCCATTTCTCAGCATAATACCAGCCTGTGACCACATACATAAATACATTATTTGTATCTCTCTAGGATAATTAATCAAGACGGACCGTGGGTATTATGATTCGTTGTGTAGAAATAAACACAGCAAGCAACAACAACTACACCAAGTACCCCGGAGATTTTTTTTTAATTCCGGATCCCCACTACGTAATACACTGCTGTATGAACAATGAGGCATCTATCTGTGGCGTGAGTCGGAGAGCAGTGAAATGATCGAAGTTATATGTACGAGTAGAGCCAACTATTAATATTAATAACTGCAGGGTAGAGTCCGTTGCCCGTTACCTGACTCGTGTCGAGCGTGCCGGTACCGGTAGTCAATCAATATCTGGTACCAGGTGTGGACCAGGTTTATTTGATAGTGTTATGTCAGAAATAGCATGCAGTGTTCCGTTTTTTTGTGTGTCTCCATTTCCTTTCCTCCATTATTTTCCGCACGAAAATATTTTACGGGAAGTCGGAAGTAGTGGCGTGGGGGGTCGCGCTAAGAAGGTCGAAACTTTCCTACGTTTGCCTTGATCATGTGATATATTCTTACATTCCTACACCACTTGAACCGTTAGCGCGCAGCCAACCGCCAAGTACACGATACATACAGCAGCAGCAGCAGTATGAAGAGGTCTAAAGCACACCGCTCGCATCTGCTCGTCGACTCGACGTATGTATGTATGTCAAATGTATGAACATGTACATGTACGAGTACCTTTTTGTCACCGGCGCGGTTGTATAACATATGATGTACGCGTATGATATATACGTATTACAAACGTTATTAATACCCAAAGGTATGTATTATATTATTTATTTTTCCCTCCAATAATAATGTTCCAGTCCGAGCTTTCGGGAATGTTATGAGTGATCAACGTTGAAGCTCATGCTGCACATTGTCGGATGGCAAAGATGATAATAATGTTCCAGTCCGACTTGAACCGGATATCTTCTACCGCTGCGGCGGTAGTGTATATACTTTGTAGATAATAGTATACACATAATAAATACATGTAAATACGTGTCATAAAACGTCCGAGAACATGAATGAGGCGAAACATGTATATATATGCTTCGTGCCGTTTGGGGGAAGATGATCTACTCAGTACTGTCTATCGATACTCTACCCACAGACGGTGCTGGTCAGCGAGTTTGACAACTACATTTTTTATGTATTGTGTGTGCGCGCGATCGACGCCTGCCTGCCTGTTGGGGACGAAACCTAATGAATGAACCGTAAAGGCGGGCATGGGGCATGGGACGCCGCAGCTGCGATATTCTTACCCGCACGTATAATATATACGTGTGTATATCATTGTGTACGGCTCGGCGAAGGGAGTCCTCAGTCCCCAGTACACTTGCCGTGGCGTGACGTGCGCGAATAATTAATACATCACGCCCGTCACGCCTGCTATATTTGCGTGGCATACAGCAGCAGTGTCAGGTGATTCCTTCCTAGACACTTGGCAGCTCGTCCGAAGCTCTAAAATATACCTGGTGTTACATTACGAGGTACACACATTACTATTACAGGTGTTGGCATAAGAACGTGGGGTAGTTACTGCCGTACCGTAGTCTGTAGACTTCGTATATAACTCCCACTGCTGCTGGTGGTAACATTCATAATACATACACAAGCTTTTGACACGACCAGCCGCGACTATTTTTCAGGCTGCACCGATATAATGATATCATACCATTAGGAGATCTGCCGAACTGGTGCCTGTACTTCCTCGCTTCCCGCGAGTACTCGTAGCTAAAAATACCAAGTAACATATTACGTATACTTGGTCCATTCAGTGAAGTCCTACGTATTGCGGTTGCTCGAGCTGCCTAAGGAATACCATACTGACTGATAAATAAAGTGCATAGTTTTTATCAAAATCATACGTACTATTAGTGCTGTTTACAGGTGCATCAGGGTGCATACATACGCAAGCCCGCCCCTTGGGCTTTTGATCTTTTGATTGATAACGGTTTTCCGATATTTTACGGCCGATCAGGGAGTCTTTTCCATTAGAAGGACACTTGACAAATACACACCTCAGCACCTCAGCTTTGTGGGATCGAAAATGTCGTCCGAACCAATCTTCGCAAGAATGTCTACAGGGATGCTATACGGGGTGATACCTCGTGAAGGATGTAACGTCGGTGTACTACTGTACGTGACGATAGCGTTCCGAGTGCGGCAAACGAGCGTGAATCTGAATAGAGGGGGTGGGGGGGGAGGGGGTGCGTGCGCCTGCACCAATGCACGCCTTCGAGCTTGGAGCGTTACGCGAGGGTATTTTAACACCACATTACGTACACAATTCGGCAGTCAGAATATACAGGAAATAGGACACATTATAAAGCAGAATCAAGAGTAAATTATGTGCTGTGCAGTTCCCTTAACACCAGCAAACACTCCGTGCTTCGCCGCCCTCTCGAAACAAATTGATTCCGGTCCACATGTTCCATATCTATGTATCTATTCCATGTTCCATACTGCGGTATAGCAGCAGCAGTATCTCCAAAACGAATGCGACACTCTTCACTTCGTATACATACGCATACCGTTTGTATGTATCAGGTATATACCATTGATACTTATACTTATTACCACTGCTTGCTGTTGCCACTACCATTGCTACCCTTTCGTGCCTGCCAGGTGCCGGACAGCGTGGTGACAAAGCTGTGCGAGGAGGGCACAGTGCTGCAATGTGCTGGTGGCTTAATGGTGGAGCACAAGCTGTTACAACCATACATCACCAACATGGATGGGACTATAGACTCCGTAATGGGCTTGTCGAAGGCATTGGTGCTGGAGTTGCTTGCACAGCTCTCGAAAAGCTAGATTTCGATAAGTAATGGGCTCCATGCTCCATGTCCAAAATTGAGCTTTTCTCGCCGTTCGGAGCGTTCAAGACGGCTGCATCATACGGGGGGGAAGCTCACTCTGTGCAGCATACTAATGTAATGTTACATTGCCCTGCCTAGCAAAGCAAACCCAATGCATATAAGAAGAAACCGTGTTCCATCACACGACTTGAACAAAGTAAAAGCGCAATCCGTCACCTATGCTATACCATATGCTATCACCCTATGCTATACCATATGCTATAGCTATACTGCTTTCCTACAGGCAGCCCGTCGCGCGCCCTCGCAGTTTCTCAATGGGGGATTTGCAAGGCAACATGTTGCCAAATGCAGGCCTAATCCCGGCCTTCACTACCCCCTACTCTAATATACGCCGCTCATCTGCACCACCTTATGGGGCTCTCAACGCTTACTAATTCACTGCTGCTGAAGCGCACAAAAACGACTCGTGCTGCGGCCTGTCATCTATCTCACAGACGCTAAAGAAAGAAAGCTATCTCCGGGCGATGAAGCCATCCCGACACCGCGCTAAAAACTATCTACCTTCCAAGGTGTTTTGTTGCTAGAGAGAGCAACTTTTTTTTTCCGTATCATTTTATCATCACCTATACGAGCTAAACACACACCATACATTTCAATTCATGAGAAGCAACAATTAGTACAGCAGTGTCCACATTCACTCTCCGCCCAAAAGCCGTTACGGCTCGACAATACTTCACACGGCGGGGAACGCACAGCATAAGACACGTGTGGACCGGCTCTTCACGAAAACGTACCAGGTACGAAGGACAACGAAAGGAGAAAATCAAGACTCGCCCACATCGCTTCCTCCCTTCGAGGAGTCGGTCCTTCACCCCGTCATCGCCCATCGCGAAGGGCAGACATACAAAAAAAAAAAAAAAAAAAACTGAACTTGCTTGCCTTCCGACAGGTCTGGCGACCGGCCGGGCCGACCTTGCGGCCCCACGTACAAGACAACAGCAGTAACTCGCGTATCCACAACACGAAACCTGGGACTTCAAAAGCGAGCCTCCTCTTCTTCCTATACAACGTTGTGGCGCCAAAATACTAGGCAGCGCTCACCTAAACGCAAATCTACGACTCTCTTAACACACGCGGTCTCCACCACCACCACCACCACCACCACCACCGCCCGACATTTCTGGCGTAGATCGTTTGACCCCGCTCCTCGGTGTGAGCGGTGCTGCCTGTCGGGGATCGCCTGGCGCCGGCAAAAACCTATCGGGTCCTTCGCGCGACATCATGACCGCAGCAGGGTGTGAGTGTGAGTGTAGGACCTGGCGCTCAGCTGTGCCCTGTCCATCCACGGCTAACCTGCTGCAGAGGAAGGTTACCGCCAAAATGTGAGATATACGTGGAACCCAGGTAAGGCAAGCGTCAGAAATCCAACGTGCAATGGAATAAACACACGCAAGCTGCTTGTACTCCTCGATTTGGGGAGAGTCTCGGGGAAATCAAATGTGCAGTCGAACAAACGCACCCACACTGCTTGCGCACAGCGCACAAGACGAATAACAAGCCCAAAAAATATGAAGGGGAATCTAACAGAAGACCAACACGTGAAAGTTAATCGCACGGTTCAAGCTATCACGTCTAGATCTCAATCTGAATGAATCGACCCATTTGATAAATGTTTTCTCAGACATTCCTACGACGTTAATAACTACATGGTATTGCCTGATAGAAGGAGTGATAGTATACAGGAGTTTTATGCGTGGGCGATTTACGTGTATGGTTAAATCAACACGTCGCGAGTGTTTCTCGAGGCAACAACAGTGGTCGTTGTATGCATGCCGTTGCGCTGGTAACAGTAAACAGTAAACAGGCTAGGCAGCAGCAGCAGCAGCAGCAGCGGGAAGGAACAAACTCTCCAAACCAACCAACCAACGCACCTGGCATTGTCGCTGGCTGCAGTACTCGGTAATGCCGAGTTAGAAGGCTTGCCTGTCAGCTGCCGGCGCTTCACGAGCAGGTTGAACCTACCAATGCGTATATAGCGGCACACGGAAACGAGGAGCGTTAGTTTCCAACCGCAAAATAGAGAGCACGAACGTTCACACGCAGCTTGCATAAACATCTTTCGACGAAATTTTTATCTGACAGCTGAGGGTGTCATTTTTATAAATTTGGATGTATAAACGCACGTTAACGGTTTGTGACGTTTCGCATTTTCGTGTGTCACTTTTGCCAAGCCGTTTTTCGTGGCGTTTGACTCGCTTACGTACAGGTATTTGACAGTGAACCAAAACGAGTCTTCGTTAAAGGTCGGTAAGACATACCAGGTACCAGGTATATACATCCCACACCGCGCGGACAGGCAATAAATAGCCCCCGTGCAATATAACTGTAGTTCTCACTACTAATACTATAAAGGGGGAGCATAGTAAACACTAGTAAATAGGAACTACGGTACACACAAAAACCTGTATACTTGTCTATTTTTACTAACAATATCTGGTCATATTTACTATGGTCCTCCGAAATAATACTATTAATAGTGCGGTGACAAAGTTGCAAACGTCGGACCGATGGTGATAGACAGCAGATGTAGCACATCATCTAGATCCTATATTTTCCATCATGAGTTGTGCAAGAGTAATATCGGTAAAAACGTGCGCAAGAGTTGTACCATACAGATCCCACTCGGCAAACCTGATCTAGGTCATGCAGATCGTATGCCACAGAGGGAAAATATCTACACTGATCTAGGTCATGCAGATCATATGCCACAGAGGGAAAATATCTACATGAAATGATAACCTCATTGGTCGGATCTGTGCAAGTTGTGACCCATGACCTGGCCAGCTGACACGTACGCACCTATTCTTGACGTCGTCGTAGCATCGGCCGGGGATGCGCCTCGCGATTTTTGCGAACTGGTTGTGGTGCTCGGCGTGCAGCTGCATGACCAGCGCATCCTCTTCCGCCGTCCAGATTTTGTCCTTTTTGATCGCCGGGTCGACGTGATTGTTGTAGCGCTCACGACACTGCTTAGCCGTTCGCCCTGGCATCACCTCCGCGATCTTGGCCCAGCTGCAACACACACGGAACACACACACGCACCAACAGACAGACAAGACATGATCAGCACTGGACACAGAAATAGGTCGTGGAGTCGGCTGTCATCCTGGCACGCACCCCCGATTGTCATCCATGTACAGTACCTCAATCGAGCTTTGGTTGGATTTGTTTTCCTACCAACCAGTACACTCCTCCTACAGTAGTGCCGTTTCGTCGTCACGGGCTAGATTAATTCAGATTATTACAGTACGTCTCTTAGGGCAAAATGAGTTCATGGGAGATCAACAACAAAGAACAACAGCAACCTAATTACCATTTCAGGCTGACGGCCACGGCTCTCTTTTCTTAAGTCCTTCGCTTGTTGTTGTTGTTGTTGTTGTTATCTTCACATTAAACTCGTTTCAATTGCTAATCCCTATAGTCTGATCTAGCAAGATCACGGCCCGTGGTCACAAAAGTGCTAGAGCCATCAGAGAATCCTAAAGAACACGTACACTTAGCAGGGGAAGGATACACAAGTCCGAAGAGGTACACCTAAAATCCCTACAGCATGTTATGCGTGTCCAAAACTGAACTACACGCCCGCAATCTCCATTCGACTACAGCAGCATCGTCCCGCCCCCCCCCCTCCCACTCTTTACCAATGAATTTGCCGACTACAGCGTAACTACTGTCTGAAGTGCTGTCTGTACAAAAACACACGGTAGGCGTGGGAACAAGATGGAGCACGCAGCTGCTGTCTGAAGTGCTGCCGGAATGACAGTCCGCGGGCACACAGTGAAAAAGAACAGCCAACCAAAGCCATTACGTCAATTGACAATTGCCCGAATCTATCCTGAACGTCTGTGTTTAGGCACAGCATTATAAACATCGACACTTGAGAGGTACTCGCACCATTTCAAATGACATACTGGAGAATGCCTCGCTTTCTGAAACCCCTCGCATGATACGTGGGGGATAGCTCATAAATCGAACGACTCGTGTAGCTTGCGGTATACTTCGTATGATACTAATAGTCAACCGGGCTCCCATGTCTGCAAGCATATGCGGTATACAGCGCTTACCATGCCTTATATATATGCTGTGCCTCTTGGACTCATACCGAATACGACCAACTCGCCAGTAAGTAACCTTCCCACCCCGCAGATTATATGTACACAACCAACTGGCGGGTGACAACGCCATTTACGTTGTCTCATCTCTACCCATGGTCTCATTGCTCTGTAAAAAGTATCCCATACTCGTGTACTAATTCCAAGTAGTTTATTATTTTTCGTGACAAGCAAGCCTATTTCAACAGGCGTTTGCGTACCGGGGGCCGGTTGCAGGAGACGAGAATACAGGCGCAAGCTTGCGCAGTCGAGCGTCTTCTTCGGCGCCCCACGTCCCGTTTCCCCGAATAATGCCATTTCCGTTCAGCGTGAAGCGCCAATGCAGAAGGCACTGTATGCCCGACTGCTCCGGGGAGGCGAGGTCGACCGATCGACACGACGGAAAAGGCACAGCGAAGGCACGGACGGTAGGTACCGTGAGACAAGGTACAAAGTTTTTCAAAAGGAGAACAAGCAAGGTACTCGTATCTTGCTTGTACAAGGGGACTAATATGGGACTCTTGAAAGTCATGGAAACACACACACAAGACCATCGCGGCGCATAGGGCGGGCTGTCGCGTACGACACTTGCTTACATGCGGAGGGTGATAAGTCTCGCACGTTCCCCCGCGGAGGCATACGTACAAAATACATGTGGGTGTCTTTTCTTCTCTGAGATCGCTCGCTAAAAAAACAGGCGCTGAAATGGAAACCACCGGAGAAAACGACAAATCTGCACACAGAGTGCGCTCCCTCAGAAACAAGCTTTGAAAACAACCCGTGCAAACGACAAATCTGCAGAGAGACGGCGCTCCCTTAAAAACGAGGCCTGAAAAAACCAGACACGAAACGACCAATCGACAAATCCGGAGGTAAGAGTGTCCCAGAAACAGCCATGGATAACACTACGAATCGAATAGCGGCGATGTTTACATCTCACAATAGGCGTTTCCGTTTCACATGGGAACACAATGCGCTCAACACACATTTACCTCTGAACCCACAGCAGTAGTTGTCGATATTACGCTTTAACAGATTATCTACATGTGTTGAAGCTCATTGGTTTAGGTTACACCGCACTTTGATCAAGTTGCACGATTCAGGCACGGTTTATGTTATGACAATTCATAAGGTTTGCGACCACCATGTAGCGATTCTGTTCAGCTAGGGGCGTGTCAGATATTACGCTTTAACAGATTCTCTACATATGTTGAAGCTCATTGGTTTAGGTTACACCGCACTATGATCAAGTTGCACCGCATATTTGTGCAACGTATATTTTTAGATACGTATATACGAGTACACGTCTTCTCGGTCGCTTATCGACCTCAGTTCTTCGTCCGCCTTCCCCGAGATTGCGACGTGCCTCGTCTACCTTTCCTTGGTTGGAACGACTATTAATAGCTCTACCTAGCGGCTCTGCTGCATTGACAGGACGAGTGACCGCAGGTACATCACCAAGTTAATTTGTCGTGAGTGAAGTTAAGTGAAAGACATCAAGCATTGTACATTTGGTTCTCCTCTGTTGTAACTGCAGCTGTGGTATCACCGACACACAAGCAGACGCCTGGTCTACTGTAGCACTTGGAGCCGTCCTTGCTGCCTGCTACACACGCCTAGCATACAACTGTACATTATACCGACAGTAGTTAGTATTAATAGGTATGATCAAATGCATAGCGGTAGCAGGCGACGACAACGCGGTGTGGGAACCATACACAGCACATTCTGAGCGACAACGATTGCTTGCTTTAATTTGTGACACGAGCCTCACCTTCGTTGGGAAGAAGCCGGCGATGCTCGGCCACGCATGCGTAACGGGGGCGACTGCGCACAACACCAACACGCGTGAACAGGAGACAGAGTGCGTAACAAGGTAAGCAGACATCTCTATTATACTCGTTGAGAGAGAAAACATACCTACTTGCGTCGTATGTACTCGTTGGACGAAGGAGATGGACACACACGCCAGGCAATACGGAGACCAACCATCAGCTTGATGAGCTGCGCGACTCTGGCGTACATACTTCGTCAACATCAAGCAACATAAAGGGAAGCGCACCATCACCTGGAGAGCGGCACTCGTTTAAAAAACAGCACGTTCCACGCACGAGCCACTACTGCTGTCGTAGCCATAGCCATACCAGTCTAAGCGACGACACGCCTCCCTACGTCGAAAACCCAACAAACATAGGGTGAGCACGAGCTACATACTATTGCGGCAATTTGAGCCTAAGCAACGGCATGCCTCAGCAAATCGAAACCCCAGACATACCGCGGGTGAACACGGGCTATTATCGTGGCCATTCGAGCGAAAGCGCGTAGCAAGCAACCGTATGCCTCAGTGTTCACACCTCGAACAATCAACCAGGTGAACATGAAGACCAACCAACGCCAAACGCAAACTAAAGTGGTTACTTGATGGGGTTGCCTCGACGCCTGACACTCGGAAGTAATAGTCTTGTTGGTCTCACCGAGTTGGTTCACGAGCTCATCTAGTTTCCGCGTCTCCTCCTGGCCCCAGTCCTCTGGACGGTATCCCTCGACGCCTGCCCCCTCCATTGCCTGGTGGTCTTCCGGAGTCGTGCGCTTGTAGGGAGCGCTCTTTGTGGCTTCTCGCTTGTGCGACCGCTGGTGCTTTTGAACCTGCAACGCCAATAACAGGCCGTGGAAATTCAGACAGCCATACTATACTAAAAATGCCAAATATTACAATAAAAAGTATGGAGACAAAAATGAAAACGGAAAGTTCAAAGACGATAAACTCGTCAAATGTGGAAATACCAGTAGGTTATACGAGTACTGCTGCGGTAAACTACACGATGCTGGTATCATACGGTACACACAGATTCCTTTCAGATTGTCAGGTTTCCACATTGGGAAAGTTTCCACGACAGACGCCGTTGTAACGAATCACGTGCCTGGTATCAACTCCATGTGTCAATATATACTTGAGCCACACCCAACGCCTGCAGCTTGCTCACTTCTCACCAATTTGGTATTAAATCATATTATACCTACTACTGCTGTAGACCTTCAATCGATTGTCAATCTAGTTCTCGATTTTTTCCAGGAACGCGAACGAACGTTTACATATCGTATACCTGGTATATTTTAAAAAACAAAAAAAACACAGCTGTGAGATCGAGGATTTAATCGCAACTCATGTTTGCAAGCTGAGTGGGATACTTCCATCGCGCGAACTACGGGTTTTGAGGGGAACAAAATCTGATATCTGTGGAACTCAAGGGAGGTCACATATATACGGTGTACATGATACTTGGTATCATAAGTGTATACCTTTTCAAGTTGGTGGTGGTGGAAGACCATTCCTTTCTTCACTCCACCGTTGTGCGTGTGTGCGCATTTCGAGTGGTAGTGCCTCCGAGATGCGATTCGCGCAGCCTGGGGGGCAAGAGAAAAACATACAAGTTCAAGGGCTTCCCCGGTTATTCCGATATTCAAGCGAGTCAGGGCGAACAAACTCAATCAACGCTGTCGGGGAACCGGTTTTAACATCCTGGGGTCCAGCCTGCGTTTCTGTTTATACTTTTGTTGACGTTGTCGTTGTTGTTGCCTTTTCCTTCCTCAAAAGACTCTCGTGCCTAACGGGTTGTACACTTTTTTTGCAAGGATAAAAACACAATCACGCACTGCTGCCGTCCCTCTCTCTACCTGCGTAAAGGCCCAGCTAACGCAGCTAAATTGCACACGTGACGTGCCATACGTAGACTGCTGGTGAATCTTGGACGATTCTTCAACAGGTCGACTGACGTCCGTAGCAGCAACGTCAACCAAACACCAACTTATCGCCATTATCCAGTAACCAGTACAAACCACCAGGTGTATTATACGTACTCGTAGAGCCGTACAAAGCTACAGTATTACTATTATAGATAAATAACAGAGCAGCACACTCACCGCATCCCTGTAGACGCAGTCTGCAGACGCACATAAACTGCCCTTCTCGACGACCAGCCACAGGTCCTTGTCAAGGCCGTCGTCGTCATCATCCCCTCCCTCGAACGGCTTCAGCCGCTCCAGCGAAGGCACGGGGGGGTAGGAAGCCTGCACAACCACACCGCCAAGACAACAAGAACAGCAATGGGGTTGAAATGGTTGCATGCCAATTACGAAGAGTACTGCTGTAGAGACTTGAGACTTGAGAGGCCACACACCGCAAGCATGCATATCGCATATCCAAATCGGGCCACGAGTACGATATATGTGTGTGTGGTCTTCACATTGAACCCGTTCTTTCTACCCAGCTACACCAGTTCACCCACTGTCTGTCCTGATTCCTAATCCTAGAGAGATACGACAAGTTCTGTGGCCACAGACTGTGAGACAGAGAAAATCCAAAACAAAATAAACGCAAAGACTGCGGAAGAATGAGTAAAACATTTTATTTTATTTTTTTCCATCCCATTTATTATCTTCGCACTTCTGTCCCTTTGTCTTCATCCCATTTACTATCTTCGCACTTCTGTCCCTCTCCCTCCCTATTAATAGTCGTAACTCAGATCCGGGGTCACAAAGCAGGCCCTTCTCCCTCCTCCCCACTACGGTTCGTGCCTTGATTTTTACCGCGCAGAGGGTTCAGCATTCGCAACGCTCGTCGAGTTTCATCGAATTTTGCTAACTCACTCGCTCTCGCGCTTTCCACTAGTCAACATATTATTTTGCGAGAAAAGGTCCCTACTCGTAGAACGAGCATGCACTCGGGGGGGCTCGGACCCACGACCTTGACTCTAACAGGGACGAGATTCACCTGTCATTCCACCGGGGACCAGTATATACCAATGCATACGAGTACCCTCATTTTATATACGAAGTAATAACGGAGGTACCACCAGGGACCCTAACGAGAGAAAAATCAATTCCCTTCCTGATAAAAGTTAAACAACAGGATTCCTTCGTACATGTATAGGTAAGTGACAGGTATGGTATCATACATAGATAGGTATGTATATACGCGTAGTAGGGTGCATGGGGTCAGGTCAGCCCGGTTTGGGCGAGACAGCTCCCAATAGCTCGCGAATGAAAACGCCCTCCTAGGGGTGAGAGGAAGAAGGTGTGCCAACCAACCCTAACCCTGCCTATCGGTGGTCCGGGGCACGGACGGCGGGCAAACAAACTCCAGCGAGCACAGGCCCGTGAAAGAAAAGCGCATGCTGCAGTAAAGATGCAAATACCGGCGGGAGACCGGCACACGCTCCGGCCTCTTTTGCCTCTTGTGCCTCTTTTCGAACGAGAGAACCCATGAAAGTAGAGAACATGTTGAAGAAATGATGTGCCGTGCTACCGTACGTATACACCAGGTATATTATACGCAAGTGCAAGGACGTGCTCTACGTCTACGTCAAGCAATTTGCCCCAAGGAATCACGGACCGCACATATTATACATACATGCCGCCTCGGATGTAACCAAAAATAGAAAAATAGGGATGCTCCAAAATCAGCGTACCTAATGCTAATACCCCCCCCTCCTCTCTCGATCGCCTTGAGACGAACAACGTACCTCAGACATGTCCACAGCGTCCGAGTGGCTGTCGGCGGCGCCCGGACCGCAGTCGCTCGACTGATCGAAGGGCGGCATCGCCTCAGCCTGAGCCCTGGTTCCTCGGCCAACGGACATAAGCGCCTGCACGGCGTCCACCTCGTCCAGCGGCCTCTGCTCCATGGGCAACACGCCCTGCTCCGATTCCGTCGCCGGTGGTTGCATTTGGCCTTCGCCTGCCACTCGCGGCGAGCATGCCTCGGCGTCTGGCGGCGCCTTCCAGTCAGGCCGGGGCGGCGGCGTAGGCGGTTCAGTCAACGCCGGGGACAGGGGCTGCCAGCCAAAGCCCCCGTCCCGAACTCCGTCCCTTACTCCTCCTCCTCCTCCCCCTCCTCCGATACCAGCACCATTACCACCGCCGAAGGTAGGTCTGCAGTTGAGAGAGGACGCGAACCCGGGCACCTTAACTCCTTTCCCGGGGGAGAAGCGCGGTGCGACGCGGACGTTCTCGAAGTGCGCCATGCCGGACGCCGAGTACGTCGGCGACGGCGTCAAGCCCAACATGGTTCCGTCGCTCGGTGCGTTCTCGAGAGCTTGGCTGAGACGCATCCTCTTGATCTCCTCGAACGGGCGCGTATCCGCGGCCATGCTGCCTATGGCGGCTATCTGGGGGATGATGCCGCTAACCGACGCGGAGACGCTGTCGTCTCCATCCTGACCGCGAACATCGACGAAGTAAGACGCTTTCAGCTTCGGCGCCCAGTCCAGATTGCTGTTGCAAAAGAAAGAAATGCGACATTTGCGACATACGCGACAGGGCGTCGTCAACGCGGGTGATGGAAAGTGCGGGGCGTTTTCTCAACGGGGCGGCGTGATGCAATGTCGGGGGCTTTATTTAATCGCTCGTAAATGCGCCTCAACTTGTAATTAACGGGGCCGCCGCATGTGCTTGGCTTTGCTCGCATGTTTGTCCATCTGCCTGATGCGGAAGCGCAAGCAAAGCATAGCTGTAAAAGCTTGACGTGTACCTGGTGACAACTAGTAAAGTCATACCTGGTCCGATACGAGCATAGATGGAGCAGATGGCACTTCCGATGAGGGCGTAAAGCTTTCACGTATGACAACAACCAAACAACGTTGACTACAAGAGCATTCATCATACTGTTTGTTGTGAATACCACCACAAGAAGCTCTATCCTATTGATAGAAACAAGGTCTCTCTCAACGAAAATTTACTCCAAGGCTTTCTTTGCATTTATCCATTGTCCATTTACAAAAAGTTCATCTATGTTACGTATGGATACCGCGCGCGGACATCCTTGGCCACTCTTTCTTTCACATGATCCTAAGGGAAAATATTGAAAAAAAAGAAAAAAAAAAACATTAAAACTCCACAAAAAGAAAGCAAAAGAAGAAGGGAGCGGGGGGGTCAACAAAATCGGCACGCCTTCAGAAATAGTGTCGCATCGGACCTGACGGCCAGCTAGCTACCGCGAACCACAGCCTGACCACAACACGAAAGGTGCCGTCTCTTTGTCAAGCCGATTGCAATTACAAAACTACACCATCTTTCAGATCACTGAACTCAAAAGTTACCATACATACCGGTACATACGCGGCACGATACGACTCCGAGCAGCAGCTAAAAGACAAGTGGGAAAAGGAAAATCCCGGAACGACAGAAGAGGCATTTGCTCATCATCTATCTGCTCACCTGGGGTCCCTTTGTCCAAAATCGTTAATAGATGTAGGACCCGCACCCCACGGCGGCGCGGCAGTCCTTGCACGCCATGATCGCGGGCGATCGGGCACGACACCGGCAGACTGGACCGGAGGCTCCAGGGCCTGAGGGTGCGTGCCAACAACGCCCGGTTTGTTTGCGAGCACAGCAGGTACACCGCGCGGAGCGGGGGTGCAAGATTGAGATTGTTGGCCATCATATGTATAATATATTATGTCGTACCTGGTATGTACGAACCAGGTGTATGTTGATGTATTAGATCATACGATGATACCGGTAGGACGAGAAAAGTGAAGGCCCGCCGCCGAATACAGATGAGAGATACGCCAGTGATACGTAGTGGTGGTGGTACTGCTGCTGCTGCTGTACCACAAATACACACGGTAAGTACACTCGTAGGTAGGTAGGTACAAGATACGTAATGCGGGAAAACTAATAAAAGAAAGGCCTCGCGATTGCGTCTTCTGCTTCGTACACATGTACAAAACCTAGATATCGTATGATAGAGACAGCAATACTGCAATGCCCCTATATATCAACAGCAGTTGTGTGCACACTTACGGTTTACGGTATCACGACAAACGAGTTGCGTCCCCGCTTCCCTCCCCTCCGGAAATACAGCAATGCGCCCAGAAGCGACACCCCCCGCGCTCGGAAATCCGAGAAGGATCGAACCGACTACGTACATTGTTACCAAAACCCATCGTACAATACCTGCTGGTACCGGTATACAATACGCGTATAATATCATACGTAGAGGTCGGCGAATAGCAGTAAGTACTCTGGATATTAGAATAGGGGGGGGGCGGACTATTGTTTCCATGTATACGCAAAGTAGAAAAATGTCGATTTTGAGTTTGCGACTCGAGACCCCCCGGAGTCCATCACACAACAGGAATCAGACATCAATCAGAGGCTTCAGACAATCAATCGATGGTTCTTCTTGCCTACAATGGTGTGCTGGCGTAACGTACCCCGTTCACAAGAACAGAACCGGGGCATCGATACTTTACAAGCCGTACATACATACGACCATACACCTGGTACACATACGCGCGCTGCTGTATACCGGTAACGCGGTACCGCTGCTGCTGCTGCTCGAGTACGAGCACGACGGTCACCCAGTACTGCTGCTGTACGGCGTACACATTACAGGACTAATCGTCAGAACCACAGGCACGCCTACTTACCTCGAAGCGGCGGCCCTCCGGTATAGCATGTTCACGCAAGCCGGGTGATATGGCATCAGACGACGCCAGCCACGGGAGGGCAGAACTGCGCCAGCGAGATGAACCCGAACTGGAGGGTTTGGTGTTCATCCCTTCCATGATGTTGGGGGCGGAGTGTACTCTGCGGTGTCCGAGCGAGTTCCACGGTCCGCTCGGCTGCTCCGTTGTCTGGCGATATGCGCGACTACTGATTGAGGTGTTGGTGTTGGGGTAGCCGGCACCACCGTGGAGGTCAGCACTGACTTCCGCATTCCATCGGTCACCTTGAGGCTGGGGCTGGGAGGAGGAGGAAGACCGAGGCCGGCAGCAGCAGCAGCAGCAGCAGCAGCAGCAGCGCACGATTCATTAGTCGTGGAGTTTTGCAGAATGGGGTGTTTTGTTCGTGCGTTTGCTGCGGACTGCTGTGTGCTGCATGAAAGAAAATCAGCAAAATCTGAACAAGAATGATGGACAAGTACGATACCTTTTGTACAAGAGTATTACAGCAGCATCAGGTACAGCATACAGCAGCATTACTACGTCGTAGTACTGGTTAGTGAAACAAACCCCGCAAATGCATGGTGGGCGTGTGGGCAGGCAATCCTAGCCAGTGGCAGGGAAAATATATACCCAGGTACGTACTTGTAACTCGTACTGCAATGCATATATATACGAGTATACTGCTGCTGTTCCAGGTACATCATACATCATCATACCCAACCTGCTACACTATTTAATACTTTAATACAAACAACTTCACTCGGTACCAGACAGAGGGTACATGTCAATCTCAACACAATAACCTGAACAAATCGTGTTCAGATCGTAGATACACTCGAGGACTCTTACGTACATAGCAGAAAAGAAAATGTAGTCTATTTGTCCATCATTTGAAAATGAATTCGCCGTGTACGTGACGTGCGTACAAGTAACTCCCTCGGTGATGGACATTCTGTGTTCCAACTTCTGCTGTACCAAGAGATCACAAGATGAGACGAAAGACGAAGACGCTTGCGAGCACGCAGGTCCGACCTCCCCCCCCTGGAGCCTGAGACGTCAACAGGAAATTCAGATTCGAGATTCACAGAGTGTGGGTGGCTCACTTGATTCGACAGGTCCTGATCACGGATTGGTGCACGAGAATCTCGCAACCCCGGCAGTATGGTGGGCCCTCCCGCAGACCCCGGCCTACTCCGCACAAGGACCACCGCTACGGGCTCGTGTGCAAGCTCCTCCACTCCGCCCCCAAACGAAATCGAGTGTCCACGGCGACTGCTGCCGCGTGAGAGGCGCTCCGCCGCTCTTGTAGCCTCGTTTTGTTCGATATCTCGGAACCCCATAGGCTCGGACATCATTGGCGCTGCGAACGAAGACGCTCCAACTCCTCCGGGGGCGGCGAAGGTCAAGCTGTCCGCAGTGATACTCTCATGCACATGTTGCCTCCTCTGAAAGTCTAGTCGGTTCCCCGCCATAGAGGCCGTAGGGCCGGCCTCCTTCGCTATGCTATGGCGCTATAGCCCGGTGTACAGAGAGAGAGGTTCGTGGACTGTTCGTACCCTCGCGACTGGCAATGTCAGACGTCCAAACAAGGCGATGTGTCAGCCCCCAACGACTTCCACCCCAAGTCCGCGGCGAGCTTTGACCCGCCGCGTCGGCCGCTGGTCGTCTTTAGTTTCCCCACTGGAAATCGGGAGCAAGCGGGCTGGAACACGGAGCTTATGGTACGACGCAAAGCAAACCTCCAACCTGGTGCGGGATGCAGACTTGGCAGGACTGGCAAAAAGAGGGTGATGAGGGGATGCGGCCCGTCTTTCGCTTTCAAAATTGAAAGATCCGTTTGACAGCCAACGGCAGTGTTTTTCTTGCAGTTTTGAGATCATCACTGGCATATTATGATTTTTTACCGCGGACGCAGGGTCACGTCAGCGACGCTGCTGGATGCTTGCATATGAATTTCAGTGAATTCTCGTGAATTCCGTGTCTCAGTCTCTCACACCAGCCCACGAATCCAACCATACGATTGCCCGATGCCGCGGGCCTTCTCGCCGGTGACGACCGCAGAACGAAGCGTGGTCCGCTTCCAGCGTCGAATCTCATGTCTCTCGTCTGTTCGTCTGTTCGACACGCCTGCCCAGCCGCCACATTCCGTAATGTGCATAGATCGGTACGCTCCTTCGTGTACCATCATCAGTCTGTACCTGGTATAATATGGCCTATCGTCACAGCAGCAGTTCATCACTGCAGCTTCAGCACAGCACTACTACTACTACTACTCTACCAAGTTGATCGACCATCCTCATCATCACCATCATCACCCCCATCGTCATTCAGTATGTACCAGGTGTGTGTGTATGTATACTACCAGTATATGACACGAGTGAGTACAATGTGCAGCAGCAGCAGCAGCAGCAGCAGCAGAAGCAGCAGCAGCTAACATAGCTGCGCTTTTTAGCAAGAAGAGAGAAGAGTGCTCTTGAAATTTTGTCCCACAAACAGTAGTCGGCGTATGTAATGCACAGCAGGTTTTTTGGAGAACAAACACAAAACGATATTTATTTTTTCAAAATGAAAATAATTTCGGTTGTGTTTTTTTTTGTGTCTTGGTTCTTTTGGTGTCGCTTGTCTTGCGCCTGTTGTTCGTGTTCTGCTTTTTTTGTCTTTTGTTGTCTTTTGGTGTTTTTTACTGCTGTTATTATTATTGTCGTGCTTCTGGTCTATCGTCTCTCTTTCTTTTTCGTTGTTGCAGGTTGTTGCACTCTACACACTACACACCAGTATATGCCAGAGGTTTGGAGCAAATAACATACCGGTGCATTAGCATTTTAGACGCTGACGTCCGCACGAAACATGCATCGCAGTCGTAGTTCCGTAATTACTTTGTGTCCCCTATATATGTTGAAAACGCCACCAAATATATTGGAAACCTCTTTAACCCTGTTTTGGAATATATACAGTACACAGAGTACAGGACACCTAAGGCCGACTCTTGTGGAGAAATTATTTTTCAACACCTTCGCAGGCTTTTTCTCCCGGGGACGCTGAAAAATGTCCCCTATTATCTCAACGAGCCCTTGGTCAATTTTCGAGAGGGATCGTAGTGATATTGGCCGATTTAGCAGGCTCGAATTTCCAATGGATGGCCAACTCAGGCCAATAGCCCTGTTTCGATTACTTTATCGAAACCGGGTACGTAAAAAATACGAAACAGGCGGCCTATTTCGATTTTTTTATCGAAACAGGGTGAAAAAATCGAAACAGGGTCAGTTGGCCATCCGTTGGAATTTCGAGCCTGCAAAATCGGCCAATACCACTAGTAATAGATTCCTCTCGAAAATTGACCAATGGCTCGTTGAGATAGTAGGAGACGTTTTTTAGCGTCCCCGGGAGAAAAAGCCTGCGAAGGTGTTGGAAAATCCTGTTTTCGATTCCGATCCCATAAGAGTCGGCCTAATAACAAAACAGGAAAATATGGTCCAGGGTAGATTTCTTATTTGAGAAAGGGTGCTTTCCACACTAATTTCAAGATAACGACTCCCGAATTTCTTAATTTGCCTCCAAGTATCAGCCCGATTTTCTTATTAGCCTGTTTCTTATTACCGTAGGTGTCCTGTACTCTGTACTACTGCTTGTACACTGCCTACTGCATCACTCACCGTTTTTCGACAGTTCCGAAACTCTGAATTAGAGTCAACTGTACATTTCTGCACAAGGAAAAGTAAAATAAAGCAGGAGGGGGGGGGGAACCACTGCACAATGGGTCTACAAATCAAACTCTGCACACTGCACACCCTTTTATATGCTGCTTGTAGAGTTTTTTTTGTTAGTTTTTGCTACGCCTTTTGGTGGAAACCCTTATTTTTTTGGCGGGTTTGGTTGAGGTCGGACCAGAGGGTAGGTAGTGGGCCCTGCGGGCGGCTAGTTATATACCCACAGGTTCAGTTCGGGGAGCTCAGACCCGGGTGGGATCAGGTCTGGTTGGGATCAGGGTACCAAGCGGGAGCAAGGTGGATGTTTGCGAGTATTTTTCGCATACTATTAACACGTACGCTTTGCAATTAGGGCTCGTCGGTTAGGAACATACTCGTATAGACTATACGAGTATATATGTATTATATATACATACATACCTGGTATTTTATATCCACACGTATCGTAGTATACGTATACATATCATATACAGCAGTATATGTACAACAACGCGAAAACTGAAGAGGCTTTTTTTCCCTTGGAAAACCAGGGGAAAAAAGGCTCGCGCTCCGCGCTCGCTCGCCTCGTTAACCCTACTCTTGGGGCATCACAGAGGGGAAAGTTGACGATGAAAAGTGACGATTTCAGCGTCGGCCACTGCGTGATAGCAGGTGATATCAGATCATCATTCAAACTATTAATAGACCAGTGTCCGAGTCACATCGCAAGGAGTCGTACGGCACGCGCGCAACGTGGTTTTTACCCGTTCTCTACTGCTAGGCTCTTACGCTGGTGACGAAACCACGTGCTTCATTGTTTTGATCGCTATCCCTTATGTCCCTTATGTCCCTTATATCCCTTAACCCCTTATGAACTGGTCCCACGTATTTGGGGACAAACTACTCGGAATTAGTGGGGTATTTGTTTTTCGAGCTCTGAATGGGTTGGGTCCCGAAGGAGTTAACACTACGTGTACGAAGGCATCTTAGAGATAACTGAAACGGCAAAACGCGGGGGTGGGGGAAGGTTAGACACCCCCTGAAGACGTCATTATTATATTATTTTATTATTTGAGTCTTTCTTCCTCAGCGGCCTCCATTGACACCTACAGTACCTCTATCTGGCCTCTCTCAGCTCCCACTTGAACAACGCCTTTTGTATATTACTCTTAATAGTACTTGCTGCAAGCCCTTTTCCTCTTTCATTCGTTTTTAGAAGAGCATCCTTTGTCCATTTTTTTTTTTTTTTGTGGGCCTTTTTGTTTTGCGCGTACGAGCATGTTAACTTCGAGCATCTACCCCAAGCACAACGCCACACAGCGCAATCAGCCCTGCACAAAGCAATAAAGCATGTACTTGCCGACCAGGGCGCCACAACGCAAGCAAGCAGACGGAGTTGGCGAGAGCCAGCATGTCATCGAGCACTTATACAGCTCGTTGCGTTCTCTAAACGCACGAAGAAATCGAAATCTGCCCGGCCTACAAAACTTTTTGTTAGCTTGGGAGCTCTTGGCATTTGCAAGTCGCCAGTTTGCAGCTAAAATCGTGGACCTCTCTGCCCGCTTCATTCGCTTTTTGTTTTCTTCCTTGTGAGCGAGCGTAGCAAGCGGCGGGAGCCGTCCGCGTAGCGGAGCGCCTTGTACAACTTACATGTCCTTCCACCCCAAAGAAGGACTCAGAGACGTCCCCAACCTCGGGGAGGGGGGAGCGGGTCGGGGGGGGTGATTGAGATAGGCAAGCCTACATACACTAAGCGGCACATCGTCAACACGAAATAGAGTGTGTTTGTGAGTTTCTTGCCGCCTCTTCGACATATTGTCCCACATATGTTTTATAAAAAAACAACAACGACTGTCGACAATGCCCAGCACGTGCATCCGTTTTGATGTGCCGTGCAGGGTTAGGGTTGCCCGTGTCTGCTGACCCCCCCCCCGTCTAGCCCCGCTCTGGCCCGCTGGCACGACGAGTGCACCGGCAGCCCCACCATCACCTCCCTTCGTGTATAGGCACCACCGGCCACGGTTGGGCTCTGCCCAAGTGTCTTCTATTAGGAGCACAAACGGTGCTCCGTCTCGAAAGGGATGCGTTTTTTTTTTTTTCCATCCCATTTATTATCTGCGCCCTTCCTTCTCTCTCCTCCCTAGTCGTAACTCAGATCCGGGGTCACACAGTAGGCTCCGTTGTCAATGGTAACATGAGTCATATAAGCAAGCGCGATCGAAGCATCACACCCAGCTTGCAAAGATGAGTTTCGACGAAGTCCTCGATCTCGAAGCTGTTTTTTTTTTTTTTTTTTTTTTTGTAAATTAAGGCAAGCAACAAATATGTATGCCCCCCTCCCTGCCCCTTCAGCCACTGATCAGCAGTCAGCAGGAGGAGTGGG
The DNA here is from genome assembly GCA_008828725.1 of Saccharina japonica. Lineage (NCBI taxonomy): Eukaryota > Phaeophyceae > Laminariales > Laminariaceae > Saccharina > Saccharina japonica. Next base: position 1,960,196 of record MEHQ01002178.1, read on the forward strand.
TCTCGTTTTCGGCGGCGCGGTATTATGCGTTTCGTGGGAGAACCTACAACAATAATTACTTGTCGCCGATTGAACGAATTATAGCACCTTCATCGCGACTCGGAAAACCGTAGTTTTTTTTAGCGACGCGGTCGATTTTTTGCTTCTTCTTCGCCTCCTGGGCCTCTTCGCGCCCGTCGTCACTCTCCCAACTTTACCTTTACTCTTTACCCTCCCTTGCTCAGGATGTCCCCCAGGGAAACTATATGTACGAAGTGTAATGGTACAGCAGTGGTACGTACTACCAGGTACTGTATACTGCCGCTGCACTGCTGCCGACTCGCAACAGCAGTTTTGTGTTCATGGCGTCTCCGTTTCATACGAAACTCTTGAAACGATACATAGTAGGAGCTCTGGGTGGCATGGGCGGCATTTGAAACACCGTGCCCGCTCGCGGCGGCATACAGAGTTGCACATATCTATATTGCATAGCCGCCGAACCGTCCGGTTGAGCTCGCCTATGCATCTGCGGAGAAGGTTGTCGTTGCTCATGCCGCCCTCAATTAGGACTGTCTCGCGGGCGGCTACGAAAACTAATACTGAAACTGGCACGACGTATATAAATATATTCATGAGCACGTACGCTCGTGCGCCCGAACGGAGACATATATGTTTATATTTATATTTATATTTATATAAATATGTACATGCGCGCATTGACGAAGCGCACGTCGAGCTTGTCTACACCCCTGCAAGGCAAGGCACCATGCGTCCTCGGCGACAGCCATTACCGTATTGTAAACTATCGTCTTTGAGACATTGAGGCCTACACTCAGGATTGACCCAAACGCCCGCCGCATGATGGCTGCATACCAGTATTAATAAAGCAAGACGGTCACTGGCGCATACATTCCGATTGCTCGTCTGTGCCAATGCCGGGGGGGCTGAGTTGAAATGTGATTACATGTCAAAACCGCCCACAACGACCGCAGACCCGCTGTAGTAAGTATTTGCATCATATGATACCCTCTGGTAGCTGCTGCGCTATATATACACACTACCTGGTATACTATTAAACGTATTAATAATAGTAGTGTGACCTCAAACAGAGACAGGCCCCTCAGCAACGCCTGTAGATCAGCGAGGGATCCCCCTGTACCAGGTGTACCAGGTACTGCCTTGTGTGTAACACCAGATACTTGTCAACGTACTACTGCCTTGTGTGTATTACCAGATGCTACCTGGTTACTTGGTACGTATCATACCGTATATATGCATATGTATATGTGGTGATTTTGTAATATTGTAGTTTAAAAGGCAAACCTTGGCCGCAGGTAAAGGCGTCGTCCCTTGTCCGGCTCCTGGGACTTGCCCTTCCTTAGTTTTTAGTTATCGCGCATCTACTTTGTACCTGATATGTGATATCATAGCTATTACCAGGTACCATGATATATCATAGGGTTTGGCACCCCCATCGTATGTAGCTCGTCGAGTTTTTGTCTTTTTATCGTTTCGGTTTCTCGTCATGCTCTCTCTCTGCACGAGCGCTATTATATGCATGACGAAAGAAGGTCGATCATAGTCTCATACTATATAGTACTGATAGCACTGGTAGGCACTACGAGAGGTTCTCCATTTCTTTTCTCCCGGTTGGTGTTCGAACGACCCAAGCCGGTCGCCCCGGTGGTCTAACTGGTAGCCACAAAGCCTTTTGGGCCGGATGTCGAGGGTTCGATTCTCCCCATGGAGGTTTTTATTCTCAAATGACACCGACTGTCGAGAGCGCATATTTTAGCGTGGGTAAGCAAAATTCGACGAGAGTTGACGAGGGAAGAAAGTGCTGAAATATTCTCGCGATAAAAATGCAAAGCAAGAACCGTAGTGGAGGAGGAGGGAGAGGAGCCTACTTTGTGACCCCGGATCTGAGTTACGACTAGGGAGGGAGAAAGACGGAAGTGCGAAGATAATAAATGGGATGGACAAAAAAACAAACAAACAAACAAACAAACAAACAAACCCTGAACACCAACCCGACCCTTTACCTGGTGCCTGTGCAACCCTGCCGTATGGTACTGGGATTCCTGCAGTCTATTATTGATAATGGAGTATTAGTCTAAGTAGTAGGCGTCAAGGCCGCGGGTCGGAGCAGGGAAGTTTTATAGAGTCGCGGAAGGCTTTTGTTTCATACCTGGTATACTTGGAAAGTTCCTCCGGTTTTAAGCTTTCAAGTCGATAAACGAATCCAGTCACGGGTTTCCCACAGAACATGTTTTTGGTGACTAACTCGCGCACGCGCGGGGGAACAGGAAACACACAGTCTTTTAGAGGTACATTTCAGGCCATGTCAGAAGCGAGGTTTGGTGTGTAGTGTGCAGTGGTTGCGATTTTATCTTGCAGAAAGCCGAAACCAGTACTTACCTAAAAACGTTAGTGATACACACCCAAGCCCCGCTCGAGAGACATGCAGCTCCTATATCACCGGAGAGACAAGCAGCATGGGGATTTGTCGGTTATTTTTGCAACGTAGCTTAGTGTCTTGTCACGTTCTTCTGATGACACCTGGAACATGTTTTGTGTTGTGCTACAGGTGTGACCAGGACGTTACAAGACACTGATATGTTGCATCATCATGACGCTAGCCGAAAAATCCTCATACCTGCTTGTCTCTACTAGTAGGAGCTGCAGGTCTCTCGAAGGGTGCTTGGGTATAACTACCATTTGTAGGTACGTAACGATATCGGATTTCTGACAAGATAAAATCCCAACCCCAACACACGTAAACAGCGATTGGAGTACTTCCTCCTGCCGACGACGGATTATTTCACTACGTATTTCGGCATAGCTCTTCTTGCACACACCACATGCATACATGAAAAGCGGGCTCGGTTTCGCGTCTTCTGATCATTGTTGTGTCTTACGGGCAAAAGCCACCCGTGACCTTTCTTAGGTCGTTTTCATACAGGCTTGTGTTTGGTGTTTACCGTAATAATCTCCGTTTTTTCGTTTCGTCAAAGCACCGACCTCGAGCCACGCAGCTCTCTCTCTTTCTCTGGCTCGCTATTACGGCAGTCTCAGTCGTAACAAGTGGGGGGGAGGAAACTCCCGTACGCCGCAAGGACTACGAGAGTCCGTACGTAATGGACCTGGTTACACTTGCCTTGAAAAGCGTTCTTTCGCTCATCTCTCCTTTCGGGACTCGGATACCGCGACAAAAAAAAAACGACAAAAGTGTGTGGTATTAGTCTTACCAATCATCGTCTCTACCGTCCTCTGTGGTATGATGTGACCGCGCCGTGCGATAAACACAAGTATTGGTATTACTGCTGTAGTCTCGTGCAGGGCGCGTATCGTTCAACTCCTTGCGTTGAGGTTCCGGTACTCCATCTTTACATATACCAGGTGCATATTTACCTACCCCAGCAGCCCCGGTTACTTTGTATGGCCGACGCTACCTGTAATCGTCATTTTTTTGGGACACTTTCCCCCTCTGAAGGAACACAAAAACGCCCTTTTCTTGTCAAAACCTCGACAAAACCACGAATGGACCCCTTCTAAAACTTTGATAAAAAGTAGCGGGGATCGGGGGGAAAAGTGCATGCTCGAAAACATTTTCGTATTTAAAAAAAAACAGTGATTGGTGAAAGGGGATCGAGAGAAAAAAAGATCGAACCCGCGGCCTTAATGCTAAAAGTAGGTACCAGGTATATTCGTAGTATATAGTCTACTTAGTCTATTGTATTGTTTGTATTGTTTTCTCTTTGTGTTTGCTCATCTCTTTTCCTTTCCAGCTCAACTAGTGTAGAGGCTAACCCTCAGAGGGGGGGGGGGGTCTTCCGGACAAGCCATGGTCGCCCCGGTGGTCTAGTGGTTACCCTCGAGCCCTACTATTTGCGTTGATGTCTAGGGTTCGATTCTCCGTATGTGTTTTACTTTTTCGAAAGACTCCAACAACTGCCAAGAGCGCCTAGCGTGGGTAAGCACAGTTGAACGCGAGTCGACGAGAGGGAAGAAAGTGCTCAACCTTTTTCACGATAAAAATGCAAGGCGCGTGCCGTGGTGGGTAGTGGGGGGTCGGGGGAGAGAAGAGCCTACAATGCGACTCCGGATTTGAGTTACGAATAGGGAGGGAGCAGGAGAAAGAAGGGCAAGATACTAAATGAGCTGGAAAAAAACATGGTCAAAGGTGTATTTATTTCCTTCTGTCCCCCTTCCCTTCATTTTTTACATACACGTACCAGTACTGTATTTTACAAGGGGCTCCGCCGGCGGCCTAGATGGCCGCCGGTCCGCAGACTTAAGGATGTGCATATGTGATAAAACAACTAAGATAGATGGAGTTGTACCTGGTATTACATACATACCAGGTACAGCTGATAGCAGTACCGTTGGTATACTGCTGCCGTAGCTGGTAGTATAGGTACGAGTAGGGTACATCGTCAATGGTTGGGTGGTGACGCATGCTACGGTAAAGGTGCACCATGAATTTTCTGCCTTCTGAGGGTGGTGACTTGAGGAGCTCAACACCGCGCACCGAAAACCTGATTTTGGAGGAAAATTGAAGTGCTATATACCCGATGAAACAATACCATGGCCTGAGTATACAATGAAAAGTACAGCAACAAGAGAGTCAAGGTCCGACGAATTTGGGTTAACCCAGGGCGTAAAAAAAAGAGAGAAAACGACACCACACACGTAGGAAGGTCAGAATGAAAAACAAACCGGATCGCTGTGATCACAGGACGAAATGAGCGAAAAACCGTCTTTTTTCCGTTTTTTGTTCCCTTTTTTTAACTTGGTTTTAGAGAGCCCCCTTTTGCTAATCTTATCCCCTTCCTGCTTCGCCGCCTGTGGCCACCATCTATCTCCTAAGATAGCGATCGTTTTCTCGCTACTATTTAGTGTACCAAACTGCTCCATGTCACACTCGTCTATTTTCCTGGGGGGGTAATTAAAAAAAAACTTGACTTATTGTTTTCTGGGATCACAACGGTCCGGTTTCTTCCCTCCAATATAGGGGGGGGGGTGTGGGGTATCTGGGATTCAGATCCGCGCATACACCTCAGTTAACCGCTTAAGAACTGGTCCCTCGATCTTGGGGACAAACTACTTGGGATTGGTGTACGATAGGTTTTTCAGTTCTGAATTGGGTTAAGGAGCCTTTTCACCCAGAGACACGTTCAGCCGGAAAGTGGTACCTCTATCGTAGCACGCATGGTGTCAACTATTATTGTATGATACCATTTTCATCATGAACTGCAAAGGGGGGGAAGGGAGAAATGCCTCCCCGCCCTAAGATTAAACTAAGAAAAAAGTGGGGGGGGGATACAAAGCACTACCGCAACTGAGCACGGCAAATAATATTGACGAATGAAAATGGAGAATGTTATGGAAGTATACCGACGTACAGCATACCGACGTACCGACGTGTCCCGAACCTTGCAAAGTTTAGACTCCACCAGCCAAGTCGGTCAAATTGGTACAACGTTGCACAGATGCTCCGAGTACCTTGGAGTAAAGTAAAGAGTATTGGAGATAAAATACTTCAGGTACTTCGTGTACTCGGAGTATTTCGGGGTTCGATACTCCGGGATACTGCTCGTACTTGGAGTATTTCGGGTATGAACACTCTCGATACTGCTTGTACTCGGAGTATTTCAGGGTCCGATACTGCGGTTACTCCTTGTACTCCGAGTATTTGGGACTTCAGTACTGCTCATACTCCAAGTACTCCCGAGTATTCAGGCCGCCAGTACTCTAATACTCTAAGTACTCGGAGTACGAAATGTACTCGATACTCGGAGTATACTCGGAGTGTGAAGTGCGTTAGGAGCATTTTTACATCATTTTTTAAGACTCGGCCGTCATTCCTCCCAGGTTCTGGGAGCATGTGACTGGCGTTTATAGCATTTCAAAATTCACAGATGCTCCCATTACCTGGAAGTACAATTAGAGTATTTTAGAGAAAAAATACTTCGGGTACTTTGTGTACTCGCAGTATTTCGGTGTTCAATACTCTCGATACTAGGAGTACTCCGAGTAATGTAGATGTTTTTACTCCGAGTACTGCTTGTACTCGAGTATAAGTACTGTCCATACTCCCAGTACTCGAAGTATTTGGGTCTTCAGTACTGCTCATACTCCAGGTACTCCGAGTATTTAGGCCACCAGTACTCTACGTAATACTCTCAGTAGTCGGAATGTAGATGTTTTTACTCCGAGTACTGCTTGTACTCGAGTATAAGTACTGTCCATACTCCCAGTACTCGAAGTATTTGGGCCTTCAGTACTGCTCATACTCCAGGTACTCCGAGTATTTATGCCGGTCGCCCCGGTGGTCTAACTGGTAGCCACGAAGCCTGTAGGGCCGGATGTCGAGGGTTCGATTCTCCCCACGGAGGTTTTTATTCTTAAATGACACCGACTGTCGAGAGCGCATATTATAGCGTGGGGAAGCAAAATTCGACGAAAGTTGACGAGGGAAAAAAGTGCTGATTTTTTCTCGCGATAAAAACCAAGACAAGAACCGTAGTGGGGGAGGAGGGAGAGGAGCCTACTTTGTGACCCCGGATCTGAGTTACAACTATTAATAGGGAGGGAGGAAGACGGAAGTGCGAAGATAATGAATGGGGAAAAAAAAAGAAGTACTCTTAATACTCTCAGTAGTCGGAGTACGAAACACTCGGAGCATCTGCTGTGCAACGTTGATATACATGTTATGCACAACAATACAACAATGCAGTCCTGGTGTACTCGTAAGTAAAGCTATTAAAAACCATGTATTCGATACAATGGCTGACGCCCACTGCTGTGCACGACACGAAAAGAGTGTTGGCAACCCACCCTCTATATCTACAATGCTACAAGGCTACAACACAATGATGGGTGATGGTTATGATTGCATGCGTTGCATTGCATTGCTTGTTTCGACGGTTGAATACGTATTATACCATACTTCGTATACTATGCATCATATGATAGTAGTGTGTCAAGACTTTATTTAACCCGTGAGCACTTTCTACACCACACATTTCTTTGTTTTCATCAATTGATGCAGCCATTTTGGCAGTGATCAGCGATCCCTCTCCCTTATTTCGTAACTCAAATCCGGGGTCTCAATGCAGCCCCCCCCCCCCCCCCCCCCCCGGCCGGCTACGGTACACACTTTACTGCTGGCCATGCGGAGGTTAGCCTGCCCGCTTCCTTCGCTCGGTCACTCTCTCACATCGAAATGTGAGCCCTCATCGATCAAGTAGCACTACCACTGGCGTGGATCCGCTACAACAGCAAAATATGCTATTAGAGAAAAATAACGAAATCCAAAGGGTGGCTCGAAGCAAGTCAAGAGGCGATCAGATTATCAGATAGATGGGTCTTGGTCGTACAGACGAGCAGACGGGGGTCGAGGACGGACCGTCGTAGATGTTCATGCACTACACGCATGCATGCGGAGATGGCACGGAGATATCATGCCACAAGAAGACCACCACAACAACAGCAGTATCGTAGGTGGAGAGAAGGCGTAAAGCCGCAGGAAATGCGACAGACAGACAGACAGACAGACAGACAGACAGACCGACAGACATACAGACAGACTCTCGAACGAAGGTGGCAAGGTGGCAACCGCGACACAGACACAGACACCGACCGTCGACACCAAAAGCCAACACACGCAGGGGGGGGAAGGGGTTGCTAAGCATGCCGCGGCCATACCATGTGAAATGGGGCCCGGTACAGAGGCTGAAGTCTGGGTCTGGCCGCCATCATGGTGATGTCTGTCTGCCAAGCCTGACCGTGTTCGATCATTTTAGCGATGATGATGATGGGCAGAGTCAGACTTGAGCAATTGTGGCTAGAGCCACATCGTGTCATGAGGGCACCGTCCTTACGTACAGTAGCACACACACCCCTCCCCGGCCCTGCGGGAGCGTGGCGATGTCGAGTAGGGCCGCACGGTCTTCCTCACCTGTCCGAGGTCCCGTGCTACCATTACTACTACTATCAATAGGGTACGATGGCTTACGATCCTTCTCAGTTTTCCTCTGGTGCCTCTTTCGTTGCTGTTTTTATTTTTTGTTTGCGTGCTTGAATCGTTCTGTCTGACTCCATTATTAATGGTTTCTGGTTGGTGCGTTATTTGTTGGCCCTGTCTCTCTTCTCTCCGCCTGTACCTTGTAAAGGGTCTTTTTTTGGAACAACACTACACATTGTCCGATGGCAAGCATAATAATAATAAGTAAGTGTTACCTATTTATTTCTCTACTGGGCAGTTACTGCTATACCAGGTACCTACTATTAATACTGTACTGTAGTATCCTCTTACGTATATAATGTGCCAGGAAATCTCATTTTCGGGAACGGTTGTACTGAAGTTAGTGTGGAACACACCCTTTCTTGAGTAAGAAATCTAGCCGGCGACAAGCAGTATCTATCCCGGTTTCTTATTAGAGGGCCGGTACTACTTTGTCGTTCTGTCTATTAATAGTATTCATTTTCATTTCACCTGGTGCTCGTACGTAGAGCATATGGTATATAGTGAATGCATGTATAGATATTGAGGGCACATATAATACACCCCTCAGGACACGCCTGTCACCGATCTGTGGTACAGGAGTACTCGCAAGACAAAGCCAGGAGACTACCAGTATGCGCACGTTGAGGGATCGTGAGATCGCCATGTACAGCAAGCGGTAAATTAAAACCTACACACCCCGCACACCCGAACTTGACCCAAAGGGTATCTATGTTTTGATGTTTTCACGAGTCTGCGTTCCTCTTTTGTTTCTTTCTTCGCATTAAGTCGCGCGAAATTGTTTACGTTGTCCTGCGGTGTCACATATCAAGGTACATATAACACTATATACAAATAAGATACAAGTATTATGAATGTCCATACATACTTTGTATGAAAATATTTGTATTTTGTTTGCCGTCTGACATCGGCGTTCAACATAATAAGCAACATTATTTACTTGTTGGTAATGGTGTTTGTGTTTCAATTTGCCGAAGTGGTGCCGTTTTATGCGTTTCGGGGTTGAACTACCTACCAGGTATCATTAATTATGAATAGTATGCCGACGAAAGACGCGAGTCCTCCTGCTGCCTGCCGCACCACGAAGAACAGCGGGGTGATGAGACTCCCACCCCCCGCCTCCAAGCAAATTAGTTTCGTTTTTTCGTTTCGGCGTTTTTACGTTAGACTGCTTGCTGCGTTTTTTTTTTTCGTTGGTACCCCCCCTCGCTGACAACGACGGGTCAGCGCAGCGCGGCAGACTTAGTGAAGAGAGTACTGTAGCAACAGTAATAGGGTAATAGTTATCTTGAAGACAACATGAAAGACAACCGCTACTGTCGTGCCCGAAGAACGTTAAGAGTACGACTTTTGATAACATCAACAACATCAGCAGCAGGGAGGGCTGGGATGGTCTTGTTTCTCCATGCCCCGACCCGAAACCGGGCTCTTTAGTGGAGGTATAGGCTGTGTCAACCATAACCATGTCAGTGCTGCACCTGAAGCCAAAATTGGCTTCGAGTTTGGTTCCATCGTTTTGAAGCCAATCATTGTTCCGCCCAACACGGCATCGAAAATGAAAGAAAATTATTGGTATGCCTGGTACTTGAAGTACATTTTTATATGATCAGACTCGGAAAAAAATAAAGACTACCGGATGCGGCCATTGATGCCTCGGGCGCCCTTGGTCGCAACGTCGCGCAGCCTCGCTTCGGACCGAAGCTGGGTATGGGGGGGGGTTGCCTCCTTCAAGCGTTTGCTCGAACATTCATTTATACGGAGGATATATGTGACAACTGACTCTATGGTCACCCCACTTCACAGCAAAACGGCAATCACACTGGACAGCACGTTAATCGAATGTGACAAAATAAACACATAAAACGGCAGCCTACTGTCGCGATATCTTTACTCGTCATGCGTTGATCCGCAGGTGAGTATATATAATGCAGTGCGAGCGTGTCCTGTGATACCGTTGGGCCTTAGTGCTGGAAGTAGATCGCTCTGCAGGCACCCCTCTACTGCTGGTCCTGCCCTCCTGTCCTCCCGTGTAGCTAGAGCCCCCCCCCCAATCTTCCTGGTTGGTGAAAACCCAACGTGCTCCGTCCCGCGTTGTAGGGATGCGAAGGTCCTATGTTCGTACGAACTACGGCCGTGCACGACAAATGAGGTACTCGGCCCCCCCGACCAGCCCCTCAGTATTTCCGCCATTGTCAGCAAGCGATTCTCCCCGATAAGCGTAACGATACTCTGTATGCGCACCATCGCCTCCGTGCTCTCGGAGAGGCTGTCTGGACGAGCGGTTCGGCTTACGACAGAAGCAGCATGTGGTCATCGCGCTCCCTTTTCCCCTTCAGGGAGTGTCGAACTTGCCGTAGCTTGCCGTCGCTAGTCGAGGCTGCGCTCCATGCCACGCCCACAACCACCCCGTGTACCTCGGCTTCAGCATTGCGCAAGCCACCCCACCTTTCATCCAATCAGCGGGCGCGCTCAACCGATCGTGCACTTCCAATATACGTATTAATAGTATTATGTGAAACCGCCGCAAGTATGATTACCAGGCCTTTTTTGCACGGCGCGCAGCCTCGCCGCTGTGAGGCCGCCATCGTCTCCAAGGATAGCCTCGCTCAAGTACACAAACTTACGCTCAGTGGGTCTTTGTACTGTACCTGGCCGACTGTTGTGATAGTAAAATCGACCCCCCCCGCCCGACCCCCCCCCCCCCCCCGACCTTTCTTCTGTCTATGGTCATACGACCACGGCCATGCATGAAAATCAAGTACCCCCCCCCCACCTTTCGTTAACTTCGTTCGCCCCGGCACCCAACCTCTGTCTTAGGGCTTCCGAGACTGCAAGCCCGAATGCCTACGTAGCACGCCGTCACGAACACCGTCTCAATGTATCTGCAGGCTTGCTATTAATAGTGATCATGAACCAATCCCGTGTAACACAGTGTAACACGGGCGATACTATTAGTAAGACAACACACCCCCTCGAACGGATTTCAGAGCCGAGTTTCCCCATACACCATGCCTTGGAAGGGCCATGCCTCATAGAGGGAACACACAAGGAAAATGGTGTTATCCCAAATGACGAGAAAACTACTACTACAGTATGTAGCCATAACATGGCACTCATCCGGGGGGATGTGTCATCTTACCAATAGTAAATATACTAAATAGTGAACTAAATAGTATTACACACGTGTTATACGGTGCCCGCATCGCCAGCGTGCAGCGTTCCCCGCAGCGTCTGCGATGCCTCCTGCGCATCGGTTTCCGCTTATCTGTGTCTTGTTCGTAGCGACGCGAGCTACGATCAACGATATGATAGGCGTGTACGTACGTACTGGTAACACTTTTTTTGCCTTACGAGGCAAATATTTATGACTGACTATTAGTATGACTATTAGTATGACTATTAGTACGACTATTAGTATGACTTTTAGTATGACTATTAGTATGACTATTAGTATGACTTTTAGTATGACTATTAGTATGACTATTAGTATGACTTTTAGTATGACTATTAGTATGACTATTAATATGACTATTAGTATGACTTACTATTAGTATGACTATTAGTATGACTTTTAGTATGACTTACTATTAGTGTGACTTTTAGTGTGACTTTTAGTATGACTATTAGTATGACTACTATTAATAGTATGACTTATCAGTATGACTATTATGACTGATAGTATGACTATTAGTATGCTCCTTAACCCAATATCGTTGTAATACCATTATTGATCATAATATTAGTAGTGTTTTCACATACTTTTCCGGGATATTCCTAGGCTTTGGCAATGTTTCATCACGTTGTACTTTTACTTTTCTCGAAACCAGTTTTTGGGTGGGGTACAGAGATCCTGTACTACAATCAAGTGATTACCATAACCTCAGAAAACTGTAGGTGCTATATACCCTAGCGTGACACGCGTCTACGCGTTTCCCCTCCTTTCTCCTTTCCTTGGGTGCGCACTCATCCGAACCGAAGCGCCCCTCGGGCACGCGCGGCACCGCCGTAAAAGGATGCTTGGTCAGGAGTGCTGCAAGCCCACAGCATCCCCGCCGTCTAACAATGTGATGTTAACCCTTACAGGACTGGAGTCCTGTTTTGGGGACAAATCACTTAGAATTAGAGTGGTTTGTCCCCCAAACGGGACTGCAGTTCTAAAAGGGTTAAGCAGTGAACTGAAGTGGCGCGAGTACGCATGCATGCCGGTCGCCCCGATGGTCTCGAAGTGGTTAACCTCGAACGCTACTATTAATAGCCTACGTACGAAGGCTGGGGTTCGAATCCCGGCCGTATTCCGGGGGGGGGGGGGAACTGCTTTGTGTGCCTTTTTCTCATCGTGGAAAGCGCGATACACTTCAGTACTTCAGTATCATAGAGCGTGAGTTAGCAAGAATCGAATAAAAACGACGAGAGGTGCTATTAATACCAATGCTGAATGAGCCCACTGCGCGATAACCATGAAGGCATGTGTATACCGGGGGGGGGGGGGGAGAAGGGAAGACACCTGTATGTGAGCTGTGACCACGCCTTGTTCAGGGAGGTGGAAAGTAAAAATGACGATTAACATAAAATCCTTGCCGGAGTCACTGCTCCACGTCGAGAAACATATCCGAGCACTCGTCATCGTTTCGGAATGTCTTGGCGGCTGGCTGGCATCGAGCGTTCTCGGCGGCATGCCTTAGCGGGCTAGAGCAGTCCACAGGAGAAGGGTTCTAGGTCGACGGAGTCATCTGCACGTTTTTTTTTGTTGTCAAGTCGGTGAGGCGCACGCACACACGTTTCACACATGCTCACATCGAACATATGGTGGATTATGTTGATCATACCCTGCCATTATGATCATGTTTGGGCAAGATCCGTATCACATCGGACAGATCACCATCTAGATTATATCATAATAGACCCTACCCTACCGTTATGATATGTTGGGCAAGATCCGTATAGTACAGATTCAAATGAGAAAACATGTATGTGCTGGATCATACAGATTATACGGCTCCGCTCCCACCCGGCAACATGAGCTGCATAGGTCGTACATATCAGGGATCTATTAATATCTTCCCTGGAAGATCTACAGTAGATCATAACGTGGGAATGGAAAAGTGACGATCTTTGTTCAAGATGCGCAAGCTTTTCTTCCGGCAGGATGTCTTCCCGTTCCGTTCGCCGTACTGTGCGTACGAGTAGTCACTGGGGCGGCACACGCGATGGCTTTTTGTTGTTGTTGTTGTTGTTGTTGAGTACTTTGCCGGCGTGTGCCCGCCAGTGAGACCAGGCATGCCCCTACCGCACTCCGTCCTATCACGACGATTCATTATTATTGTGTAACGCCTCGGTTATCGTATAACGCCTTGCTCGGTAGTGGCCCCCTTTCGCTGTATTCAGAACGCCCCCTCCCCCCAGTACGTATAGCCTGTGCGAGAGCTCTTGTCCCACAAATCGTACCAGATAAAGTACCAAATATATTACGGTGTTTGTGGTGGTCCGCACATTTTTTTTCAGATTGTCCAAAACGCGCGGCGAAGCCGCGCACGGGTCGAGCCTCATATAGCCTGGACTAGGGTTGGGGTTAGGGCTGGGTTGGGTCGACGGCTTCTCGTGATTTGATTTTGAAAAAAAAACAACCAAAAACACGTAAAACCAGCAAGAAATCATAATATATTTGGTACTTTATCTGGTACGACTTGTGGGATAAGACCGGTAAAGGCCCCCACGCAGCGACAATGACGCCGTACAACGCCTTCCAAAGAGTGTCCGGTTCTGTACCAGCCAGAGGGCGTGCAGGAGGAGTTCAGTCGAGAGGCCATCGAACCCGACCGCCTTACGGTTCGCTGTTTAGTGATTACTACGATAGGTGTACGTACGTAGCACTTTTTTTGCCTTACGAGGCAAATATTTATGACTGACTAATAGTATGACTACTACTGTAGTATGACTATTAGTATGATTACTAGTATGACTATTGGTATTACTATTTGTATGATTATTATAGTACGACTTTTAGCATGACTATTAGTATGACTATTATTAATAGTATGACTATTAGTATAACTATTATTACGGAGGACCATAGTAAATAGCTTCCGTACACACAAAAACCTATATGTCTACGTATTTTTACTAACAAAATTTGGTCCTATTTACTACGGTCCTCCGTAATAGTATGCTCCTAAGCCCAATATCGCTGGAATACCATTGTTATTATTATTATTATTATTATTATTATTATTATTATTATTATTATTATTATTATTATTATTATTATTAATATGAATATGAATATTAATCATATTGTTTTACCTGCAGTGGTAGGCTTCGGGATATTTCGTGAGGTTGCTTTTAGCTTTCCTCCACTATAACCAATCAGGGGTTGCGTGAGGTATAGAGCTCCTGCACTATAACCAAGTGATTATCAAAACCTCAGAAAAATTAGGTGCCACCCCTATTAATGGAAGGCAAGTACAGCACGCGTCTGTTTGCAGCTCACACATACCTTGGCGGTACGTCATCCAACACCACGGAGGAGACTGACCCCCCCCGGGTGGCTATATCTCCACCGCACCCGATCCTCTCGCGAATCAGGTCGGGTCAACATCCTCACGCGCCCCGAGGTACGAGTAGCGGCAGCAGCAGCCGGTTCTGCTGTTGCAATGGGGAGCGACAGGCTAACTGGACAGACGACGCGTATCTTAAAAGATGGAAGTTATGGTGAGCTTAAGCTTTTTTGTTTTACGTACCAATCCGGCGGACCTTGTTCAGCCCTTGTTGGCTCCGTCCACATGCATGGGCGGGGGAAGGAGCCACAGTTTTTTTGTTCATTTCGTTCATGATATCATAGTCGGGTCAAGGGTGGCTCGACGACTTACTTGGTGCTGGGGCGCGTTGTGCAATAGGCAAGGGCATAAATTACTTGCTGGCCAGAATATTTGTGGGCGATGGGGCTTCTCTCGGCGAGTGACGAAAATACCCCCAACCTATTGTTTTTGTTTTTGTTTATTATATGTACAATTGTTTTCATTACAGACCCTACTGCTCTTGTAGGCCACGCATGGGATTGATTGCTCGTATCAGGTTAATAAGTGCCCCTATAGGACTGCAGTCCCGATGTGGGGACAAAACACTTGGAATTAGAGCGATTTCTTTATTTCTAGACAGTGCAGTTCTAGACAGTCCCCATTTTTTCTTAAAAGCCAGTTTTTTGGGTGAGAACATAACATACGTAGAGCTCCTATACTATAATCAGATGAGGACCCTCAGAAAATTGCAGATGATGCACCCCTGCCGTAGCTTCGTCGGTGAGCATTTTGATGGAAACCCTAATGAACCCTTCTATCACTATATCAGGGCCATAAAGGCTACGAACTCCGTATAAAAAAACCCGAACGACGGTATTTATATAGGGGGGTATAGGGGGTTACCCCCTTTTTCAATGGGTATATAATATAGAGTCTGTGACCACATAATTTGTTTCTCTCTAGGATTAGGGATCAGGACAGACACTGGGTGTACTGGTGTAGTTGGGTAGAATGAACGGGTTCGATGTGAAGACAACACACACACATGATGGCCAAGTAGCGCAGGGGGGGCGGGGGCGGGGGGGGTAGGGGGCGTGCCTCGCTCGAAAAAATGACTTCCCATGTTTTCTGCTGGCGCAGCGGAGCGGTACGGTGTACCAGGTATATGAAAAAAAAAAGACAATTCCATGGCGGTGTATACGCATCGCGAAAAACAAACGCAAAGAAAGAGGGTGGGCACTTGCATGAGTGACCCTGAGCCGCTGAAACGTAAGGCCCTAACCCTAGTCGGTGGATACCCGACGTGCTCTGTCCCGGCATTGTAGGGATGCGAGGGTCTATCGTCATACGACTACGACCATGCATGCCACAAGCGCACCCCCCCTACTCATCATGTCATGCATGGCCGTTCGTATGACGTATATGATAGCCATGAATACAACCCGCCCTATATATACCTTGGTCCAAAATAGATTATTCTTAGGACTACCAGTATAATATACTGCTGTGAATTGTACTACTGTATTGTAATCTCATGTGCATATATATGCATATATATATATGTATTTTTTTGTATGTGTATATATATGTCAATGCACTTTGTCGTCGCGTGGCGAACGAATTAACGTCAATACTAAGTATCCTACTAAATACGTACCACCATTCAACGTGCTGCATGCGCTCGTACATACTGGCGGGTTATTTGGTGTTTAGAGCTCTCCTTATAGCATGAGCATCTCTTGCTTTGCCTGTGTTTATTAATAGTTGTAGCTACTACTTGTATTAACTGCTGTTTGTTGTGCTACTACTAGTTTTTTCTCGCATTAACTTCTCGCCGAATTCTTTTTTGTGGCAGCATACATGTTTGAGGATTGCTGGGACCACGTGACTACTGACTATTATTGCGTGGACTATGGCGGTAGGTTACCTCGAGAACAATAACCAGAGAATACTATTATTATTAGCATGCTGTACTATTAATACCAATACAGTCGGAATGCTAATAACGAATGACGCGCAGACAAAACTCAGCGGTATATGCTCCGCACTGCGTACCTGGTATTTTTTTGGGGGTTGGTGTTGTAATGTTAGTCTAGATAAGTGATTATTTATCAAGTAAGGATGTGTACCTATGGGGTATGAGCCTCCATAAAAAGAGTCATACCAGGTACCCCATAGATGTGTACCCTGTGAGTGCATGCATGACGACTGACCCACCCGGAGCGACAAGTTGACTCCGCTTCTCTCCTCTCTCGTCGACCGCCCCCCTTCTGCAATCGCTCCTTCCCGTCGTGACGGCGGCTGCCGGCCGTTTCTGGTTCCTAGTTCCTACAGCAGTACCTTCATTGTTTGATTATTTGCCGCAACAAGCATAGGGGTCCCAACACTCGTCGACTGGCTTGCGTCCAACTTCAATATTTATCCTCGAACCATTCACACATGGGACAGGCATATCACTGACAGATCACTGACAGATCGCTGATAGATCACTGACAGATCACTGACAGATCAATGACAGATCACTGACAGATCGCTGACAGATCACTAACAGATCACTAACAGATCACTGACAGGTCATGTCAAATCCTCACTTGATGATCTAGATCTTTCAGGGCTGATAGATTCCCGATCTGTATGATCTGTATGATCTATCGATTATAGTTATTGTCGCTGGGTGAAAACCGTTTATTCTGCATCATATATTAATACATTTATAGTACATACACGTTTCGTATTGCTAGATTGGATCTCTACTATTACGGAGGGCCATAGTAAACACTAGTAAATAGGACCAAATATTATTATGAAAAATAGGTAAATGTATAGGTTTTTGTGTTTACCGTAGATCCTAGTAAGTAGGACCAAATATTGTGATTAAAAATAGGTAAATATATACCTGGTAGTTTTTTGTGTTTACCGTACAAAGTAGGTCCTACCAGGTATTTACTATGCCCCCCAGTAGTGCACGGACCCTCCACAACACCTCACAACGGAAGGTTAGGTTATCTACAGTACTACTAGTAATAACAGATTATCTACTTATTATGATTAGATTATCTGTCCGGTGTTTCGAACTATTTACTACCTGACACGCCATACGGCATACACCAGCACGACCTGTTTCCTCCTTGGAAGTTTCGTTGTCATCGTGGTGGCATCCTATGGGCTATGACCCTTTTTTTGGAGGGTCATAGCCATAGCCCATAGGTGGCATCTAACATGCGGGCTATATGGCATGACAGTATATTATACTGGTGGTAGACTACTAATCTGTCCGATAATATAAGAACCGTTTATTAATAGTATTAATATCACATTCGAAATGGGGTTTATATCACTGGCCAGAGCTATGGTCGGGAATACTGTCCTCGTTTAGTTTTGACATGATAATCGAAGTGATGCTTACATTTCCGGTCAGAGTGGTGTATCATCAGATCATCAGTCAATCGTCAACGTAGAGCCACCCTTGCATTCATATTTATATGAATATGTATGAACGTACATGTCATACAACAGTCAACAGCAGTAGAACGTACTGTCAGTAATATTAATAGTTTGTTTCAGCCGTTCGCCAGGAAGAAGCACAACACCAAGGAACTGCGTAGAAAATACCAGGTAGGAAATTAGAGCATGGTACATACATGCAGTCTTACAGCAGTAGGGAATTGTGG
The DNA here is from genome assembly GCA_008828725.1 of Saccharina japonica. Lineage (NCBI taxonomy): Eukaryota > Phaeophyceae > Laminariales > Laminariaceae > Saccharina > Saccharina japonica. Next base: position 1,978,390 of record MEHQ01002178.1, read on the forward strand.
TATATCGTGCACCACAGCAGTCAGTAGACTACCAGTAGACAATCAGTAGACTATCAGTAGACTATCAGTAGACTATCAGTAGACTATCAGTATAGACTATCAGTAGACTATTAGTAGACCATCAGTAGACTATCAGTAGACCAGCAGACTACTGTCTGCTGTACCAGGTATATATATATATATATATATGTTGTCGTTCTCACTTTTATCTCATCTTCAGCATCTATCTATCAATAGTCCGTGGTCCACAAGACATTACCTGGTACGTTGGAGAATAATTTTATTGTACTCATAAGAGTATGGGAACTAATACTCGTGCTGTACTGGTACGAAGCTCATATACATTACATGATACCATGTGATGTAACACGTGTTGTTACATACTATCAATAAGACTATACTCCCCCCTGCAATACATTTGCAAATTTCCGAGCCGGTGTTCTACAAAACAAGAGGCAATATTAACAACCAGAATGGTGGTGGCTTTGGAGGTGTAATATCTCATCTCGTCGAGGGAGCCTTTCCATAGATGCATCGCGCACGTTGTCGAGAAATCAGATGCGAAATCCGTCCGTCCTATGTAAGAGGTTGTGGTACCCGTACGGTACCAGTAGAATGTATATGTACCGGAGGGGGTATGATATATTTTCCATGCGGTTGATTATTTCTGTTTCATCGGTGTTGGCCTTAAGACTGCCACTAACCCCTTACACTACCGAAAATAAAAATAAAAAGTCCAACAGTACTTCGAAGCAACTTGTCCATAAATAATGATTGCAGTTCTTAACGGGTAACACTCAGACACTCAGACGCGTTACCCCTCGTGCGGTTCCACCTTACGTATGGGGAATGACCCCACAAAATGTATCGTAGGGTGGACGGAGCAAGGGCATCAAGTGGGGTGGGTAGCATTTTTTGCCGGAAATACCGGTAGGTACAGAACAGGGAGTTAGGCTTCGTTGCACAGGTATATTGTTACTACTGGTCGGCTTCTCTCGGTGTCCTCCTCTCTTCGAATGCTTCTCACGTCGGATAGATCATCTACAGATCATACAGATCATCTACAGATAGGTAATCTACAGATAGATCATCTGGATGCTAACCTTCCGTTGTGGAGTGTTTTGCAGGATCTGTATCGAACATATCCAACCCAAAAAATATGGATCTGTATCGTTCAGATCCAACCCAGGAAATATGTTCTAAATGATGCAGATTATATACGGCTTCCGCACGGCAACGTGATGAGCTAGATCTTACAGATGAGAAAGGTATCTTGCCTGAAGGATCTAGATCACTAAGTCGGAATGTATGATCTAGATCATGATCTGTCCGGTGTGACGATTGAATTGAATGACGTTGAAGGTCATGCTAAGCATTGGCGGATGGCAAACAAAATATACCAGGTACGCAATATTATTTCGATTGATTGTATTCTACCACTCACCCACCCTCCCACCACCGCGCTCCTTGAATCAATTGGTGACCACCAAAACAATACAGCAGTTGGTCTTACTGTATAACATTGCAATAATATCGTAATATTGTAAAACACATGCTGTACATTTGTGAGGTTGTCAGGTGTCAAGCGAAAACATATTTCATGAAAAAAAAGTCCATTTTATACGTATTCGAAGTGTACAAATGTAATCGACTACCAGGTATCATATATACTATTATATACAATAAGTACATGGAACCAAGTTGTATCCCTCGCGGGGCTTGAGAGGGAGAAACTGACCATCACAACAACAACGAACGGCCACTGCGTGATTGAGGGATGATTGATGATTAATTGATGGATGATTGATGCAAATTGCTGTCCGAGTTGCGCAATGCAAGGGGACGTACGACACAGCAGTCGCAACATGACCCTACGAGTGCGCGCATTTATGGACGCTCACGACGCTCGTAGACCGTTGATGACTTGATAACACCTACGCAAGTAAGTCATCATTGTTTTGGTCGCTTGTATCCCTTACTTATATCCCTTACTTGTATCCCTTACTTGTATCCCTTATGATACCTTTATCCCTTCCAAGGGGTTACTGTTGTGTAACAAGTTTAAAACTGCTGTACGTTGTTTTATTATGGTATCATCTATACCAAGTATATAATTTTATTGTTTTTTTGCGTTTGCCATCGGGCAATGTTTAGCATGATGAGTTTCAACGTTGATCACTCAGAAACTGCTGTTTATTCCCTGATAGAGGGAGAGGACCTCGCAACTCGGATGCCGGGGCTCATGGCACCCCCCTGTCTGGTTGGTAAAAACCCAACGTGCTCCGTCCCGGCATTGTAAGGATGCGAGGGTCTTTGGTCATATGACTACGGCCGTGCACGACATGAGTACACCCCCCCCCCCCCCTTCGCCTCCCCCAGTATGAATGGTACTCGTATATATGTGCCTTGACTTTTGTCGTGCATGGGGGTCAGAACACCAGCACGTCCTATGCTCGCCGACCCCACCACACTCAAGTACGTACTGTTAATAAGGCTGTTAATGCTGTTAATACTGCTGTGTGTTTACTCACTACTCACGCAAATAAATTACTACGAGTACTAAGAAGCGAGGGGAGTTGGTGTACCCGTCTTTGTTTTATGTCAACGTCCCCTTGACGTTCTATGATTATATGATTATATATTATATATTATACCTGGTATACAAGTAGACATTATAGTTCGTACTGATATAGACTATTATGATAAGCGATGCATCTCCTTCCCGAAATTTCACTCAGGTACGTACAGTAGTAGCAAGTGGTACTCGTAGTAGCAAGTAGTAGTTTGTAGTAGTAGCGATAGTAGTAGTAGTAGTAGTAGTAGTTAGTAGTAGCCGTTTTGTGCAAGGCGTGCAAACGAGTACCAAGGTGCATGCGAATATATATGCGCATCACTTGTGAATATGCTCGCGCGCTTGACATTAGTCCAGTATAATGTATAATGGTATATTCGAACCCGTGCGCTTCTTCGAAAGTGTCTATTAATAGTATCCGCTATTAATATAATAGCACCTTGTCACAAGGCACAAGGGCTTTACGTACCTTACCGGTATCATGTACCCCTATTGACTACTATTGATAGTACTTGGTGGGATGCTAGAATGGTACTGGTGTACACATACAATAATAGGCTTCCTCTTGTTGGTTTCAAATTTTTTTTTTCTTGCTGGAGTCTATTATTATTATCCTTGCCATCCAAAAATAACGTTTGCATATACTACGGGGGACCATAGTAAACACTAGTAAATAGGACCAAATATTGTTAGTAAAAATAGGTACAGTGAATGTCTAGGCTTTTGTGTGTACCGTAGGTTTTGTTTACTAGTGTTTACTATGCTCCCCCGTGCGTGATAGCATGAGCTTCAACGTTGATCACTCGCACAACATTCCCGAAAAATGAACAAACCTTTAGGGACGCGAAAAAAACAGGAACACTATGCGCAAAGTCTAACTCCCTTCTTTCTGCAGTGTATTGCAGTAACCCCTTTGGGACCCCTTTTAAGGGATATATATACATATACATATATATATACATATACATATTGTTTTTTCAATCCCATTTATTATCTTCGCCCTTCCTTTTTCTCTCCTTCCTAGTCGTAACTCAGATCCGGAGTCACAAAGTAGACTCTTCTCCTTCCTCCCCCACTACGGTTCTTGCCTTGCATTTTTATCGCGAGAAGATTTTAGCACTTTCTTCCCTCGTAAACTCTCGTCGAATTGTGCTTACCCACGCTATAACATGCGCTCTCGACATCAGTTTGTTGGTGTAATTTGAGAATAAAAATCTCCATACATACGGAGACTCGAACCCTCGACCTCCAACCTAACAGGCTTCGTGGTATTGTTTTTGTTATGCACAAAAGTCGAACCCCTTTCTTTCTGCAGTGTATTGCAGTAACCCTTTGGGACCCCTTTTAACCATTTCAGAACTGAAAAAAACTTATCCCTCACTAATTCCAAGTATTTTGTCCCCAAAAGCAGGGGGCCAGTTCTTAAGGGATATATAACGGATATGAGGGATATAAGGGATACAAGGGATATAACGGATACAACGGATACAAGGGATAGCGGCCGAAACAATACCAATCTTTGATGGTATCAACTCAACCGTCTACGTACGAGCTACGAGCAGCGTGAGCGCCTACGTAGCACTACCGATTGGATCATGATGCACCCGTCCGTGCTCTACGACTGACTCCTTGCATGATATTATATATCGGGCACGAATTTGTGTCCTCCGTCCTCCGCCAATTGCGCAGTAGTGGGCGTTGCTGAAATGAATCTTCATTTTTTTGTCATCATCGAGTTTCCCCTCTGTACTATAATCAAGTTAATCAAGTCCCAAGAGGTTAGAAGGTTAGAACTTGATGCATACCTGGTCGACAAGACGAGAGTGTTGAAGTGTATGCTGCACATTGGCGGACGAAAAACGTCATGTTTATTGCTATCCACATATTACAATAGCATATTGGAGCTACCTGGTATCTGAAGTACTATTAAATAGATTCATATTAATATATGTTGCGTCGTATAATGTAGAATACATCTTTATTAATAGATATGTGCTGTACGTACGAGTAGTCTGTCTGTAAATAGCCTTCAAGCGGAGAAAAGCTAGAGAGTCACTCTCCACAGCAGTGTAATATAATACTATGATATTATGATATTATGATATTATGATATTATGATGGCATGATGGCATCAAGACATGAGCACATGAGGACATACATGATGCCATGGCATTGATAGCTGATAGCTTTGTCCTGATCGCCGCAACAAATATCACTACGAGCACGAAACAGACAAGAATATATGATACCTGGTACCTGTTGTATGTAGATACCTAGAAATCGAAGGAGATACCAAGCAAGGAATATGTAGATATGTAGATACCTAGATACCGAAGGAGATATACATATGTACCAAGCAAGAAAGTGTATATACGACTCCTATTAATAGTGTAGATATGTACCTATTATAGATGCCTAAGGAGATGCCAAGCAAGAAAAATATGCAGACATATAGATACCTAAGGAGATACCGCAATAAATATGAAGATACGTATGATAGGTACCTAAGAAGACACCGATATACCTCGCATGTAGATCTCTAGATACTAAAGGAGATATCGAGCAAGGAATAATATGTGTACAGTAGATACCTTTAGGATTCTCTGATGGCTCTAGCACTTTTGTGACCACGGGCTGTGATCTTGCTAGATCAGACTATAGGGATTAGCAACTGAAACGAGTTTAATGTGAAAACAACAACAAGATATGTAGATACCTAAGGAGATACCAAGCAATGAAATATGCACGAGATACCATACCTATCCAGCAAGGAGATTATATTAAGCAAGAACAATATGGAGATACCTACAGATCCCTAACGAGATGCCAAGCAAGAAATATGTAGATGCCTAGATGCCTAACGAGATATTAAGCAAATACTATGTATTGGTAGTTAGCTAATGTATTGTAGACGCCTATTAGTAGATAGCTAAGGAGATACCAAGGAAGAAATGTGTAGATGCCTATGAAAATCGTACTACGGATTGATACCAAGCAAGAAACAGGGATACTTGCGCAGCCTGAGTTTATTACTTGGGAAAGCATGTTTCCCACACTATATACGCAACTCCAGCACAGCCACGTCAAAACTTCTCGTGTTTTCGCATAATAAACCTCAACCCGCCTTTCTTATTATCACGGGGGACCGTAGATTTTTTTTTTTTTTTTTGTCCATCCCATTTATTATCTTCGCCCTTCCTTTCTCTCTGCTTCCTAGTCGTAACTCAGATCCGGGGTCACAAAGCAGGCTCTTCTCCCTCCTCCCCCACTACGGTTCTTGCCTTGCTTTTTATCGCGAGAAGATTTCAGCACTTTCTTGCCTCGTCAGCTTTCGTCGAATTGTGCTCACCCACGCTATATTATGCGCTCTCGACAGTTGGAGTCATTTTGAGAATAAAAATCTCCATACGAGGAGAATCGAACCCCCGACCTCCAACGCTAACAGGCTTCATTGCTACCAGTTAGACCACCGGGGCGACCGGCATAGGACTTAATATTGTTGGTGAAAACAGGGAAATATATAGGTTTTTGTGTCTACCGTAGGTCCTATTTACTAGTATTACTACTAATAGTACCAGGTATTTACCATGACCCCCCGTAATAGTATACCAGGTACTCCTTTTGGTGGGTGTCGTGTGCTGTAACAACGCTTACCCTATAACCCTATTCCTATGTATACGTCCCTACGGTTTATTAATGTGAAGAGCGCACAGCACCCACCATACGCTGTACCAGGTACATACATATGATACATACATACATACATACATACATACATACATACATACATACATACATACATACATACATACATACATACATACATACATACATACATACATACATACATACATACATACATACATACATACATACATACATACATACATACATACATACATACATACATACATACATACATACATACATACATACATACATACATACATACATACATACATACATACATACATACATACATACATACATACATACATACATACATACATACATACATACATACATACATACATACATACATACATACATACATACATACATACATACATACATACATACATACATACATACATACATACATACATACATACATACATACATACATACATACATACATACATACATACATACATACATACATACATACATACATACATACATACATACATACATACATACATACATACATACATACATACATACATACATACATACATACATACATACATACATACATACATACATACATACATACATACATACATACATACATACATACATACATACATACATACATACATACATACATACATACATACATACATACATACATACATACATACATACATACATACATACATACATACATACATACATACATACATACATACATACATACATACATACATACATACATACATACATACATACATACATACATACATACATACATACATACATACATACATACATACATACATACATACATACATACATACATACATACATACATACATACATACATACATACATACATACATACATACATACATACATACATACATACATACATACATACATACATACATACATACATACATACATACATACATACATACATACATACATACATACATACATACATACATACATACATACATACATACATACATACATACATACATACATACATACATACATACATACATACATACATACATACATACATACATACATACATACATACATACATACATACATACATACATACATACATACATACATACATACATACATACATACATACATACATACATACATACATACATACATACATACATACATACATACATACATACATACATACATACATACATACATACATACATACATACATACATACATACATACATACATACATACATACATACATACATACATACATACATACATACATACATACATACATACATACATACATACATACATACATACATACATACATACATACATACATACATACATACATACATACATACATACATACATACATACATACATACATACATACATACATACATACATACATACATACATACATACATACATACATACATACATACATACATACATACATACATACATACATACATACATACATACATACATACATACATACATACATACATACATACATACATACATACATACATACATACATACATACATACATACATACATACATACATACATACATACATACATACATACATACATACATACATACATACATACATACATACATACATACATACATACATACATACATACATACATACATACATACATACATACATACATACATACATACATACATACATACATACATACATACATACATACATACATACATACATACATACATACATACATACATACATACATACATACATACATACATACATACATACATACATACATACATACATACATACATACATACATACATACATACATACATACATACATACATACATACATACATACATACATACATACATACATACATACATACATACATACATACATACATACATACATACATACATACATACATACATACATACATACATACATACATACATACATACATACATACATACATACATACATACATACATACATACATACATACATACATACATACATACATACATACATACATACATACATACATACATACATACATACATACATACATACATACATACATACATACATACATACATACATACATACATACATACATACATACATACATACATACATACATACATACATACATACATACATACATACATACATACATACATACATACATACATACATACATACATACATACATACATACATACATACATACATACATACATACATACATACATACATACATACATACATACATACATACATACATACATACATACATACATACATACATACATACATACATACATACATACATACATACATACATACATACATACATACATACATACATACATACATACATACATACATACATACATACATACATACATACATACATACATACATACATACATACATACATACATACATACATACATACATACATACATACATACATACATACATACATACATACATACATACATACATACATACATACATACATACATACATACATACATACATACATACATACATACATACATACATACATACATACATACATACATACATACATACATACATACATACATACATACATACATACATACATACATACATACATACATACATACATACATACATACATACATACATACATACATACATACATACATACATACATACATACATACATACATACATACATACATACATACATACATACATACATACATACATACATACATACATACATACATACATACATACATACATACATACATACATACATACATACATACATACATACATACATACATACATACATACATACATACATACATACATACATACATACATACATACATACATACATACATACATACATACATACATACATACATACATACATACATACATACATACATACATACATACATACATACATACATACATACATACATACATACATACATACATACATACATACATACATACATACATACATACATACATACATACATACATACATACATACATACATACATACATACATACATACATACATACATACATACATACATACATACATACATACATACATACATACATACATACATACATACATACATACATACATACATACATACATACATACATACATACATACATACATACATACATACATACATACATACATACATACATACATACATACATACATACATACATACATACATACATACATACATACATACATACATACATACATACATACATACATACATACATACATACATACATACATACATACATACATACATACATACATACATACATACATACATACATACATACATACATACATACATACATACATACATACATACATACATACATACATACATACATACATACATACATACATACATACATACATACATACATACATACATACGCTCTATTTGCCACTTAAAGCTGGACCGCACTCCTATTGATACTATTGATACTATTGATACTATTGATAGTATTACGGACAGGACCATAGTAAATAGGACCAAATATTGTTAGTAAAAAATGGTAAATGTATGAGTTTTTGTGTGTACCGTAGGTCCTATTTACTATGCTCCCCCGTATCAGTAGCAGTTGGAATCAGAGTCAGATTCTGTTTGTGTTTGTGTGCAGTACAGTCCACCACTAAAAAGGTCAAGAGGCGCAAAAGCTACCGCCTGCAGTTCGTTCCTCCATCTATGAATAGAAAGTGCCACCTTCTTCCATTGCCACCGCCCCTAAACCCGGATTCCACTTGCAGTTACGTATTTATATATATATATGTTACGTATAAAACCTGCCTGGAATGCTGCTGCCTGGAGCTAGCAACCGAAACGGAGGCAGCGGAACAACGGAATGATCGGTGAACACTGATTGGTTGGCGTTCATTCTCTGAGATACCTGGTGTGAACATCAGCAGTTGTTTTTTTTGTTATTTTTTTTTTCATCACTTTATTTACTCTCCACTCTCTCTCCAGCCCAGCACTCGCAGGAACTTAAACTTTTACGCTCGGCGAGACTTTTGAGCAAAATTGTTGAATGAAATTGTTAAGCTGTTCTCGCAAACATGTACATAGTACATATTGTATGTGTCTACCCTTCTCCCTCCCCCCGATAGCCTCCGCACCTTGCCTTACCTTACATTACCGTACCTTGCCTTACCTTACCTTGCCTTACCTTACCTTACCTTACCTTACCTTACCTTACCTTACCTTACCTTACCTTACCTTACCTTACCTTACCTTACCTTACCTTACCTTACCTTACCTTACCTTACCTTACCTTACCTTACCTTACCTTACCTTACCTGTCCTTAGTTTTGTCGACGCGAGTCGACGAGGGAAGAAAGTGCTGAAACCTTCTTGCGATAATCTACTGCGGAGCCGTACGTAGACACGCCCGCTATCAATAGGTAGGTAACCCCGGATCTGAGAGTTACGATTATTACGGGAGAAGAAGTCACACAAGTCACACAAGTCACACCTTAATACTACTACCGTGGTAATTGGAACCAAACACCTGTTTTTGTTTTTTGGGCCCATCGTGAGTTCTGATTACTATTAAAAGCTATTACTATTATTACGGACTACCATAGTAAATAGGACAAATATTGTGTTGTAAAATACAGGTAAATATATAGGGTTTTTAGTCGTACCGTAGGTCCTATTTACTTCTTTCTTTTTTTTTGTCCATCCCATTCATTATCTTCGCATTCCGTCTTCTCGTCTTTCTCTCTCCCTAGTCGTAACTCAGATCCGGGGTCACAAAGTAGGCTCCTCTCCCTCCTCCCCACTCGGTTTTGCCTTGGTTTTTATCGCGGGAAGAGTTCAGCACTTTCTTCCCTCGTCAACTCTCGTCGAATTTTGCTTACCCACGCTATAATATGCGCTCTCGACAGTCGGTGTCATTTGAGAATAAAAACCTCCATGGGGAGAATCGAACCCTCGACATCCGGCCCTACAGGCTTCGTGGCTATCAGTTAGACCACCGGGGCCCGGGGCGACCAAAATATATATATATATATTTCAACGTATCTGGATTGCTAGCATGGGTAGTTCGTACCTGTCGTACCTCATGGCATTCATTGCATTGTCTGCTCTACTGGCTGCATTACAGCGTACAGTAGTATCTCTGTGTGTCGTGGTTTTGTAACCACACAACTGGTATCGCTCTACTGTAGCATGAATAATCGGAACCGACACTGGATGTGCTGGATGGATGTCGACGGGTAGAAAAAACGGTTTAATGTGAAGAACACACACACATATAAATATGACGTATATATAATGGGCCGCCGCAATAGGCGGAGGGAGGAGGGAAAAAAACAACACAAACGTGAAAAGTGTGGACACATGGGATGAAAAAACAGAAATAAAAAGTTGAAACAAAACAACTCGTAGGTATATTCTATATTCTGTCTCGTAGTTTGCTGTGACCGCATACATAAAATAGGTGGTGGTATCTCTCTAGGATGGGGATTCAGCACGGACTCTATTATTCATATTAACATTACCAGTTGTGGTGTACGTCGGTGGGTGGAAAATAACTATTTCATCTCAAGAAACACGCACGCACACATTTGGTTCGTTCGATGCTTCTATATATCTGTCGTCGACTTGCTCCCAGCGAAATTATAATTTAGAGCTTCTTCCTTTTGGTGCTTCCTCCTTTCTGTGTGTGTGTATGTGTGTTTTTTTTTCTCTTCATGATGCTCTCACGCATGTCCGCGACGGAAAAAGGCTGAAGTTGACTCCCTTCCTTGCATTTGTTTTGCCACAATTCGAACCCCAAAGTTCCGCCAACCAACAGCAACAGTAACAACAGCAAACAGGGACTGACGGCGAAATCAAATATTACAATACCGACCTCCTGGCCATGTACGTACCAGGTACATACAATACACCATGTCCCGAAATATAATCACCATTTATACATTAAATTAAATAAAATGGTTCTTATATTTCGGTACAGAGTGGTATACCAGTAGCCTATTTACATAGAAAATCGACAATTAATTACATACGTATAATACCGCTTTGTACCGAAATATAATGACAGTTTTGTGGGACGGTAGTCCCGCCGCAGATTGTATCGCCCTTCGTGTTTGGTGTTTGGTGTGGAGACAGACAACACCACACCGAGGTGGGTGGGTTGTATATACCTGGTATGGCGTTACCACACTCTCGGGGGCCAGTCAGTAACACGAGGTAATCTCAGAGTGCCCCCGAGGAGGAGCCAGGATGGCCTTCAAGGATTATAGTGATAATGAGGCAGTACGGTCTAGGGGATAGGGGACCTGGTATCTACAGTTTCTATTCAAATATGTATTAAAAAACGTCCTTGAATTTTGGGACAGAGTGACATAAAGTAATGGTACGTAGGTATCCGGGGTGCCTCATAGCATACATGGTAATATCTTACAATTAATGTACACGTATTTGGATGTCTTGTGAGTTTAGATCGCCACTTCGTTCCCCCAGTCCACGCATACTAGGTGCGTACACATCTAATCGACAAGGCTAAGAAGTACAGTGGGTTTGACTCCATGCATATACAGTGAAATAGTACCGATTTCATTGACATTGTTACACGTATACATACTACGCCAAAACTGTGAGTTCGACCGATTGAGTGGTTGAGCCTCAACTTTGAAAAGCGAGCTGATACATCGGGCGCGTTTGTTCTGTATGTTACAGTAGACGCATGCTAGCTTAAGGTAGAGGTGCACCATGTTAAGTTTTTGCCCTCCAAGGGTGGCCACTTATCACTTGAGGAGCTCTATACCCAACCCAAAATTTGGGAGAAAATCAGAAGTGCTATGATACCCGATTAACAATCCCGTGGCTTGACGATACAACGAAAAATATTGCAACACAAAAATGGAATTTCTGACGATTTTGGGTTAAGGATCCCGATCATTCAGAAACCATTTCAGCTAAAAACGGTATACCGTATACCTCTATGGTACCACGCGTCTACTATTCCATTTAGAATAGTAAGGGCTGATTTTCCAACTTTTGATGCCCAACTTTTTTTTTTTTCACACGAAACGCAAAATAACGACAACGACAGTCGAAAATAAAGGTGCTCGAGAAGCGGAGGAGGAAGAAGGAAGAAGGGCCGAAAATAAACAGCGCGGGACGATCGAGCGACACCAAAGCGCGGTGCAAACAATTTTAGCAAAACCGCCAAACTAAAACAACACAGCACCAGTAAACAAACAACCAATCGTTGGCGGCATATTTATCCGTACGTAGCATATGTATGTTACATGTATGAGTGCGTACGATATACATACGTGTTTTTTGTTTGTTTGTGAAGTGACTTACTTGCTTACTTGCACCTGCACCACCGATCGGTTTCTTCCGCTTGTTGTGTGGTCACAGCGAAAAATATACAATGTTTCGGGTTTCCGGCTCTTCCACGGTTATTTTTCGGCGCTTCTTTGGCTCAATTAAGTTACTCGGGGTATAACATAATGGACCATTGTTGCTAATTAACAAGTAACATTGATTGGTGTCCCTCCCCCCTCACCGCCGCAATGTCGTTCCTGCCCCGCATAACGTCTGACTGAAACACTTCACGGCTACGTACAAACAGCAAGTATCACCGTACCAGTAAAACGTATCGTTGAACACAGCAGCAGCGTGATAAGATGCACAACAACATACCCGCGAAGGGCTCTGGCCCGCGTCGAACAGATCGGAACACTCTTGCCACTGTCCAACCGAACACACGCATTACTTCGGATGGATGCCGTCACACGCGAAATCGGCAGATGATGACCGCGAGCCATTGTCGATGACACGAGCGATGAGCCGGAGCGGGCTACTATGGCGGGATAGTGGAGGATAGTGCAGGGGAAGGCTCGGTCGACGGAGTTGGATATATCGGTGAGGGTGGTTGAAGCACGTACATGGGGAGGGGGGGGGGGGGGNGGGGGGGGGGGGGGGGGGGGGGGGGGGGGGGGGGGTTCTGCCGTCTAGCTGGTTCCTGTATATGCGTCGGACCACGAACAGCCATGTCGACCGTCGAAGGTCGGCGACTAAAGCCGCGTTTGTTCCTCCGGTAGAACGTTATTTTTCCCGCTTGCACTTAGAAGTCGTTTTGGGCGGTCCGCGATTACTTTTCATGACAACCTTGACCTTCAGCTTGCATGCGATGCGAGCACCACCCCACCAGGGAGTAGTAGCCTCGATGGCTACAACACCGTATGGACATATTACACCAGCAATCCTTAGAGCTGCGAGTCGGTAGGATTTCGCGACTAATAACTATTAGTCGGTAGTTGCCGTTAGCCAACCATCTGACTTTGGTCGGAAAGTTCGTGAAGCCAGTTGGGGATGACCAGCCGACTTGCCGGCTTATGTCAGGCGAGCAAAGCGAGCCAAATCACCCCCCCCCCCCCCCCCCCCCCCCCCCCCCCCCCCCCCCCCCCACCCCCCCCCCCCCCCCCCCCCACCCCCCCCCCCCCCCCCCCCCCCCCGGCCAATGAGGGGGCCTCGCCAAAAAAATGCAAAATTGCATCCCGCATTCAGCAATCCCTCCTACAAGTGTGTATAGAAACCCAATAAGTCGGATAGGTGGCACCTCCGGGAAACGACTACCAGGTAGCAGGTAACAATTAGTCCGGCCAACAACTAGTTGGTGACTTTTTTTTTTTTTTTTTTTTTGTCCGATCCATTGTATTATTCTTCTGCACTTTCCGTACTTTCTCCTCCCTATCGTAACTCAGGATCGGGGCCACAATAGTAGACTCTTCTCCCTCTCCCCCACTACCGCGTTCTTCTTTTGATTTTTTTATCGCGAAAGATTTTCAGCACTTTCCTCGTCAACTCTCGTCTGATTTGCTACCACGCCTATTAATATGGCTCTCACGAGTTCGGTGCCTCTATTGAGAAAAAACCTCCCATGGGAGAATCGAACCTCGACATCCGGCCCAAAAGGCTTGCTGGTTACCGAGTTAGGACCACCGTGGGACCGCTTTGACTTAGTCGTACGGACTCACGCGTTGTGATTCTTGTTGCTGTTGCTGTACCATGTAGTATTATCATATCCTCGATGTCTCTCATCCGTCTTTAATGCTGCTTGCCACCCCCCCCCCCCCCCCCTCCAGGCAGCAATGATATATCGTGAAACTCCCCCGGGGTGTCGAGTCTAGTCAACTAGGATTTTTTTTCAAAAGTTGAGTCGGGAGAGGCCATCCGACTTGAAGCTCGCCGTCTCACTGAATACCGTCCCCACCTCGTACAGCGATGGTGTTTTACACATTTCAGCTGCCTGCGTGGGGGGGGGGGGGGGGGGGGGGGGGGGGGGGGGTATCCTTGAGCGCCGCAACGACGCTCAATTCGAGAGTAGGTGGCTTGATTGTGTTTGGCAGTTTCTGGAACCGTCCACTACAAGCAACCTTGCCCAGAGCGGCGCACCGTTGAGACCCGTCACCCTGTCCTGCACTCATGTTGGTTGTTGTTGGTGTTGGTTGATGTTCTCAAAATAAGTCACCGCCTTAATCTCTTATAAAAGTCCAATGGTGAAGCACACGGGGGGGGGCGGCAATCATTCTGGGGCGGACGAAAATAGCAAATCAGGAACAAAAAACTGAAAAAAAAAAAATGAGGGAAATGCCACACCAGCAAAACACGACAACTTATCTAGCCTCCCGGCCCTACGGTAGATAGTACGAGTTGAACCTCCTCTTCACAGGTGACCGGGATCCCCCCCCCCCGGGCCTTTTTTTTTTTTTTTTCGGTGGCCGGGGTCCCCCCCCCCCCCCCTGCAAAACTGTGGGCGTAAAAAATATTTGTGGAGACGTTGAACAATGCACCACACACAATTAGACGTACACTACGTACCGAATTGATGTCTCTACCTGTGTGAGTTATCGCACCAGTGTCGACACTACTACTCTGTACGTTGTTCAATGTCTCTACAAGGGTGTCTTTACCCCCATGTCGTGCAAAGTAGGCGGCGGGGGGAGGGTCCCTACCACCTGTATTCCCTGTCTTTGTACATCCCGGCGAAATTCCGATGGAAGCCAAAGTGCCCACCCTTTCCTTGCGGCTGGCTGATGTTGCTATATATGTCTGCACAGCGGCCGGCCTCGCGCGTTTCGCGTTGTTGCCTGCCTGCCTGCCTGCCTACCACCTTCGAAGCTTTCCTCGGGTAGCGTTCGCCCGGGGCCGCGCGCCTGCCTCCGTCTCCTCGCGCCCGCCCTCTCCGGCCGTACCGTCTTGAAAAAAAAACGTTTTGCTTAATAAAGCACAACTATATCCGAGACTTATTGCTTACTTTATCTCAATCGATATTTTGTTTTTTGCCAAAAAAAAAAAAAACAGCCGTGAGATCGAGGATTTCGTCGAAACTTCAATCTTTGCAAGCGGCGTACGGTGCTTCGATCGCGCGTACTATTGGTATTAACATGAATAGTTTTACATGACCTCATGAAGGAAGTATGTGCATTGTCGAGGGGAACATAATCTGACAGCTGTGAACCTCAGGGGTGTCAGTGTGCGCATGCATGTATATCGTATATCATACGTACGGTTAGGTTTAGGGTGATTGTTGACCAGTAAGGCAGGCGGTGGTGTGGTGTGCCAGAGACAGCATGACACGACAAGACCGCCTTATCGGGGGAAGCCGCCTTATTCATTCCAGGTTATGAGTGCAATTCCCCAGTCGCGCCAAGCGATTTTGACCGCCTTATATCGGGATACCGCACTACCCAGACCGCCTTATCGGGGGAAGCCGCCTTATTCATTCCAGGTTATGAGTGCAATTCCCCAATCGCGCCAAGCTATTTTGACCGCCTTATATCGGGATACCGCCTTATCATGCTCAGACCGCCTTATTGAGGGACACCCACTGTTTGCATGGTATCTGAAAAAGCCAGCTGTAAGATCGAACATTTTTTTTATCAAAAGTCAACCTTCGCAAGTATCATGCCCGGCATATCAGCAACAACAATTAAGAGTACATCGCGTTCATACCCGTCGTTTGTCTCCTTGCTCGCTCACACCGACCTCTTGGGGACATTGTTCGCGTTTTGTAGGGGGCACTCGGTTTCCAACTAGTGATGGATACGTATCGAACAATGATCGAGTTGGATGATATTCATATTTAAGATATTGATATCGATAAACGAAAAATCAAGTCGATACGATTTAACATGTTCGATATCACTTTACGATTGCGGGACACCATAGTAAATACTAGTAAATACTAGTAAATACTAGTAAATAGGACCTACGGTACACACAAAAACCTGTATGTTTTTCACCTATTAATATTTTTACTTACAATATTTGGTCCCCTATTGACGCATGCTACGATAGAGGTGCGCCATGATTTTTCTGAGCTCCTCACTTAAGGAGCGTCATACCTCACCGAAAACAATGATTTTGGAGGAAAATAAAAGTGCTGCCGGATGAGAGATCTCATGACCGAAGTTATACCCTGAAAGATAATTCGTCACAAAAATGAAAAGTCCGACGAATTTGCGTTAAGGAGCCTTTAATAGATCGTTCAGAAAACCATTCAGCCAAAAAGTGCTACCTCTACCGTAGCACACGTCTATTTAATATGGTCCTCCGTAATAGTCGAAACGCTTCGTTCGGTACCAACGTTACAAACACGGGGGATTCCAGGGGATGCGAGGCAAAATGCGTTACAGATACATACGACAGATCGAATAATCGACTTTTCGGTATATCGAAGCCTTCCACAGTTCGGGCAGATAGATATCACGATCTATCTGTAGATCGTTCGTCAAGATCCTAAGCTGCCGTTATGAGATGTTGTGCAGGATATCTATACTACAGGTCCAACCCAGGAAACATGTGCTATAGAGTGCAGGTTCTACTGCTCCCACTCAGCAGCATGAGCTGCTAGATCATACAGATCAGGGATTTATCTCCCCTGAACAGTCTAGATGATCTGTAAGTGGTCTCTGTCTTTGGTGCGTGAAAATTTCGATACGATATCGAAACACTATTTCCCAACAGTCGACAGCAAGGTCTCGACCATCTCCGTGGCTAGGTCTCCAGGGCTCTTGCTTCGTATCACTAAGAAGGGAAGCGGGCTTGGCGAACAGCTCTCTCTCTCTCAGTGTCTTTCTTGCCCTGTCTGCCCTTGTATCCAGTTTGTCATCGAACGCAGTCTCCCGTCCCCAGCGTTGCCTCCACTAGCCCCAGCTTGTCTGGGGCCAATCAAGAGGCTCCCGTCCCCAGCGTTGCCTCCACTAGACCCAGCTTGTCTGGGGCCAATCAAAAGCCTCCCGTCCCCAGCTTTGCCCCTGACGCTTGCTACGATAGAGGTATATACCGTTTTTTGGCTGAAATATTTTCTGAATGATCTATTAAAGGCTCCTTAACCCAAATTCGTCGTTTTTTTTATCATTTTGTTGCAATATTTTTCATTGTACAGTCAGGCCATGGGATTGTTCCACCAGGTATATAGCACTTCTAGATTCCTCCAAAATCATTTTTTTACTTACTATTAGTATAGAGCTCCTCAAGCCAACACCCTCAGAAGGCAAAAACATGGTGTACCCCTATCATCGTAGCAGGCCTCCTCTTTCGGCGGTTCGGTTCGGTGCCAAACAATTCGCGAGGTGAATAGATGCGACAGCAAGGTTTTGGTCCGACGTAGGCTGGTCCATGGGTGGGGTGGGTGCCGGACCGATTCCGGCCGATAGCAAAAAAGCCTTTGCGCAGTTCGCGCCTACATATGGAATGCGTATGATCCTCCGCGCGTGGGGGGCATGCCGAACATATGATCTGTTTATAAAGTGTGCAAGCAAGCCTGTGGGCTTTTTGCGAGATCGGCAGTCGGTATGGTACACCCGCCCTCCCTTTTGTCAGTGCACGTGTTCGCACCCATGAGGAGAAGCAAGCGTATGTTCCCCACTAGTGGTACATCTGGTGGCGCATGCTATGCTACGGTAAAAGGTACACCATTTTATTTTCTGAGGGTGTGCGGTCACTTAAGACACTCTATACCAAACCCCAAAACCGATTTTGCACTGAAACAAAAAGTGCTACGATGTACCCGATGAAGAATCCCATGGCCTAATCACAAAACGAAAATTCTTGCAATACAAAAATGAAATTCCGACGATTTTGGGTTAACCCCTTAAGCCCTTAAGAACTGGTCCCATCTATTTTGGGGCAAACTACTTGGAATTAGTGTGGGATATTTTTCCTGTTCTGAATGGGTTAAGGAGCGTCCCCCGTCATTCAGAAAACGTTTCAGCCAAAAAAAGGTATACCTTATACCTCTAGCGTATAATAGCACGCGTCTGGTGAACTCGTTGTAATTAATAGGCGCTTTCTGCACGTACAATCCTTCTCGCGAGCTACGGTAGTTTGCCTTCTGTGAGGGCATAGTGCACTATGATACAAATGACACCCCATTTGACTTGTCCTTGAGGCGGACTCAAGTTTCATCGAGCAAGCATTGATACATGCATTTCAACACTACAATAGACCGCCCTTCAATTATGCCACGGTGGATTTTTCCCCCTGTTAACCCTACTTCGTGTACGCCCTTCTTTATTA
Source organism: Saccharina japonica (assembly GCA_008828725.1). NCBI lineage: Eukaryota > Phaeophyceae > Laminariales > Laminariaceae > Saccharina > Saccharina japonica. The sequence continues at coordinate 1,998,301 of MEHQ01002178.1, forward strand.
TCGTTTTTTCCTCCACCCTCCAACCCCACTGTTTACATAAATATAATATTGCACACGTCGGACAGATTATCTACAGATACATCGCCAGATAGATGATCTACAGATAGATCATCTACGGACAGATCATCTACAGATAGATCATCTACGGATAGATCATCTACAGATAGACCATCTAGATCCTAACCCTCCGTTAAGTGTTTGTCGTGCAGGATCTGCATAGTACAGATCCAACCCAGGAAACATGTTCTACCGTAGGTCGTGCAGATGATACGGCTTCTACGCGGCAACATGAGCTAGATCACACAGATCATACAGATCAACAATGCTATCTGCCCTGAAAGATCTAGATCATGAGGTGGGAAGGATCTATCACGTCTTTTACGATAGAGGTAGCACGTTTAGGCTGATTTTGTTTGTGAATGGTCGCGCTCCTTAACCTGAAACCGTCCGATTTACCACTATTATTTGTGTTGAATTATTTTGAAGGTTTACTTCGAGTAGGGCCATGGGATTGCTCACCGGGCAGCACCTTTCGGCTCCTAAAAAAACAGTTTTTGGGTAGGTGTAGAGCGCTTCAAGTGACCCCTCTCATAAACAATGCGGTGCATCTCTACCGTAGCATGCGTCCTATCTGATATATCTGATCTATTTGATCTATCTGATCTATCTGATCTATCTGATCTATGTGATCTGTCCGAGGTGTGAAAACTTGTGGTCTCGGGACCGTGACGGTGTGGCATGTCCGTCATCACATCGAACGTCTTGACGCTGTTTTGGCACCAGGGTCTAGCTAGCTCTTGGCATACCTTTGTTACGTTGTTGCTGTGTCCTACTAGCTACAGCAGTTTCCGCTACAAGTTATGTTGCATGCTTAAGCCTATCTTGTGAAACATACCCACGCTGTGCTAATGTTTACTTCTAAAGTACACTTCTGCCGCCAGCTATGTTACTCCAGCGGCGACTTGATAGTACTGAGTGCTGACTCTGGTGCGGTGGATAAGTGCGAACCGCTGGCCACCTCGCTGTGGCCTACGTTCACTATTTTTTTTGCCGGTGAAGGGGGATAGGCGGACACTGAGGGTACCGTACCTACAATTAGTGCCCAGCCCAGAATCTTGCCCTCGCCGCCACACGCATCGCTTTTGCTTTGTCATCTGCGTCTTCCGAAACGCCCTTCGCTTTAAAAACAACTTCTTCAGCCTCTCTGCTCCCATTCTGCTTCATTCGCCTGGCTTGGGTTTCCCCAAGTGTCCCAACATTCCACACATCGGACAGATCATCTCCATATCGTACAGATCATCTACAGATAAATCATCTACAGATAGATCATCTAGATCCTAACCTGCCCGCAATACATGTGCAGGATCTGTACATTACAGTACAGATCCTACGAAGGGGAATGTGTCCTATGAAGATCATGCATAGTACACGGCTCCCACCCTGCAACATGAGCTAGATTCTACAGATCCAGGAACCTATCTGTGCCCCTGAACTATCTAAACCATGAGGTGGAGATCGATGTTCAGCCCTATGTGCAACATTCCTACTATTTCTAGACGCGCGTTTTTCTCCTCACTGGCTTTGGTGCTTACTCGCGTAGGCCCCTCTATAAACAACATATCATCTCCGCTTCTGTCATATTTCTGATCATCACACTTCCCTCAACGATGCCACCGCACAAAACCGCTTTCGCAGGCAGTATTGCAGCGGGGAAGCATCCGCTGTGTCTCCAATCATCAGGCCTATTCCATAGGGACCGGACCGCGGCCTGTTCCAGCACGGAAACAAGATCACCACCGCCTTCCTGATTCTTCTCTTGGAACGCATTGCAGGCGTCTCAGGCCCAAGCGCCATCCACCAGGCACCCTGTTCCCATTTAGTCCTTCGACCCCGCAGTGAGCCCTTCCATTTGGCACCCTGCTCCCACCCACAAGGTGCAGAAATATGACCAACTCTCGGGAGGAGCGGCCGTAGACCCACCAGACACCTTGCTCCCACTTGGTCCTTTGACCCGCAGTGGGCCCTTTTCATTTGGCACCCTGCTGCCACTTGTTAGTAGTGGTGTTGGTTGGCAGCAGCCGAGGGAAGGCTACGTAAGACTACTCCACACTGGTATGCAGGAAGACACCGCCCACCTCGCATGGCGGGAAGTTACAGGCCACGGCGGAAGGGAGCGGAGATACACGCACCATGAAAACATTATAACATTGTTGATAAGGGTTCACACATCGAGTAGATGACGATCTAGATTATCTAGATCATAAGCTGCCGTTGGGAGATGTTGTGCTGGATCTGTATTGTACACTTCCAACCGAGGAGTTTGTGCTAAAGTAGGTGGTCAGGACTATACGGCTCTCACGCGGCAACATTAGCTAGATCATACGATACGTACAGATCAGGAACACATCTGCAACGAAATATCTGTGTACCATGAAGTGGGAATCAGTTATCTACTGTAGATCCTGATCTGTCTGTAGATCCTGATCTGTCTGTAGATCCTCATCTGTCTGTAGATCATGATCTGTCTCATGTGTTTAAGGGTTGGTGGTCCTGGTAGTTTCAGGTGTCACCGCAGGCTATTCTGGTCGGTCTCGGGGGTCATCGGTTATCGAGGAAGAAGACCACGTCGCAGGGGGTGGGTGGAGCTGTGTTAACTCTGTGCCAAACGGCGAGGGGAAGCACAGCCGTGCTGAAATGTCGACAGGTATTTACGAGATGGGCGATACAGCCGTAGCCAGACGGCAGGGAGAGCTTTCGCTCTTACCTCCTATTAATGACAGTCGAGCAGCAGAAAGGGATTTCGTGAGGCGCCGACACCGGGGGTGCCGCGATGCTGTGCTTCGAGGTATATCCACAACACCCATCTGTGGAGGAGATGTTGTCCCGCGTCGGACAGGGAAATAGTTCAGCATCCCACGCGCACAACAGCGATGATTTGTTGCTCGCGCACAAGCTCGTACGAGCGCCGTTAACCGTTGACGGTCAGTGAGTGGCTAGGTCGTAGCAGTAGCACTTTAGCCGGTCTGTGGTAGTTTGGGGGCATCCAGGGTACTTCCCCGGGTTTACTACGTAGGTGGATGTGGGTCTTAGGGTATAACGGATGCTGCTGTCTGCTGCTGGGAACATCGTCCACAGCAGTCAGTCCGGTCTTCCAACTTGGTCTTATTTCTTCGAACTAATGGATGTCTATATTTCATTCGTGTCGGCGAGGGTGGTCATCTCACTCAGGTGCTTCAGCGATGCTGGCCCTCAATTAAGCGTGCTCATACCAAACCGACCCGTCCTAATATATCGTATCCTAAACTGTTAGTACTGCCCCCGAGCGTGAGGATGATAGATAACGACATGCGGAAGGCGGGGGAGGAGAATAGCTCGCCTCGATGGAGGCCAAGTCAATGGCCGCCCTGGCCCCTGACCAACTCGTGGCGAGGGAGCGCGAATCCCGCACGCAGTAGTTGGTTGGACCGGCTCAATCCTTTTGTCGCCCGTTGGTGATCGTCGCTAACATCTGGGCGAAACACGTTGAGGCTAACGTTTTCGTTGGGGTGATATGAATCGGTCGGGATATAATACTTGTGCACACGAAATAACTTGTGGACGACCAAGAAACAGCTGTCGAATACCGTAGAGGATTGACCGAGCATTCCCACAAAGGGGTTCCGTCTACACGTTGACCAGAATGTTTGTACATTACTATTATACCAGCAGAAACGAAACACATATTTCTGCACGCAAATTGACGCCATTAGTGAAAAGGGTGATGCAAGTCTTAATTCGCGATGTCATACCAAACGTACCGAAGTTGATTGTGTCTCCAAGCTCGGATGGCAAAGGCAGCCAAAGAGCGAACAAACACTCCGTCTACCGAGAGAAATTGGGAGCCTGGCACTTCAGGTAGTGGCGAAGTCACCTCCTTGCGCAAATAAATGCTCATCGTAGAAACGCGAGCTCGCGAGCATGGGGAGGGCGCGAGCGACGCCAAGATGGTCACAAGCGCTGGTGTGGCAACTACACCCACGGCCACATCAACAGCAGGGCGTAAGCACGCGTGAACACGATTTCCCGAAGAGCGGAATTGCACGGGCACCAGGTCGCCCGGGGCGAGGCTTCAGGAGCAAAAGAGTAGGTTGTCGCACCAACATGACGATGCCACCACGGGCCGTCGTCAATATAGGCGCGACCCTTACCCGGCCTTCGGCGTACTCTCGGATTCCGACAACAAAACTAAGGTGGCACGAGCATGATATGTGGGGAGACCTGCTACGATGATAGGGGTACACCATGTGTTTTTCTAAAGGTGGTCACTTCAGGAGCTCCACACCTCACCCAAAAAACTGATTTTGGAGGAAACTAGAAGTGCTATATACCTGGTGGAACAATCCCATGGCCTGACTGTACAATGAAAAATATGTTTACGATAGAATGATGAAAAACGACGAATTTGGGTTAAGGAGCCTTCAATACATCATTCAGAAATTAATTCAGCCAAAAAGTGCTACCTCTATCGGCTGAACTCGTGCAAAACATTTGTCTGGCTGTACCAAGGAACTAGATGTGGCCAAACTGTGGGAATGATGTGTAGATCGATGGGGTCGAAGAGCGAGACTCGCTACGTATTTCGAATGTTTCGTGTTGACGCCTTTTCTCTGTGAGGAGAAGAGATGCAAAGCCTGGACTCGCATTATTGCAACAGGTTATGAGCCTCGACCCGCAGCCAGGTCGACGACAAACCCCTGCTTCTCAGCCAGCCTGGCACGGGGGGAGTACCTCCAGCCGATCAAAAAACGGAGCAAGAATGTCTTAGCTATGCTTTCCTTAACGTGGGGCAGTCACGCAGTCAGCATCATCACTTGGTGCCACCGCTTCCTATGTTGTCACAGAGTCAAACCTTTGATGAGAGATGGAGAGGTGGCACCAAGTGATGATGTGGGTGGCTCGGCTGCCGCATGTTCGAGCGATGCCGGATGTTCGTGCGCCGTGCCTCGATCGGTTCAAGACGATTCTCTTGTGTATCAGGCTGAGAAGCCGGTTCGTCGTCGATCTGGCTGCGTGTCCAGGCTCATAACCTCGTGAAATTATTTGCGTGTCAAGGCCCATAACCCGTTGGAACTATATGTATGTGTGTCAAGACTCACAAATAACTTGTTGGAATGATACGCATGTCGAGGCTCTGCATCTCTTCTCACAGGGACAGAGCCTCGACGCGCATCGTTCCAACAGGTGATGCTTCTAACGTAGTTGAGTCGGCACGGTCTGCCACCACATAGTCTACGGAGTCGAGCGAGCTCACTACCAGCCCAAAAGAGGCTGCGAGGAGAGTCGTTCAAAGCCTCAGTAGGCGGTAGTGGAGCCAGCGGGTCTATTGAAAAACCCGAGGCGGGTCGTGGTGCACCGGCGGCTGCGGATGTCCGGCCGCGCCCTCGGCGAAACGAGGTTCGATGTAAACAGAGAAAGCGGTACGTGGGGTGTCCCCAATGAAAACATGTACTTCCTAGGTGGGTCCCCAATGAAAACATGTACTTCCTAGGTTGGCTCAACCAGCTGATCCGCCTTTCTTTCCACCTCCTACCTCTCCGTGCGCAGCGTCTATGTGTAACGCGCTTGGCCAATCCTCGGGGAGGTAGGCCACTCTATGAAGGTAGGCCAATCCTCGGGGAGGTACTCGTAGGTCACTCTATTAACCGTCAAGGGATTTCAGAGCGGAAACTTGACGAAAAAAAGTGACGGCTAGCACAGCAGCGGCCACTTCGTCATTTGGGGGACGATGTAAATTGGTGTCCTATTACACCTTGAATAGTCACGATGCAAGGAGCCGTACCGCACGGGCACAACATTTAGAGATTATCCAAACGGTGCTGCTGGGCGCTCGCTCACGCTGCTCGTATGATATATAGACGATGGATGACACCCAACGAAGTCATCATCGTCGTGGTCGCTATCGCTTCTGCCCTTTATATCCCTTAAAAGGGGTCCCTTGTATCCCTTAAAAGGGGTCCATTGTATCCCCTAATAATGGGTCCATTATGTACCTTTAAAGGGGTCCATTCTATTCCTTAAAAGGAGTCCATTGTATCCCTTAAAAGAGGTCCATTGTATCCCTTAAAATGGGTCCCTTACATCCCTTAAAAGGGGTCCCAAAGGGGGTTAATAGCGTAATTAAGAGCTGCTGCGCGGCAGGACACTAATCTTCTTACCACCGCCCATAATAGTAGAACACACCGACGTATCTACTATGTCTATGGTTCCGCCACGACGAGGTCATACAGGTACCCCTGCGTTAGTACGCGCGACTTGGCGCATTACACGCAGCCTGGGAAATGTGAGTTTAGAACAACCGATCTCACAGCTGGTGTTTGTTCATCTTAAAAACAAAAAAACACACACACCCCTTCTTCGCCGCAAGCATTGTCAGCGCCGCATCTTATTGCTCCTGCCGGGAGCCCTACGCCCCCCCCCTGACAGAAGGCCGCTCCTCGCGGGACACGAAATCACACTCCTTCTTTGCTGCAAGGATCGCCAGGATAGCATCTTCTTGCTCCTCTCGGGAGTCCCCCGGGAGCCCTCCGGGGCTCCCTATCAGGGAGCCGCACCTCGCGGGACAAAAAGTTAATAACCCTTCTTCGCCGCAAGCATTGCTAGGACCGCATCTTCCTGTTCCTCCAAACTTCGCTTCTTCGACCCCTTCCCGCGACCCTTCTTCGCCCCCCGCTTGCTCCTTCCTTCCTCCGCCTCTTCCTCACTAGAAACCCCGCTGCCGTCGCTGCCGTCGTCTGATCCTTCCGATCGGTAACCGTCGCCATTTGACTCTTTCGATCTGTACCCGTCACCGCCTTCGACGTCTGACCCGTCCTCACTGTCGGCACCGCTGCCGCCATCATCATCGTCATCGGAGGCATCGCTGCCAGAGGCGGAGGAGGAGGAGGAGTAGGAGGAGCCGAGGGTGGGAGCCCCGGCGTTGCTTTCTTCCGCCTTGTCCTTGCCCTTGAGTCGGCGCTTGAGGTGCTTCTCGCGGACGCGCTCGCGGTCGCGCGCCTTGTCTTCGACTGAAAATGGTACCATAGTACCAAGAGAGAGAGAGAGAGAGAAAAAAAACAAGACGTTAATATGGTGGTACATATCGGGTGTTGCGCGTGTGTGTGTTTGTCATTTTTGGACAGTTACACCGTTTCTTTGTGCTCATCAAGATACACCCAACAACCCAACGACAACACCTGCAACACCACCAACAACAACACCACAACCCCAACACCACCCACACCGAACCGACAACAACTATGATCACCGCCAACCAATAACAACACCACTAACACCAAAACCACCACCACCACCACCACCAAAAACAGCATTAACCCCTTAAGAACTGGTCCCATGTTTTTGGGGACAAACTACTTGGAATTAGTGTAGGATAACTTTTTTAGCTCTGAATGGGTTAACAACCCAAAAAACGACAACAACAAACACCAACAAGACAACAAGAACCACACCAACAACAACGACCACAACGATAACAAGGACCGCCGTGCCCTGCTCACCGTCCACAGCCTCCAGCCTGGCCTTGACCCGGTTCACGTACGCCTCGCTGGCCGCGGGCAGGCCGGCGATGTCCTCCGCGCTTGGAACGTTCGACTTGGGAAGGTTAGCCTCCCTCGCGAAAGCTTGCAAAGGCGACACGAAGTCCTGACAAAAAAAAAGGGGAGGGGGGGTCGTGCAGACATCATGAGCGGACAGAGCAACCATCCGACAGATCACGACCTAGATCCTCTAGATCCTATATTTCTGTTATGATACTTGCAAAGGGCGCAACAAATCACGATCTACTGTAGATAATCTAGATCCTATATTTACCGTTGGTATGATAAACCCTCGAGAAAGCTTGCGAAGGAGACACCAAGTCTTGACAAAAAAAAGGGGGGGGGGGCGGTCGGGCAGACCATATTTCGTAGTGCTATAAGATAGCAGCGGTATAGCTGTCGCTAGGGACTCGCGTAATGCAGGATATTTGTAACTGTCGTCAAATTGTGTGCGTTGGATTCCCGTCGGTCGGTGGGTTGGTCGCTAAACACCCACCAATCAGTAGATTTGCCACCACCCCACACTACCCCAAACCACATCCAGCACACCCCACTTGCCCATCCACCCCCCCCACCCCCTCTTCCCGCCGAAATCCGTGTAGGCACGTTAAGGCACGTTAAGGACTAGTCCCGTTCTGGCGACAAAACACTTGCAATTACACTCAGATTAAAACGGTTCATACCCACCCATATTACGAAGTGCTCGTACACAATACGTACCAGGTATACGTATAGACGATATAGTCAAATACTACTAGCAATACACCTGGTATAGGGATGGTACAGATACATTAATATCCCCAGCCCATCCCACCCCACCTCACTCTCCCCCACCACACCCCACCCCATCCCACACCTCACCCTACTATACCCCAAACCCCACCCCACCCCACCATAACCCACACTCCACCCCACCATACCT